>JABAKD010000029.1:5944404-6291904 GCA_012845835.1 Undaria pinnatifida
TGACATTAAACCAATCCGAGTGCTCGCCGTCATCCGCACGCACGCGAGCCCGCATGCCTTCGTGGAAGTTGCGGATAACTGTAAGCATCTTGGTTGGTACGCCAAGGCGTGTGAGTACCTCCCACAACAGTTCCCGGTCGACAGAGTCGTACGCTTTCTGCAGATCGATGAAGCACATGTACAGGGGGATTTTCCTCTGTCGTCCGAGCTCTTGCAACCGGCGCACGACAAACAGCATGTCGACCGTCGACCGTGCGGGACGGAAGCCGCACTGTTCTTCAGGAAGTATTTCACAGTAGTAGCTATCAGTCAGGCCTGCTCTATTTCCTTTCAGATCACAGCAGCATTTTTTTTTTTTTCCCATCCTCTGGCGGATTGGGAAAAAAAGAGCTTTATTTAGCTCAACACACTTACACGCATTTCCATACGCGTCGTGTGTCGAATTTATACGCGTCGTGTGCGGCAGTAGTACACGGCAATAGCAAGCGGTAGAACAGACGACAAGCAGCTGTGGTGTTAGCGGGGAGCCCAGGTGTACTGCGAAGAGGAGGTTCACGTCACAGCAGAGGCTGCTGGAAGTGCGCACCAAGCTCTGGGGCAAGCTACGAAGCTGTGGCCACCAGTGTGGTCGGTGCTTCTCGAAACGTGAGCCTCTCTCTGCTGTTTTTGGCTGTTCGTAATTTTCCAAGAGATTGGGCGGCCGCTCCTGGTGAACACCTGCTGCGTGTGGTGTTGCAAATGTTTTGCCGCGAGAGCCGCACACGTACCAGCACACCGCCGTCTAGCGGCGTACATGTGTGGTCTGTAAAGGTGTTATGCATGGCGGGGGTCTGTGAAGGCCTGCTGTTAGGCCGAAGGTATATCCACGCTGATTTTTGGGAGATTGCTACTCGATTTCAGCAAGTAATAATGTGTGTGTTCTTGACATCGCACGGACGTTTTGGTCGTTAGCTGAGGCCACAGCAGTTCAGCTCGCCAGCCGTCAACTATCCTCGACACAGAAGTAACGAGACTCAGGTCTCGTTTGTATGTTGCATGCGCGTGGCAGAGCCTATCTGGCAGGCATGTCCGTGGGTGCCTGAAGGCGGAGCTGTGTCCCAGGGGAATCTCGACGTCCGTCGTTCCAAGACCTGATAACCGTGTCCGGAGTCAATATTTTACTGGACTTTATAGTCTATCGAATGGGCTTTTCTATTCAGCTGAAAATCGACAAATGAGAAACTTCTATTGTTTATTGAAGTCAATTTCTTTCCCCAAAGAGCGTTTCGGGAAAACGAAAAAGCTCTTTTCATGCAGGAGGCTTATAACTAGAGCCGGTCGCCCTCAGGTGGCGTATCAGCTAATCCTCGAGTCCAGTGGGTAGTACCAAGATTTCCGCTTGCCATACACTGGCAATACTACTGCTGTAGACTATATAAATATACAGCGACCGCTCTGACCACCACTATTCATACTACTCTTATTGCGTATTCGAACGCATGTGCTGCTGTGTAACCTGGCACCGGCGGATGAACTATTGTAAAAACGAAGGGCTAGATGGTAGTCGTATGCAAAAAACATTAGGACTGGAGAAACCGCTCGTAGTTCGTGTTCCAACCATCTGTTGTTCTCACATTAACTCGCATAATCAAGTCCGTGGTCACAGGACAGGCTCCAGTCACTCTGGAGCTGAGGAATACCTCATGGAAAAACACACACAACCCAAGGTGGTACACGCATATATCACAGCTGACGCAATTCATGCCTCCACCAGAAACATATAAAAGTGAAATCGGGAGTCAGTCTACGATGTGCCAGGTCCAGGCCGGTGCATACGTCTCACTACTCACGCCTGGAGAAACCAAATATTCCGATTGCCACCCAAGGAATACTACCACGTATATATTACACGTAGTATCTATCACTACGCATACGCACGACAGGCATAAGTCAATTGGAGAAAAAGAAACACAGAAAAGAAATGAAGATAAAGGAAAGGAAAGAAAAGAGAAGAAAAAACGAAACAAGACCAAAAAGGCAAGCAAAGAGAAGAAAAAGACAAGAAAAGCAAGAAAAGACTAAATCTACCTGGCAATATTTTTGCGAGGATGATTCGATGATGATGTGGGACTTTGTTTCATCTGCCTTTCTGCTACAGTGTGGAACCAGCTCGTAATTTGGGCGTATGGTACTGCTGCCGCTACTTCTTGAACTGTTGTGTGCTTCGGGCGTAAACTAGATACACGAGACACCGAGACATATCAGGAGGGTTTTGGGACATGCCGCGAGATTGCGCCGACTGCCGTGATACGCAGCGAATATCCGCGTCCCGTCGCGGACTTTTTCACGGCGGAAAGTCCTCCCGCATCTCCCGGCTTCCCACGGGGACGACGCGGGATGCCGCTGTAGTGCATTCGCGCGCAACTTCCCATGGTATCCCACGCAGAGGGCAGAATGTCCAATCTTGCACAGCCTATCTGCTATTCTACTGCCCTTTGTTCTGTAAAAAAAACATAAATTTTCGTGAAAGACACCTGTAGCTAAAAACGTTTCACTACCTTTCGCAATGTTTCACGAAAGTTTCAAGGCGTGTGAACTTTTCGTGACGTTTCGCGAAAGTTTCACAGCCGTTTCACGACGTTTAGTAAACGTTCCATTGGGGGTTTGCGAAGTTTCGCCGCGCGCCATCAACGTTCACGGCGTTTCGGCGTATGCCCGAGCTCTCTCAGGTAGCCGTATACCATTAGTCTATCGCTCTTTGTTGTTGTTGTTGTTGTTGTTGTTGTCACATTAACTCGCATAACAAAGTCCTTGGTCACAAGACTGGCTCCAGTCACTCTGGAGCCGAGGAATACCCCAGAGAAAATACAAACAAACCAAAGGTGGTACACGCATATTTCACAGCTGACGCAATTAATGCCTCCACCAGAAACAAATAAAAGTGAAATCGGGAGTCAGCCTAGGATGTGCCAGGTCCATACTTAAGTCTTGTACCAGTATTGGGGCGTATGTCTCACTACTCGCGCCTGGAAAAAACTACTATTCCACTTGCCACCCAAGACAGACTACATATTGCACGTAGTACTTACCACTACGCATACGCACGACAGACGCAAGTCAAATCGAAACAAGAAACAAACAAAGTAAAGATGAATAAAGGAAAGGAACGAAAAACGTGAAAGCCAAAGACTAAAACGGAAAGGATAGAAACGCGAAGACAAGAAAAGCAAGAAAAGACAAGACAAGAAGAGAAGTAAAGAAAAGGAAAAAATATGAACATGTCATACTACCAAACTCTAGGAACCGGCTAAAGACGGTATCGGTTTCATAGAGGGCATCAAGTGCATCATCAATTGCACTGGGTCGAGAACGCAACATGGCGAAGAATTGAAGGCGGTCTTACGCCGTCTTATGACGGCCATTGGAAGGCCCACAATTTTCAAGACGATGATCGCCAGACCCTCTTTATCTTCTCCAGGTGGAGGCATGAACTGCGTCAGCTATGATGATATATCGGTTTACGTACCACGTTCGGTTTGTTTGTGTTTCTCCCCTTGGGTATTCCTTAGGTCCAGGGCGACTGGATCCTGTCTTGTGATCACGGGGTTGTTTACGCAAGATGATGTGAGTACATCAACATCATGAACAATATCGGGACCTTTCCCGCATCTCTCACCAATCACAAAAGTGTTAGGACTGGACTTGATTCTACCTGTTGGTTCGAGACGACGATGCAAACTTAATCGGTATTATTGTTCACAGTAAAGAGTAACCCAACGCCAACCTTACACGCGACGCCTCCATGTATGGTACCATTTTTCCGCGAAACGCAGTGCGACGCGTCGCAACATATGGACCCGTTTTGTCAAGCAATGTGTTTTAAACAAGCATGTAAGACTAGTTTATTCGGTTAGTGTCCGAAATAACAACAAAGATATTGTAGCTGTCGCTAAAACGAGCGACAGCGACAGGTGATAGACGTAACTGTCGTCAGACGTGTGCGTCCACGGGCCACTGGTTCGTGTGATTGCGAGGAGCACCACGTTTGACTTGCAATTGATTGGTCGTGCATCTGCTGCAGCAGAAGAGGAAATCATTGGTTTCCTTGGGCGGCGTTGAAGACGCCCATGCCCGTGTACCTTACCCTCATGCTCTGAAATTGCGTGTGTTGTCTGCTGTGCGACCGCTGTGCGTGTTGGCGGTCGCTTGTGTGCTCTGTGTGCTCGTGTGTCCCGCTGTGCTGTTGTGCTGTTTTTTTTTCTTTCGTGTGGTCCGCCACCACTACACTCATTTTTCTAGTGACCTAGTCTAAATTTATGTTAAAGCGTACAAACACACGACCTTTTTTTTTCGAGTAGAGCGCTATTACGGGGGGACCGCAGGTGGGATTTTTTCTTTTTTTCGTGTGGTCCGCCACTACAGCACTCATTTTTCCAGTGACCCATTCTAAATTCAAGTTAAAGCGTACAATCACACGAACTTTTTTTTTCGAGTAGAGTGGTATTACGGGGGTACCGCAGGTGGGAATTATAACAAAAATCGCTTCGCTCGAATAAAAAATGAAAATACACTCCAGCTGTGAGATCGAAGATTTCGTCGAAACTCATCTTTGCAAGCTGTGTGATACTCCGCTCGCGCGTATCACGAGTTGTGTGTCCTCATTAAGGATATAGGTCGGCGACTCCCCTTACAACTACAGTCTAGCTATCAGGGTCAACAGGGTGATGTTAGTCAGTCTGTGCGCGGAAACTATAAAACCCGTTTCTGAGGGGGACCAAATCCGACAGCTGTGGAGGGAAATGTATCCGTTTAATAAGTGAATCTTGTAAGTAGAATATTATAACAGGAAAAAACACACACCAGCAGCTGTGAGATCGAAGATTTTATCGAAATCCATCTTTGCGAGATGTTTGTGATACTCCGATCGCGCATGTTACTAGGTGTGTGTCCTTATTAAGGATATAAGTCGGCGACTCCCCTTCGAACTAGAAGAGTGTGTGTGTGTGTGTTTTTTTTTAATCCTCCGGCGGATGGGGAAAAATAAAGCTTTAGCTCACGACACTTAATCCACGTACTTTCATACGCGTCGTTTGTCGATTTAACAGTGTTTCTGTAGTTTGTACCAGGGTTAACAGGGTGATGTTAGTCAGTCCGTGCATGGAAACTACAAAACTCGATTTTGAGGGGGACAAAATCGTCAGGTGTGGAAGTAAATGCGCTAGTTTATCAAGTGTATGCTGTAAATCGTACAGCCAGTGAGGAGAGGGCGGAGTGTTTGAAGGGGGTTGGCGGCGGGGATGTCCGGGGGGGGCATTTCCAACAGGTTTGGGTCGCATAGATGTAGGGACTTGTCATACATGTGGTGCTAGTAGGTCTAGGCGATGGTTCGGGTGATGGGGAAGGAAGGGGCGTTTGAAGGGTGGGGAGGCAATGAGTTGGCGCTACGGCATGGGTGGCTAGAAATATAATGAGGTGATATCAACTGCTGTCTGAAAGTGTTTATCAAGTAAACTCTGGCATATTTTGGTTCAGGTGGGGTGTTTGAACAAGAAAGAGGAGGCGAGGGAAAAAAGTATAATATGTACGACGTAGCTGCATTTTTCCAGCAAGGAACATGACAGTGTTTCTTCGCACGTTTGCACGCTGGTTTGGGGAGTTGGTAAACGAAGTTTGGCCGGTGTGTCTTCATGGCAGGACTGAAACACGAATGAAGCCCCTTTTTTTTGTTTTTTAACTTCTGTCCGTAGGCTACGAGTATTTTGATCAATTTCCCGCGGATTTTGGGGCAACTTTTACCAGGAATAACGCACGATTTTCTATTTTTTCAAAAACGACCCTTTTAAGGGCCCATCTTAATTCTGTTGTGATGAACAACCTTTGAAAGCAGCGTTCAAATGCTTTTTACCCAAAGGGTATTTATTGCCTCAAGGTTTCTACTTTCCTCAAAGCAATTTTGTAGTTATTGGACAGGGTGTTTTCACCAACGTTTGGAAGGCTCGCGGGAGGCAAGAGCACCAGAACGTGACGGGGATGTATTGCCCATTGATGCGATTCTGTCAAGACTTCCAAAATAGAATTCATCGGCGTATTGAACAATATATAGGCCCAATCTTCTATGAAGCTCGAAACGAGCAATAGGTCAGACATAGTAAAGAGAGGAATAAGCCCGCCGAAGGCGCCGAAGGCGCCGAAGGCGCTGAAGTCGAAAAATAAAATGGAGTAGGACGTGGGAGGAATGCGCTTTATTTGTCTTGCTTCTTTTTCTACTTCTTAGAGAATGTTACGGACGTCTGAGCACGCCATAATTCGTATTAGGGGGTGTCAAAATCGGCTTAGATCCGTCTTGGCACGTTAAATTCACTAGTTGCGTCTTAGAGCATGTTACGATCGTCTCAGCGCGTTTTAGATTCGTCTTAGCACATCTCCGATTCGTCGTGCGGGGCGTCTTAGATTCGCCTTGACACGTCTTAGATTCATCTCCTTAGATCCGTCTTGGCACGCCGTGGATACCTTTTGGATAGTACTGAAAACATGGAGTAAGTCTGAAAATGAATATGTTTTTATTTCAATACCCTCCAGCTGTGTGATCGAAGATTTTGTCGAAGCTCATCTTTGCACGCTGTGTGCGATGCTTCAATCGCGTGTATTACTGTGTGTGTTCTCATTAATGATATAGATCGGCGACCCCTCTTGGACGTAAAGTGTATCTTGTGCCAGGGTCAAGAGGGTGATCTTAGTCACGATAATTTTATCGATAATTTTTCCACCTCGCTCTACACTCCGCCTCTTCGCTCCCGCCGTTTAATCCCGTCTTTTGTGATTGGGCGTATTTACGAGTAGTGCTTGTGTCGCATGACATCATTCCTATCTAGCACGTTGTTCGGGGAGACTAAATCTACGTCTAACGCTCTGCTATCCTTGCCTTGCCTCGGTGCCCATTGCTTAATACCGGCTATCCCCTGTACTGCTCTTAGTGTCTTCTTCTTCACGATAGGCGAGAATCCTGTATATTGTTTGTACCTGGTATACTCTGGTAGTGGATAAATGACACCTACGTTGGAAAACGTTAAGAAGTTCTGACTGAGACCGGGTTTTCAGGAGAGGGTCGGTGCGTTTGGAGCTAACCTCCGTATGAGAGCTCCCATTCTAAAGCGGGTGCGAGGCACCATCACGACAAGTGTAAGTACTCTGTGCGGGGAAATCGTGACATCGACCATTCCCATCGCCTAAAACGGGTGTTCTCCCAAACGCCAAAGTTGCCGATATGACGCGGGCAGGACGACATGTTATACTAAAATATCGATGAAAATCCTTTTTTTCCTGCGATTGTCAGTAACTCCACTTATTTGCAAAGGCGTGAGACATTCTGCTTCTCAGCTTCTCACCACGTTCGCACATGTAAAAACGCAAACAGTCTGGCTTTTGACGTGGGCGCTGGCCATCTAACAGCCCTCATGGCTTCGACGACGGAGTTTGATCGGCGCCGCCCCTCGCCCTTCGGCGGGGGGCAGCCTGTCTATTGGCTGGGGTTAAGAATGGGAATCGGGGAACATGGTTTAACCCACGTTTCATCCAGTGTCATGAAGAGGGACTCAAACACCGCCTACAACCCCACTTCAGACCCTATCCCTAACCCTTACCCTAACCCCAACCCTGGCCATGGAAGGTTGTCCGAAAAATGTCCGCCATTGGTTTTGGATTGAACATGTTGTGGACCACGATAAAATCCATACAATCTCAAATTCCGTACTGTATTTGAGACGATAACTCAGACGTCTCGTATGGGCCACTGAGACTGCTTAACACGCTCGTGTTTCCTTAAGTGGTATGAATATTCCAATGTTGTGTAAGGTAGAGGTCGTACCGAACCTTACCAGAGGTATTTACACCCACGTAAACTGCCAGGTCCAGGTTTTGCCCGAGAGGAGGTGTCGGGTATGTTCGGCATTCTGACGTCACGTCACGTCACGCACAGACAAAGCACAAACGCAATAATATACAAAAGCCACTCATTTGCTCTGTCTGGTACAGATCTACCAAGGACACGTGAACACAACGGTACACACAGTAGTACGTTGAGGACAGTGAAAGTGGACGACGCAAGTAACCTCGTAATAGATATCCACCAGACTTGTACATGCCAATGAAATGGATCGCCGTCAGACACACACCTATCCCCGAGGAGCGAAACACCGCCAAACCCGAGTGGCGGCCGCCCACCTGCGCCACGAAAAAAAAAACGATCCGGGATGAGTAGGTGAAGGTTACAGATGGCGAAAATGCCTTGCTCGTGATTAAGCTGTCGAATGTCTTCGACTCGAAAGAGATATTGCTGACGTGTCGAAGGACACAGTCACAGCCATCGAAAGCTTCCTGGTGCCGAACTACTATCGAAGGAAAGACGCCCGCCAGCGGTCGTTCATGCACCCACCCCGCTTGGAGTCTACGTCGTCGCGCTAAACGAGAACAACGAGAGACACAAGTGCTGGCTAGCCAACAGAACCTAAGCCGAGAAGAAGGTGGTCGTTTCGTGCAGAGGAGAAGAGAGCAGGAAGTTTGAACCTCTACCCACAGAACTTCCGTGGGCTGACTATCTATGTACAACACCCATGTGATACATGAAATTCCCTTCAGTTATATGAAGAACATAAAGCCCCTGTCCGAACCTGCCGTGAATTATCTGTCAGAAATAAGTACCTTTACCTGAAAAATTTGTGAGTTCTAAAAAAAAAGCTCACTAGAAATTGCTGCGTTTTTTGTAAAAAGCACTATCCCAGCCTCGTGATACAGGTATCAACAACGTCTTGTAATCGAACCTGTGCGATCCTTTTTATAGACCTGCACAGCACCCACACACTACCCGCGCAGTTTGTCGCGTAGTACTGACAACACCATCCGCCACACAAGTCTTGGTTTGCAAATTCCACCGGTGGCTCACCATACATCTTGTTATGATTCTTAGCTGTGGCCCTTCGACAAACGCTGGCTGTATAAATACTCGCCATCGTCGCGCGAGCGAGCATATTCGTGAATGCCTTATTCCGCCCCAGACCTATTCCTTCGCTGGTGAGCTTGCTGGATTTCGATAATAGTCACAACATGGTGACAGGATTGTAGGCCACAACGACGTGGTAAGCTAATAATATTGGTGCACACCTCTTTGGTCTTGAATCTTCTGCATTCGACTTGCCACGGACCAAATTGGCAATGGAAACAACTCGACGGTAGTTGCGTTGAATTGTTTATATACGATGTGTGTGTGTTTTCTTCACCTTGTACATGTACGTTACACCCAACGACGTCGCTTCGACACCCAGAGTGTCCATCCGGATTCTCCGTCGTCTGCATAGGTTCTAGGTACGAAGTTCGAGGCACAGAAACTTCGCCGTTGTGAAATATCATAGCGAGAGCGTGTTCGTTTACTCGAATCCCCCTAATCCTGACCGAATGCTTGGTTGGTAAGCTTCTTAAGCTTCAACTCATTCGACGGTAGATTACAACGTATTGGTAGGAGTTTATAGGTCAACATGCATAGGCAAGGCTTTGTTGTTAGATGGAGACTCTTGGAAGTCTCCTACTGATAGGTGATCACACCTCGGTAATATTCTGTTGCGGACGGGGTGGTGCTCGTAGAATTGGTGTATATGTTTGGCAGGTTTGTGGATTAGACGACTTTTTATTGCTGTAATCAAAGTAGCTCGTTGTCCTTCCTTGTCGGCCGTGCCGAGCACCCCTCCGGCGACGTGTTGATCGCGTCGGTCGCCACATGCCGACGCGGGTGCGCCTCACCCCCTTTTCGCCTATTAGCAACCGGTATTAACTACTAATACAGCGCCTGGTGAAAATTCCGGCATACACATCACGATAATATGTCCCCCAGTTCGATTATTTCTAACATTCAATTATGGAAAATATTCAGTATTTCCCGTCTTCAATGCTGATAATATATCGACGATGATGCCGATTTGCCAATGGGTTCTCATATCAATGAATTTTCCGGGATATCAAGGTAGATGTGACTCGAGAAGCGAGCTATGTGATTGGTGACAGACTGATTCTACGGTAGCCCCCGAAAAAAACGGCGACTCTTTTAACCGAAATATTCATGGCTGCTCCACACGACAAACTATTAAATGAAATATATATCTTCACATAGTTCGTGTTTGCGAAGGTCTATCGATCGACGACTTCGGGGTGGGAAGGGTAACCTGATTTCAGGAGACATATCCATATCATATATATTACGAGCTGGTTTCAAAAGCGGCGATTTCGTTAACGAATAGTTGGGGGCGCTACCACAGAACGACTTGGCATATCTCTTACTCCGCCCCGCCCCCGCCCGCGCTACCGATGACGCGGTCAATATGCTGGATAGATCGGCTAGATAAGTGTCTAGGACTCTGAATTGGAAATATATCAACTGCGATTATGCTTTGGTCCTTCGTTTCAGTGGTTTTACTTTTGGCCTCGTCCATTGCTTCGATCTTACTCCATGTCTAAACTTAGTTGGCGGAGGGTTCGAGCGGCGCAAACCCGACGCCCGGACTTGGAACGTGCCGTGCACAGGCGGCCCTATGGCCATAAAAACTGGAGAACGGTTGTAGTCTACGTTTTTTTCTGACGGAGCGTGCAGGAACCATGTTATATATATATTCCACTATATATAGTATAGACTGCGAACACCTGGTCCACCTAATGCATTATGTTACTGTGAAATTCCAGACCAGACTTCTCAGAACGAACGTGTTTCATTACGAGAATGCTGATACCGTGGTCCTTTTGACATCTGAACTATGCACCTAACGTTTCACGGCTACTGATAAATCTCGCCTTGGCACGTGTTCACGCCGTGTTTTCTGCACGCCCAATCCCTCTCCTGAAACAACATTATTATGTCCAACGTGTACGCCTACAGTTGAACTCGTGCGCCATGGGTCTTCAAGGTGTCTTTGCGGCCATGCTCACGGTGGCGACTGTCGTTAGCGCGGCAAGCTCGCGGTTGGACATCATAGATCTCCCAACCGGTTTTTTTCCTGAGGGGATCACCCTTGCCGAAGAATGGACGGTCTACGTCGGGTCTTTCGCAGACGGTATGCACATCGAACGGGCAACATACCACTGGCACAACGCGAGAGACTCACAAAAGACGTACCGGTACTCAAACAATGTCCTATTTCCGATAAATGTTGCTGAATTTTGTCTAGAACACACGTTTTCGAACATGAGCAATCTTCTTTGACATCAAATTGGGAGGCCGGTCCTGCACACCTAACAGATAGGGTCTCATGCGTTTTATTCCCGTACTTGATGTCACGCGCGAGTATGAATGCTGTCGGCCGCAACGACATGTTCCATGCTCTGGGGATGTATTGAATTGTTTTCCAGTGATGAGCTATGAAAACGAGCTGCAACGCGCCACCCTCATATATAACCGGATCATACAGAGAGAGCGTGGAATGAATTTGTAATAGTCGTTTACAACTCTGCCAGTAACGCCGGATCCGGATTCATGCGTCCGCTGTGTGTCCGCCTTTGCATTTTTGTTTTTCCCGTGGCATTTGGTGTCTCTTGAATAGCTGGATCTATCTGGAAGGGGGACCTCAGTACAGGCGAAGGGCAAGTCGTCATAGCCGACGCCGGCAGCCACGCATTGGGTCTGGACTACGACAGGCGCTCGGGTTATCTTTTCGTCTGCGGCGGATACGCAGGTGACGGGAAAACTTTCTTGCAGTACTTGTGGCATTTGAAGCACCGATCGAACTCTGAAACCAGACGCGTGCTACAATAGAGGCGCGCATCACCTTTGGGTTCATTTGGTGAGTGAACGGCTGTTCAGCGGCGGAAACTACGCATTGTCTTCCAAAGCCAAATGTGTTTCCTGACCTTTTGACGTGTTTTACGTTGACCTTGCGATTGTTCATCGTGAAGAGAGGCCGCGGTTGCGGTAACTGGAGTATCGGGTGAGGTCTTCTGTCGATGAGGCCCACCAAAAAAAGTGGTCATCCTTTCCGTATCATGTGTCACTAAGGCTACAGAAAGTGTCTATCAGCAGGGTTCGCACAGTTGAACATGCACGTTGAACTCTGGAGCCAGGCAACAGTCGTCGTCGGGGGGGCGGGGGCGGGGGGTTCCGCGCCTTTTAGTCTCGTGACCACTCGTGCGACGAGAATGCCCTGTCGAGTTTTTGGGATGTTTTGTTCACAATTTACAGCACAATGTTGAATTGGATTTGTACAAAATATTTCAATGATTGACACATGCTCCGGTGGAGACGTCCTGCTTATTCTTCTAAGACTACTCCATGGAGAAAGACCTGTCTAACCCACACCCGAAACCTGATCTTGGAAAAAATAGAAGGCGAAACCCGAAGAACGATTCCTCCCATGGCTTTCGTGTACCAAATGATCACGCTGGAGAATAAGAATGACATTGCAACGATTTCCGGGTCGGAATCACCGCCATTGATAACTGGGTTTGAGTCGAAAAGCGCTCGGACACATATCGTAGCACGCGCCGAAGCAGAAATCTTCACATAACATACGATTGTTTTGGGGTACAGATAAATCTTCCGCGACAGTGATCACCACGTGTATGCCTGGTACACGAACGCGACGTTGGTGTCGGTTAGTCTTCTTCACACTGCTATGCGGATAGTATTGTACGTAAAAAACAAGGAAAGTCTTTGCAAGCAAGACTTGCGTGGTTACTCGTATTCGCAAATATTTCTTGGTCTGCCAGGATTCGACCTACGAAATGGAACGGCCTCTTCGGGGTCGGGGCTAAGGTTCGGTTTTGAGTGGAGTTTTTGGGTGTATTTTGAACACGTCTCGTCTCATAGCACTTGAAGCGCACGGGGGCGGGCGCAAAACGATATTTTCGAGTCCTAAGCTCTAATCTCACCACAGTGACGGCAGTGCCCCTTCCGTGGCCCGGGCACGCGGCTTCCTTCGACCGTTTCTACGGCTAGAAATCGTTGGCGACACCCCCTTTGAATGCATGTTAAAAAGGGCGTGGCCCGTTCAGGCGGTCATGTATCCGCCTGACAAGGCCGTTGAACTGCTGAACCACTGTGCAAAAATGCCGTTTGGAACTGCTGTGTTGTCTTCTGGTGTTTTCCGCGTGCTGCGAGAGAGGCGGCACGTTTTCCTACTAGACCTTGTTCGAAATGATGGATCTCTTTAGAAGCCGAAATTAAGTTTGTTTGCTTTTCTTCGTTTGACAAATATTAGGGTATATTTCGTGTATTAGGGTATGAGTCTGTTGACCGAGTTTCACTTTTATTGTTCTTAAAATATGTCAGTTGCGGACGCGGTATGGAGCGCTAAATAATGATTCCTCCATAAACCTGGTGCATGCGAAGTATCTCTCTACCGCCATCAAGGGTATTGCGTTCGGTATTTCAACGTCGATACAGGGACAACTGTACGTAATGCCCTTGGAACTTCGTTTGTGACTTGTACACATCCTTTGTCGTCGAAACATTCCCCCAGAGACAGGATCCACTGCTTCATATAATTTCGCGCATAAAACGTTTGTTGAAAGACAGTTGTGAGTTCGACAAGTTCAGGGGTCAATACTCGTATTGGCAAGCTGGATGACCTTTCGGACTCCGCGAGTATGTACAGACATATTCAGCCTTAAGGATACAGGGCAATGATTCCCCCGAAGCATCCGATCCTCCATGTCTCCTACTCTACGGGGTGATCAAAAGTCGTCAGAGCGAGTACTAGTCCCCCCTGAACCAGACAAAAAATCGTGACGTACACTTGGATATAGCGTGCATGGCTCAGGCATTTCTGCCACGAGAAACCATTGGGCCTCGCGGGACTCAGTATCCTCAGCCGCCACGTACCCTTTTGGCGGGGTTGACTTATATTCGAATCCAAGGTTCATACTCTCAACACGCCCTTATAATGCAATGTTAGATTGCTAGACGAACCTCATACTTGAAAAACAAATTCGTGAAATAATCAAAAACAAATGGGTCTCACATTCAGTCCGGTGTATCAACCGCGGCAATATAGATGCATCAATGTTATTCGCGCATTCACAAAAAAAAAACTTACAATAAAATATATACTTTTTTTTTTTTTTTTTTAATCCTCCGGCGGATGGGGAAAAATAAAGCTTTAGCTCACCACACTTCCGCGTATTTTCATACGCGTCGTGTGTCGATTTAACTCAGTTGCTTTCGCAGCCCAACGCTAGCTGGCGCACCCTTCGAGTCCCATTGTAGGTATAGCGTGAGCTGTCCCTATCATTGGTCCTCGTTAAAAACAAAATATATACGTACAAAAAAAAAACTACGCTTGGTGTAATTACCAGCAATAAATACCCTAGAAGATAAAACGCAAAGGTACGTCTACTGGGTTTTAAATACGCTTCTTGAATTGTACCAAATAAAAAAACAATACTAAACAAATAAAGAGAATTGTGGACAAGTGTCAATCACGATCAAATAAAACATTCTCATTATTCAATTGTTTATTTAATATACTTACGTACTTCCGCAAAAACAAAAAAATTAGGAAGCATATAGAACTACCAAAACTGATAGTACTGTAATTGACTATGCCGGGTGTAATCATAATCCATGATCGAGCTATATCCCAAAAAAGAAAAAAACAAAAACAAAGGTCACTACTGCAAGTTAACCACGCCACTTCAATATGATCCTAAGATTCGCATATAACGATAAACTGTCGGATAGTAATCGTACGCTGAAGAGTATAAGATAGACAGTCTCTGTGAGCCTTTACTCCTTAATGCTGGAATATAAACTCGTACGCACTTCCGGTAATACATGGCTTATTGCTGTACGATCGTTGAATACCTCTCCCATGTCCACCAATTCATCCCGTAAATAGAATACTTCATTTATAAATACGTCTGGGTCTTCCCATCCGTCATGACCATATGCGATAGTTGTTGTTTGAGTATAAGTCTACGTTGGCGGGTGAAATTTTGATATTTTCAAACCAGATTATCCCAAGCAGCTTTTCCATTCGCAAGTTCATCTCGTTTGGGCTTGAAATGAAGAAGAAAGCTGGCCGCAGCTCTCGATGTACTCAGGAACAAGAAGTCGAACACAAGACGGTTGTCGCGGTGCCAGTGCTTGATGTCGTCCAAATTCGAGATGTTGCCATCCGTGGCCCATAAAACTGATGTTGCGGCTGGGAGTGTAGAATATCATGAAGGTGATGGTAGCAGAAGCGTCGTGTCCACGGGAGTACTCCCTGCGTCCGGCTGTACATTTTGTGCTGTGTCAGCCGGGGATGTTTCCCCGGACTGAGCGTCCGTTTCGTCAGCCGCCTGGCTAGGAGGTTACAGCCCGTGAAGGCCTACTTCTTCTAAAAGATGGACGAGGAACAATTTGTTCGGGCTCGAGGCAGGCACGCCCTTCCAGGATATCAGAGATCCCGGAATGACGCATACTTGTCACGGACTGAGCCGTGCGTTTCCATACGTCAAACATTAGCCCATTAAATTTGCCGTTGAGAGCTCTAACAAGCACGTCTACCGCATCACCTGCTTTCGCGGACTCTCCCATGGTCATGCTGATGCTGATGCTGATGCTGATCGCTGATGCCGATGCTGATGCTAACGCTGCAGCCGGCTTAATAAGGGTTTCTCTCAAATTTCCTGGTAAGATGCGACAAACTTCAATGAGATTTCGCTTGGTGCCGATAGATGTTTATATCGAAGGTCGAACGTTCATAACCTGTAAATAGCCCGTGAACACAATGGTAGTGTGAAGGCTTTGTCTTCTGTGCGAAGAGATGCAGATGTGGCACCGAAGTGTCTGTTAGCATCACTTGTGATGAGAAAGAAAAGGGATAGTTTGGAAAGGGCAAAGAGAGAAGAAGAAGAACGGAAAGAAGGCAAAGAAGGGAGAGTGATCATGGTGGGTTGCATCACTACTTGATCATCACGGAACATCGCCCGGCGTCCCGTAAGATACCGGGACAACGGGACAACCTTAACATACTCAAATATACGTTTACATCTAAGTTCCACCGAAGATTCAACGTAAGATTCAACGTAATATTTAACTGCATATCTTATTCGTGCGAATACACTTCTTCCATAGATTGCGCATTAACTTAGATTTGAATCCAAGGTTCATACTCTCAACAGTGCTCAATCGTGTCAGCACCCCAGGCACCCTTGAGGCTGCCGGGCTTCAGTCATTTCAGCCGCCGGCCTTGCACCCTCCGGACTAGGTCCTCCAAATATGCGGGTGCATTCCACTCAATGACCGAGTGTCCGGGACTGGGACTGACCTTTCTTCTTCTATTTTTGCATTTGCGTTGGGGACGATGAAACATACGCATGAAACTTTCTTTCGTTTGTTGGATTATTTACCTCGATACTTGCAAGGGACTGAGTAGTTGACGGCGTGTCTACATTTATTTCGACTGATTCTACCATAGCGATTTTCTTAACGAATGTTTCATGGATGCTCGACACGAGGAAGGATGCTGTCCAAAAAACAGCCACAAACGTTTTCACGTTTGCAAAGGTCTATCGAACGATGATGTCGGGACGGCAAGGGGCCCCGTATTTCAGGAGATACAGCCGGGAGCTGGTTTCAAAACCGGCGATTTCCCAACGAAAGATTGGGGGGGCTACCGTCGAACGGCTCTTTCGATCTTGTTTGAATGGATGGAATCGAACGAGGTTGTCCGCATTCGTTCTTTCCATTCCATGCTGTGTGTCTCCGATGTAAAAATGGTGGACTGTAAACAGGCGACCCGAAATGGCGATAGCGAAACCGAGATTTGCGGCGGGATCGTGCAGCTCAACCTAAGGCAAAGGCACCGTGACGTGGGCAACGATTTCTCCTGGCACGGGTCAACTTCGCGTGGAAAACCGTCAGGACAGATCTAAAAGTTTTTATATTCCCCTTGTGGCTCGACGAACGCTATACTGAAATTCCTACGAACATCGGTGCTACTCTTTTGCCAGAAAAATCATTCCCAGAGCCTTGTTCGCAACCGAGTATTTTGCGTCGTGAGGCTATTGGTCAGGCCATGACGGTTTCGCTTGGCTCATGCTGCGGGCGACAACTACGGTGTCCACATACGCCCCACCCTCTGAGTCCAAAACCATCCTACGTGAGCACCTGTACCCTTGTGGCCTCACACCTATGAGGAACCACTTCCAGCACCAATCAGTTGCCGTTCCAAGCGGGTGACTCGGTTTTTCTGCACAAGATTAACGACTTTGTGACATTTTCTTTCTTTTCCGAAAAATATAAGTCATTCCTGTTCCTCGTATCATTGGCACTTGCGTGACTCGGTGAAATCAGCCCCCGGTCCCCTTGCGACTCGCGAGACGCGGCCATGCCAGCCCCCAGGTATTTCCCGGGTACTGGGTCCTCCAAAACGATTTGAATTGGCTCTTCCTTGACAGCGCCCTGACGACTGCTGCTGTTACTCTGACAATCTTGACCTAATATAAAAATATATCAGCGGTCGTAGACAGGATACCAATTACACGCACAGCTCTATTTTACACATGAAAGTTCATGAGCGCTATGGTCACAATCGGCTACACACGGTGCCTTTGTGGCCAAATTCATGCATATTCCAATTGAAGTGTTCGATACGCTTCCAGGGAGCCAGGACACCATCTCATTGACCAGCACCGGCCTCCACCAGACGATGGCTACATTTTCGCCGGGTAGACCCGTTTTTGCTACTCATCTCGCAATAGGTACCCGATTTTTTTTACCCTACCCGATGCCCGGTACCGATCCGGCTGTTCGACCACATCGGCCCAACGCCCCACCATTCACCATCTATGTTCCACCGGACTTGATCCGGTTCTAGAATCATATGTTGTTTGTCCCGTTGTGGGTTCTCTTGACCTCTGTCTCTTCCGAAAACCGCCGCACCTCAAAACCGCGACGTCTCCTTGCTTCAAAATAAACACCACCTCAGTACAGCCAGTGGGATCGAAACCATTAGCATTGCCACGGCCCTCCTGTCTAAGAAAAAGTGTTCTAGCCGGACGTTAGAGGTTCTCCGCTGGTGTGGCATCGGTGCATCGCCCGCGCACGGGAACATCGTGGTGAGAACACACCTATATGTCCGATACAAGGATCGTAGCGTAGGGTCATCGTTTGTACCTTCTGGTGCTAATCTACGGTGGCGTTTTATTGGAAGGAGAGCTCTAGACACGTCCAGAAAACAAATCAAAGACATACAGCAGATGGTTCTTGTCCGCCTGCGTCTCGTAACAGAAGAAATCAGTGCGGTGGAACTCATATGATTCGTGGTGGTCCGTTGAGCCGATGTGGTCGGACCGCCTGGCCATTATCGGTTATAGGGGGGTAGAATAATCGTGTCCGATTTGCGGATTGTGTAGCCAAAAATTGGTCTACTCGACGGAAATGTGGCCATCGTCGGTGTCGGCCAATCAAATGGCGTCCTTGTGGCGTGACGAACACTGAAATAGGAAGGTACTGGATTTTAGACAAGAAATCACGGAGTATACCTTAATTCGGGCATCTATCTGAGCAATTGTGGACGATTAATTATTTTGAGGGTGACGCCAGACAAAACGAGCCAACCCACACAATGCAGTTCCAACAACCTTTGATCATGCGCAATGCTAACGGAATGCGTACTTTCACGCGTGCTACGATGAAGGTGAACAACGTTTTTCTGAGATATCTCACTTAAGGAGCTTAAGACATATATTTACCCAAAAACTGCTGCCGGATGAAATATTCCATGGCTCATGTATACAGCTGTCATATTTTGTCCGCCTCAAAACGGGCTTTATAGTTTCCGCGCACAGACTGACTAGCATCACCCCGTTGACCCTGATAGCTACACTGTAATTGCAAGGGGAGTCGCCGACCTGTATCCTTTTTGAGGACACAGAACCCGTAATACGCGCGATCGGAGTATCACACACACCTAGCAAAGATGAGTTTCGACAATATCTTCGATCTCGCAGCTTGAGTGTATTTTTTTTTACTGAAAAAATGTACAACATAAAGACTAATTCACACGGTTTTCGGGTTAAAGAGCCCAGCCATTCTGATAACCTTTCAGAAAAAAGCCACACACCTCTATCGTGGCATGCGTCGCTCGCCGTGTGCCCTCTCAACCATGACCACGGGCAATCCACCAGAGGATTGAACAGGATTGCCACGATGGCATGTTATCACACTCTCTTCTATGCTCTCGCACAACATATTTCAATCAACCGTGACATCTCGCGAACTCCAATACCTTCGTGACACCCTACTACTAGATCTACCGTTCTCACGCACGACAGACCTGGCTTGCGTCTACGGCCCCAAGGTCTTTAGCCTTGTCGACGACCCCGGTACAGGGCATGTAAACAAACATGCAGGGTGTACCACGGTCACAAACGTAGAAAATTGCGTATCCGGCGTATGGTTCCAGTATTGGTTTGGCAACTTCCGCCAAAAGTAATGCACGATGGAGTCATCCGGCGGTAAGGGTTGGAGTTTTGGGGGCAAAACGTCCCTGGCCAATTGAGCTCCTGGTGTGAGAAAGTACCGGTTAGTGAAGAAATTTCACAAGTACATATTGGTTTAGGACTAAGGCATAGAAGCTTGGTCGGGCTGTGTGAACCAATGCCTTCGAAGTTTCTCAGTTGAGATAATGAGTTCCTCATGTGAGGATCGTGGGGACTGATGCTGCAAACCTACTGTTGGATGGCCCGCTTGATGATGATTTACATATTGGAGGCATTTCAGTTGCCATTATAGCGAATCAACAAACCACACACACTGAAGCTAGTGTCAATGACCTGCGGGAACGCGCAATCGAAACGAAAACACATGATGCCGTCACACCCTCTGTCGGCCCCCTTCGGTTTGTGACAGGCACGGCTCGCGTCTACGACACCTCGGACTTCAGCCTTATCGCAGACATCACCCTGACTGGCACCGACGGCACTTCACTGGTGAACGACGTTATCGTTACAGAGACGGCAGCCTACTTCACCGATTCCTTGCAGGCTCAACTGTATTCGGTGAGAAATTTCGCCTTTTCGTCACGATTTTGCTTGAAATGCATCACCCTTGAGTTTATTTTATGTGAACCCAACCTTAGTTCACCGAGCGACAGTTGTGACCAGCATCTCAGCAATATCGCAACGTCGACGTTAAGGTATAGCCCCGCAGTTATTGTACTGGAAGAAATAGTCATAGAGATTTTTTGTTGTAATACCATGTTCCTTGTTTTTAGCAATAATCAATGTGTGCTACGATAGAGAGATCAGGGGAAACCTAGATCCCCTGGTTGCGAGCTCCTCCCGTGCTGGGGCATACAAGCTGAAGCGTGTCTGGTTCAGTACAAACCGTCTACAGTTGGCAAGCATTGAGTTCGGGGGGCATGCCAGTGGGTTCACTAGTTGTCTTGGATCGTCGGTAGCACTATGCTATGGGCTTTAAAAGGTCAACGTCACTGGAGGCCTTGCCTACCAACATAAACTATGTGGCTAATGGTCTAAGTGGAAGTTTCAAAGTACTTGCATCTATCTAGTGCCGGATTCCTCGGATGAGTTAGCCTCAGAATCGTCGGCAGCACGGATGAGCTCGTGTTGGGGGTTGTGTTCCCGTCTCCGGGGCGTGCACCCAGCACACCCAAAGGGGAGAGATTCAGGTACTAGACGGTCTCGTGAAACCGTGCGCACATCGGGCAGAGCACCGGTCCCTAGTGGAAGGCTTGGGCACGGCAAGGAAAATCTGTACGGTCAATCTCTGCTCATGCTGCCGGTTGGGAGCCGTACGATCTCCAGTTTTCGATTTAGCGCGTGTTTCCTGACTTAGATATGTACTCGATATGTAACGATCCCCCCAGATATATCTTAACGGCATATGCAGGGTCTGCCGTAGATGATCTAGATGGTCTAGAGGGTGACCCGTCAGAGGTGTACAATCAATGTTACAATTTCACCTCGGTTCAATATTGGCAGATTCCTTTGCAGAAGTACAGCGGGAAGCTTGAAGACGGAGCGGACACCGTGGGCGCAACCATTCCTCTCGGCTCGGAGTTCACCATGCTGGACGGCACCGTCAATGCGAACGGGATCGAGGTCAGGATCGTTACTGCCATCACACTAATTTGTGTGCCTAAGTTTGCAGTACTCGCAGTATGAAATATTGTGAAAAAAAGGCAAACTATTCCCCGAGGTACTCGCAGCGTACAACTTCGAAATTTCTGTAGCAGCCCAGCAGTCGCAGCACTACACCTCTAACGCTTACTTCCTGTAGTGCCTACATCCCACTCCTGGCAGTCTTAATGTCGAACATCAACTGCGCATAGCCCAGCACCCGCCGCACGAGAGTCAGGCCCAAATATTATATACTAGAGTCACATCACGGAGCAGGGGTAGCAAGATTCCAATCGCACATCAAGTTAGGAAAACCCTGTTTTCTTCCAATATTTTTGTGAGCTCTACAATACTTTGGTTGAAGACTACGGAATGCACGCCTGTGGTTGGGTCGCGGGAACGAATGCCTTCCAAGTCATGTTCCGGGTGATGATGCTGTTGATGATATTGAGCTCCTCATGCCAGGACTGAGGTGGCTCTCTGCTATAGCGAGCTAGAAGGCCAAAAGCGTGGTCCTCATACTCGTACACTGGTCCCGAGGGCAGACCTCACTGGTTCCCTCCGGATTACCTTGACATTTCAGGGAAGATCTGTACCTGGTATGGTCTAGTGGCAGTTCATGTTTCTGGCGGGGAGTCGAACGAGCTGTATGTTATCTGCATGTTACGGGACGTTTCCCTGGGTGGGATCTGTCACTCTCTACGTACAAATCCTGCGCATTACCTCATGTACGGCAGGCACCAGATCTACTGCATGTAGGTAGTCTAGATCACCACCTGTGCGAGGTGCGGGATATCCGAAGGCCGAGAGCATGGAACAGTACTCTCACGATGACTATACACGCGTGTGTCGTCCAAATCGAAATTTGGGTTTCGGATACATCTCTGTTGCCCAGCAACCTGGCCGCGATGCTTGTTGGAGTCGATGCTGGACCCTGTTGACTCTTGCTAAGACAGAGGCAGTCCTCTTCGGGCAAAACATGTCCCAAGGTTCGGACCTCTTCTCAACAATCCAATATCGCTGGAATGCAGCATTGATTTTTTGCGATATCATCCTGTTTTGTACATAGGCCGTGACGCTTTTTATCAGGGGGGGTGTGCAGCTTATTCTTGGGCGAGGAACGCCACAAACATCCCAGATGCACCCCTCCCGTGCCTCGCATCTGTTTTGCAATTGATGTAAACAGTTTCCCTCTCAAATCTCTTGACCATCACGGCTCATGTCAGGCGGTTCATGCTTGTTCCTTCTTTTTTCACGGAGCCCCCTCGCGGGACGGACTGCCCGTAGATATAAGTATTATTCCGTTTCGCCATATTCACATCCAATAGACTGTGTTTTTTCGTTGTTCTCCGATATACCACCCCACCACTTCAGTAATGCCGGTGGTTTGACTGCGGTCCAACTAATATAATGCCTCGCGGGCGGGTGGCCAAGACCAGTAGGGGAAATGATGGGGTTACTCCTAGAGCTACATGGTGAAGTCTTGGAGAAAACATTAGATGGCGCGAAATTCCCGTTTTTCCCCGCGTGTTTGGGCAGATCACGGACGACGGCGAGACTCTCATCGTTGTCAACATGGCCTCGGGGGAACTGTTTACGGTCGACCCGGTGTCAGGCGAGGCGGCCAAAATCGACCTGGATGGTGTGCTTGTACACGGCGATGGATTGGTGAGAAACCCCCCTTTTCCCGCAGACGACATACCGCGTGACTGACCTGTGGTGTTGCGATAAGGGTAGCATGTTTCGGGGGGAGAACGAATCCGACTGGACAGGCTGCTCGCCTAATAAACTGCGCATACATGTTGGTGTCCCTGATGCATGACCAAAGGTCTCGTTCTAACGTATATATAGGAAAGCCATGACAGCATTACTGGGGTTGAGTGTTGTGTTGTTCGGAAGGACATTTTGTTTTGGGTGGAGTAGAAAGCTCTCCACCTGGTCGGGACAGCTCTACGTATCCCTTCTTTTGGCTCAAACTTTTCCAGCATGACCGGGCTGCTCTTGATAATTTTTTTTTGCGGGGATGTCCTTCCTGTTTGGCACTGCACTGTAAGCTAGTTATTGTTCTTAGGCCGTGAGTCTGTCCATGTTGTTGCAATTTCAGGTTTTCACTCCCAAGACCTGTTTCGGGTAATACATAGAGCTCTTCCCATGAGGAGGTTCAGAAACCTCAAGCGGCACCTCTTCCGAGTCGTTTGCGTTTCGAGTGGCCTTGTCCTGCATAAAAAAAGACCAGTCTGCCTCTTTTCAGAAAGAAAACAAAATGGGCTGGACAACTAGAAAAGGGTTAATAGTTGGAGTAATAAACTAGTCCTGGCACCGCTGTCATGACACCATCCCTGAGCACAGGTTGTATATACCAGCGTAGAAAACTCTCTCGAAGAATATGTATTTGACTTCTTGTTGGGGTTTTTGTGGTCTCGCTTCGGAATCAGACTACGGTAGGGTGGATCTGTATTGAAGCTTTTGTTTTCAGTGTCTAAGGGTCGCTCACACGAGCTAACCCCCTGCTCGACGGTGGATTTAAGGTTCCCGGCTGTTTTAGCTATCCGATACGAATCCGCAAATTGAATGGTAAGTTACGCTGGGCCAGACAAATCGTCTAAAATCGTTTTGAGGTAGGGAGGTTCAGAGTCGGTCGTGCGAGCATGATTTTATGGTAGTGGTATGGCAGTAGTATGATAGTATGATTTATGATGGTATGATAATATGATAGGCTGATGGGCTGATACAGTATGATGGGATGATAGTATCACAGTGATTGTGTGATTGTATGAATGTAGGATAGTGATAGTATGACTGTATCATAGTATGATAGTATGACAGTGATCGTATGATTGTATGAATGTAGGATAGTGATAGTATGATAGTATGATAGTATGATAGTATCATAGTATGATAGTATGATAGTGCTATATTAGTAGTATTGTTGTATGAATGTAGGATAGTGATAGTATCATAGTATGATAGTATGATAGTATGATAGTATCGTAGTATGATAGTATGAGAGTATGATAGTATGATAGTATGATAGTGTCATAGTATCTTAGTATCATAGTATGATAGTGTTATAGTAGTAGTATGATAGTATGATAGTATTGCAGCTCAAACCCGGTAGTGGAAAAACGGGGACCGTAACTGGCGTAGGCTTGGTGTTCGGACTACTGCTGTTGTCACCGAATATCTGTGTTCTCAACACCGCTTCACGAAGTGCCTCTGTATTCGTGCAGCTTGACGATAATTCGTATACCGCCGCGCGATGCTTTTCTGTGGAGCTGTAGGTGCTCCGTTTACACACTACCGTATATGCTCGTCGAGACCGTTTTGCTCAAAAGATGCAATCCTTACGTTGATCTAGAGACGGGCGTAGTGAAAGTCTCGAAATTTTGTGACTGATCTTGTATATAGATATATGTATACGTCGTTGTAAAACCTCGCTTGAGGGTTTTCCTCGTAGGTATTCACGGATACCTCATACCGTCATTGAATGTGTTTGCCGCCGCGCGCCGCTTCGTTGTGCCAGGTGCTCCGTCAAAATACGCTGTGGGTCGTCGAAAACACGGTTGCCGCCGGGGAAAACTCACACATCACCGAGGTGAGGGGCATCTTTCTTACGGGCTGTGTGTAAACAAGTGTTACGATATAGGCCTAGCACTGTTTTTGTTAAACCGTTTTCGGCATATCGGGGCTCCTTTGAACCTTGAACCATGGTCGGGATTCCACTATTTTAACAACAAAAAGTATGGATGTGTTAAAACCAAGACCGAAAGTCTGGTAATCGAGCATCACCTTCGGTTCGGTTCGAAAGTCAGCACAGGGTGGAGTGCTGTCTATATCTCTTGAAGTTCGTCAATGGAAACAAAGTGGTGCACCTGAACAGTGGGATGACTAAACAAAAATATCGCACACACCCTACAGACCACGATCTAGAAAATATTCACAATGCAACTGTAGCCTGTGATATGCCGTGCACGACCTGAATGATGCAGATCCAATCAAGAAAACATGCGCTAGACTGCGGAAAACCATCCGGCTTTAAGCCGGCCCGCAACCTGATCTGTTGCCCCCGCATATTCGGCTTTCAGCCGGCAACATTATTAGAGATATTATATCCCTCAACGACATACATGCATAAAAATGTATATATATATTGATCATGTATGGGGGTCTAATATGCCCTGGGTGTGAAGCGTTGTGAAGTTCCTGACATATGTATCATACACTCCATAGCCTGGCTGTGAGACGGACATAAAGTGCAGCCAGCGTACGATAAGCAATATCATTGTCGAGGTATTCTCCGAGGTGTATTGCGAGCCAAGAGAGTTTCAAGTTATAAGACTGGCTCCAAAGGGTTCTCTTCCACTCGCTCGTGGCCGATTTTCGCTGTCGCATGCACCCCCCGATCACACTATGAATGCCAAAATGCTACTAATTGTAGTTGAATTTTTGTCGATGTTGACGGCAGCACCAGTACATCAACAGCGAAGACGTACTAACCAGTAGAGGTAGGTGGGGTTGGCCATGGTTTGGGTTAGTAAGGTTGGGCTTCGCTAGGTTGAGTTTCTTTGGGTTGCGATCGGTTGAGTTGGGTTGATTTACGTTGAGCTGTTTTGGGTTAGCTTTAATTGGGTTGGGTTGGGCCTTGGATAATTTGAAGTTGAGCTAGGTTAAGCTGTGTTGGGTTGTGTTGGGTTGTGTTGCGCTAGGTCAACGCCGGTTAAAGGTCCCCACTTATAATATCGCGAGTCCCTAGCGAGGGCTGCAATGTGTTCGTCAAACGCTATTATAGGTATAGGTATATTCCAGTAGAAACTTTGTTCGGGTAGCTTGACCGGACCAAGGTGCCGTCTGTATTGTTGCACGCATCGCGACCGGCTCTTTTTTAACTCGATATCGGGGTACTTGCAGGATTGACAGCGTTGTTCACAGGGACTATAGATGTTCTTGTAAACATTAATCAGTGTAGGGGGTAGATCTAGCCAATTATGGTACAATATGTCGACATTTCACTGGCTATTTGAGGTAGAGCAGTACCTGCAAGAGACCCGTGCCGACTGAGTTTATCGTCGCCCAGGTATTTTTCCCTTCCAGATCCAGATAGAGTGTGGGTTTCGGATGAGGAAAAGGCCGGCCTTCTTCGCGGCGTCGGCGTTTAGCTTGCGAATATTTGTGTTCATATCTGATATGTTAAGCCCTGTTCATAATAGTCTTTTCGGAAAGTGGAAAGTAGAATTTTTTAATTGGAACGTGGAATCGATAATCTCTCCGCCGCCCCCAAAAACGGAATTTGAAGTAGTTCATGCATCTAGATTCCGTTTTTATAATCTCGCCGCCCCTTTGGGGGCGGCGAGATTACCGATTCCACGTTCCAATTAAAAAAATCTACTTTCCACTTTCCGAAAAGACTATTATGAACAGGGCTTTACCCTCTTTGCGACTTCCTCGATGTTTTTGTAAAGAGTAACAGAGGGGCGCCTGGGGTCCCCACGTGTTGCAAGCAACCACTGAAGGCACTTTGACACTAACGAAATGCCCGTACAAATGTTATATATTGCAGGCAGAGTGTCACCAAGGTTCACCACTTGTCACGAAGACCAGATACAAGATAATGGCGTTATTGATATAAAATGATTGTGAAACAACTACCTAAGTCGCCATGAAAGCGCCGGCCTCTAAATAATCACGAACTCTACTCAATCAGGGCCCGTCATGTTTATTGTGTCAACAGGTGTCTCTCTCGGCCGACCTGACCTGTGGATCGGTACTCCCGCGCGTGCTGGGGAACGACAACTTCGACTACCCCGCCACGACGGTTCGCAAAGGCAACTCCTTCTATACAGTTATGTCCAAGTTTGGCGTGGCCGAGGAAGACGTCTCGACGACTTCGTATGAAATTGTTCGCACCGATCGGGACAGCGGGGTTTACGCGTGCCCCGCGTCGTCTGACGAATAGACGACACCCTATCATGGGTCCCTTAGCAGTGCCGGTTGCCGCGGAAGGACCGGAAGAAAAACACTCTTGTAGGCAACATATGGGAACAACCGGAAGTGGCAGCGTGCGAAGTAGTAGTGCCGGTTTACCGCAGGTTTACCATGATGGTTGGCAGGCACCACATCTAAGAGACTGCTACTTTGCGTACATGTTTGGTTGTGCTAGTTTGTTTTTGCCGAGTCATCAAGCGAGTGGTCAGGGACATGGTACAGGTACAGCAGTAGGGGGTGTACCCCTTTTCCCCGAGGCTACTTGCTTGAGGATATCTCTACTACATATATAACAAAAAACGCCTGTACATAAATCTGGAAAGCGCAATGCGATGGGCCATCAGATACACATTCATGTAGGCACACCACGAACAGCATCCTAAAGCAGCAACGATATGGAACGTGTTCGTCGGTTGAGAGGAGCCCCTATCAGCCGCTTCAGTCGGACATGTTCCGATTCAAAACTTCGGCAACGATCGTCGCAGGCATCGTCGCGGGTTGGCGCAAGGAGTAGATGGTGATATCTAAGTAGCATGGCGTGTAGCTGTCACCATAGACTAGGATTTAGTCGTTCCACTTAATGCACGGTAGGGGTAGAGAAATTTCGTCGGATGACATGATGAACAGATATCGTCTCTGTTTTGACTTTGGTGACATGGGATGAAGGAGACGTGAAGGGGTATTCCAATCTCATAATTGTACACTTTCTACTAGCGACGTAGCACTGCTAAGGCGAACAAGCGACTTATAGCCTACATGGGGCATAGACTACACCAGTAACACGCAAAATAGGAGCATCACACACAGGTCGCGATGATGAGGTTCGAACAATCCCTCGATGTCAGCTGGGGTGATTTTTTGTTGTTATTCGCAAGAAAATGCGTACACGGTATACCATCGTCAAAACCATTTTCCCGTGTTGATCTCGGTGGCTGTAGATGCAACACACGTACGAAAATGGGAATAGTACGTCGTCATGGTACCGATAATATATACCGTCTTAATGTATGATAGTCATAATATGGCGCGCAGTATGTGGCGTTGCCCTGCGGTTTTGCATATTGCAAGTATGGGTACATTGTTGGATGGACAAGGCGCGGCAGGGAGGTAGCAGCAACAACCGTACGTACAGATATGGCGTTGCCACTCAGCCTTGGTTGGTCGGAAAATGTTTGCGCATCGTATCAATATAAGATGCCCACGATCCAAGATCCGCGTCTTCCTGGGAAAGCTTTATCCCTTGTCTACATGATCTGCAAGACATACAGGCGATGACGTCTGGCGAGAACAGCATGTTCGGTGGGACCCAGCACAGGTTTTCTGGGTTTGAAAATATCGTCGGTAAACAGGTCCCGCACATCATGTCGTAACGACGGATATGAGAACTAATCAATTGATGAGGTTTCGAAGACGATAATTTGACCGACGTGCAAAAACCCTTGGCCCTGGTGCGAGACGGGTATGCAACCGCTGAACATCGACGATGAGTAGGACAGCAAGACTCAAATCTCCAACTCGGTTGTACGGCTCGCGTAGATTGTAGCCATAGAACGTCCTCCCTCTCAAAGAAGGCCTCGGCACGGATACCGGGGGGTGATACAGTAGATGTTGATGGGTGGAATTCACCATCCACTACGAAGAACACAAACTGATCTTGTACATGCAAGCAGATTGCTGATTGGAAGCTATGGTTTAGATTTCCACAAGCAACGATAGTCCCCAAGTGGGGTTGGACGGTATCGATGGAATTGTGTTCTCGGAAATTCGGATTAAACTACTGCTTTTGGGCAGGGGTTCGAGAATTAACGCGATCGCCCTGCGAGTACTCAATCAGGTTACAAGTGTGGGACCCATGTTTCTGCATTTTTTAGGTAAATCATGTGTGAACGGCGCCCGTTCGCGCAATAATGACCAAACGTGTTAACAGCCGCCGCGAACAGAACGGCAGCCAATCGAAGATTTTGAACGGCGGTAGTGCATATGGAGCACTCCCATCATCCGCTTCCCGGGCTAACAAACAAAAAATTCACATGGGAATGACCGGTGTATACCGAGGTATTTCCCACCGAGGGCTTTGATTTTCGTCGTCGTGAATAGCACAAATCATGGGAACGGCGAGTGCATTTGTGGACACAATTGTATACGAACCACGTAACGCACATCCCTGTATTCTCAATAACCTAAAAGTGAGAACATTTAGTGTTTAAACATGGCGTAGGTCTCGCTAGGAAATTGCGCTGGTGAGCAGCAAGAGCCTACCAACCCAACCCAACCCAACCCAACCCAACCAAACCCAACGCAACCCAACCCAACCCAACCCAACCCAACCCAACCCAACCCAACCCAACCCAACCCAACCAAACACAACTTAACCCAACCCAACCCAACACAACACAACCGATTTAAACCCAGGCTAAACAATTCCAATCCCTTGTAAATTTTGGGTGTGTACTTCTTGCGAGAGGGTCGGGATATCAATCGTCAGTATTTTTTAAAAAAAATGCTCCCCGGGGTTCCATAAATGTTTCATAGCGATGTCTTGCTTACCCATTTGCTAACAACGAGATTTGACGTCGGTATACCCTATACGTTGTGTTGATAAACTCTTGTGAACAACCTTTGTGAAATATCGTACTCAACCTTGTCAGGGCGACAGATAACATACATTTTCTACTAAATGTCTTCATGTGCTAGGGGTAATAGTTGAGTCCCGAGGAGGCGTGCTATTCATTCGATAAGAGTTATACATTTTTTTGCTACTGCTTAATGTGCAGGGTATACGCTAATCACGCGAAGGACATTGTACTTCGTTCAACGAACAATGACGCAGAGTAAGAAGCAGTGGTAAGTCAGTGGGACACACCGCTTATGCGAAAAAGCTAAAAAGCCGCAAAGAAAGAGCGTAGCCGATGGCATCAGCCCTAACACCAATGACACTCCCCCCTTGCCTATTCTATGTCCGAAATAAATGTCTCCGTGACAATAGGACGAGTGCTTCGATGATGCTACCACCCTTTGGGCCAATTCGATTTCTGACTGGGAAGGAGGAAGTATTTGCATTATCGTTGAGGAACCCATTTGCGTTTTTGCTGTAGTAAACAAGGCTATGTGACGACGTCACCTTGTTTGCAGTAGCTCGGGGTCACTCGCACGAGTGAACCCCTTTCCCCCCCCCCCCGTTCCTTTCCAGTCTTGAGGCTTGATGCTGTTTTCTTATGCAGCACGAAAACCCCATGGAACGGTTGTCGACGCTGCGTCTAAAACAAGTAGCCTAACACGTTTTTTTCAGTGAGGTGAGCCAGGCTACGGTAGGGGGTACCCCTTTTCAGCCATTTTTTTCACCCCCTTTTCTCAGTGAGCGACCCGAAGGAAAACTGTATAGGTGTTTTTTTTTTCTGTGCTTGATCGTAGATGGTGATAATATATTATTAGCATGCGTGTTGTCATTTTACAGTCAGTGTTTCTAACTCGAAAGCAAAGTGAAGCCCACTTGTAAAGTCCTAAACAAGACGTCAAATAACGACGACGACGATGACGACGACGACGACGACGACGAAAATGACAGCACGCATGCTAATATATTTTATCACCATCTACGATCAAGCACAGAAAAAAAAACACCTATATATAGTTTTCCTTCGGGTCGCTCACTGAGGAAAGGGGGTGAAATAGATGGCTGAAAAGGGGTACCCCCTACCGTAGCCTGGCTCAGGTACAGAATCACTCTGGAGAGTGGATCGAAGCCGTGTAGTGGGTAACAGCCCCAGTACCTGTGCTACCTACCGTAGCCTTCAGCTACGTTGTTTTGTGGACATAGTTTTTATGTTAAGGATGTCTATGTATAGGCCAAGCGATGCTTGTTGAGTTTGTACAATGTTATTTTTCTCTGAATCAGTTGTTGGGCGTGAGAGTTAGAGCGTCCCAAGTTTGGGTCACACCAGAAACAAGAATCGTATACCTACCGTGCGCAGCATTAGTCATTGGTGATATCATACCTGGGTACACCTATACATGGTGCACAATTGGAAAACGCTATGATACAGCAAGTGGCTATGGAGTACACGATTGTGGCAAGGTAAGGGACCGTCCGCAATAGGGGCAAATTTTTCGCATGCAGGATTCCACGCCGGCTTTCGGAATCCCACTGCGGATGTGCTATGGGAACCCTCCGTCCAGGATATCAATTTGGTACTAGTACATTGTACGGGATTGCCAAAAAGGAACGTGTGCTGTGGGGGCCCCAGGTGAGACTATGGAGGTGCCTCCTAATGTCCTGGATAATACTATTTTTCGATATGTTTTCGCTTGATTTTATACGGTAACCAATAACACACATTTGGCCAAACCAAGATAGATACGATATGACAAATTATGAAGCTATAACACGATGTATACCACACCTAAAGATTGTGTCGTACACCACACTTAACATCAACTCTGCCACGCCCCCTCATTCCCCACTACCCGGACCATCGCCCCGAGCTAGCACCACGCGTATAGCAAGACCGTACATCTATGCGACCTAAAGTGGGTGAAAAACAATTTCCCCCCCTCCCCACTACCTCGAACACCCCGCCCTCTCCTCACTAGTTGTACGACTTACAGGATATATATGATATACAGGTACATTCCTTCCGAGCCCGTCATATTTATCCCCTTAAATGATTACCAGTTCCCACGCACATATTGAGTCCCCCCCCCGCTCCCTCTTGTTTAAACCTAGCCCCGCACGCCTTTCAACACTCCGCCCGCCCCTCACCAATTATACGACTTACAGAATGCAGATGAAAGAGTGTTGCATTTCCTTCCGCAGCTGTCACATTTTGCCCCCCTCAAAAACGGGCTATATAATTTCCGCGCACAAACTGACTAAGGTCACCCTCTTGACCCTGGTAAGCTACACTGTAGTTCCAAGGGGAGTCGCCGACCCATATCCTTGATAAGGACACACAACCCGTAATACGCGCGATCGGAGTATCACATGCAGCTTGCAAAGATGAGTTTTGACGAAGTCTTCGATCTCACAGCTGGAGTGTTTTTATTTTTAATATAGTATGTAGATATGTGCGTAGCCTGTGATTGGCTGAAAACTGTGAATGAATTTGTAACAGTGAACGTGTCAGGCCAAAATTTATGGTTCTTTAGACTAGTCTATTGATAATATTTGATTCATGCGAATAGACCACGATCTGGGAAGCACGATATTTTTTCATTTGATTATATCACAGTCGTTTTACCAAACGCTGAAGTTCTTTAAAATTGAGTAAAACTCCCGTTATGCCCATATGCGGTATCTTACCTCTTTATGGCTTAAACCCGCCTTCGGTTTACCGTCTATTTTTGTCACCAACCAACTCCCCCTGCGCTCGAGCCCCCACCTCTCAGTCTGCTTCTTTGCCCTTCATCCTGACCAAGGTTGAGCACCGAGAAGAACAACACGTGCAAGTACTATTGCTACACATACCTTCCACGCTACCACAGGTATGTCATGTAAATCGGCACTGCTCTGCCCCTCGGATATGTCCATGTAGTGCAACCAACATGCTTGGAGTGCGTACGTTTCTCGTAGAAACCCATGATTCGACAAAGCTGAGAGATGTATGCTGTAGGTGTGCAGTTCACCTCTGCGAACCATTGGTACTACTGGATGTAGAGCGGATTCCGGACACGTCGTTCGCCATAGCGATGCCCTTGTGTATTGCCCTTATCCAACGTCGCCTGTGGACGACCCTCGCCGATTGAAAGCCTACGGCGCGTTGAAAGAACGACCAAACACTTCGGGCATGTAACAATGGTGAAATTCATCAGCGGTCACAATCGCGACTTTGTATCTCGTGCTCGCACCGAAGCACTGACGCCTTAGGCCGTGCTGCTCCGATCCCCGGTGCTGCTGTATCTTGCCGTGTGTCTCTGATCCCACGTGCTGCTGTATCCCTTCCTCGTGTCACCCTGCGCCTGCTGGTATACCCTCTTTCACCCGTTTGCTGTTTTGGCTGTTTTGCCCACTGGACCGTCTGTGCTCGTAGAGCTTGTCCGGCGTCAGGTGTTGGTTTATCCGGCTAATCGTGCAGCAACGATGGTGAAGGTTACCAAACTTGTCGAAGCGGCCTTCTTTTTCGGGTGTGCGTTCGTCCTCATCAGCCGCCAAACTCGCGACACCGACCCTACTGGTACTACCGTTGCTGGTACTGCTGCTGCAGCTGCTGCTGTCGGTGACATCTTCGCCCCCGGGGACTCGTCTACAGCAGGCGTAAAGCAGGTGATCGATATCCGTTGCATCGAACTGTGTTTACTGCAAGGCGACACCGTAAGCTATTATTTGCGAAAAATCAAACATGAGACTTCCCCACGGTTCAGAGCACACCAAAACGGTCTGTTGTTCGGCCGGAAGCTTGGGCATGTACCAGCTACTTGTTAGCATGTACACGACTTCTCCGACCGGACGTTGCTTCCGCCAAATCCAAGTGGATTCCATCTACCACGACCCTGTTTGTTACAATCAGACTGAGCTCCTAGATAACGAATCGAAAATACCGCCCGTTCCTTGCCTTCACTTCACAAAACGTCATTCTCTAAAAAATGTTTGGCACTTACTTGTATTATTTGCAATAGCATTAGCAATATCGATATGTAGCCGGGATGAGCCGGGGTCCAGGCGGCCGGATTTCGTGGGTGTAACATTCTGATGATACGGGTAGCTAAGAAGGTTCTACCTGTGCTATGCGCTTCGGTTTGAGCTCGATACGTAGCTCCTGCGCCCAGAACCGAATTCTTCAATAATTTTGTGGTTTGTTTGTACAAGTATACGTTGTCTATGCTGATCGTGCTGAGTCGGGATGTTATTGTATGGCCGCCTCGTTGAATCGGCTCGTTGGTCCCACCACAGAGTAACTGCTGTCGCGCGTGTATAATACATTATTGAACCATTTTTCACCTCACTGCTTTCACACGCAGATAAAACACGGTATATGACAAAATTGTGCAAGCTCGTACCCGTACCCACAGAATCAGTAAGCTGACTACATCCTGTACCAGTGTCCATACAACATGCATGCGTCTCTAGATACTGCACGGAAATTTAGATATGGATCTTTAGAGCTAATATGACGGATACTTAAATCTGGGTATTTAAGGCGGATATTGTTTTTATAGATGTACTAATTCCCCCGTTAGGGAACTAAATTTTATGTAATTTATTTTAATATATACTGGTATCTTAATCCCCCTGTTAGTTGTTTAAGTACAATTAAATATCTTAAGACCATTTCCTTTATTTCACCTACTGCGGCGTGTCTACTTTTTTTGGGCATTCAACGGCATGGGTCGTATCTATGTTTAGATTATCTGATGATGTAGAAAATTTCAAACAGATAGTCTATTAATAGTGTAATAATTACAACAAGATCCACAACATGTAGGTCGTAAGACACGACGTCGATTGTGTGTCTAGCGCGAACGAGGGCGATTGCATCGATCACGACAAATATATTCTGTTCGGGAATATTATAAAAATAAAAAACACACTCCAGCTGTAAGATCGAAGATTATGATAAAAATCATCTTTGCAAGCTGTGTGTGATACTCCGATGGGGAATATGTACCACTTCACGCCACCGATTATAGAAAACCCGACGAATGCCGCACGACAGTAAATATAACCGAGCCACGCAATGTTTTTGGCAGACTACTACCTCAACAGCAACCATATATGTGGTAGTAGTGTGTGTTTGAAGTGTAGAACCTAGACTCTCCCCGGGTGCACAGTTCCACTCAGGCTTATTCCCTGAGCTACCACCGCGACGGAGATTATTTCAAGCAACAACGTGCAGTTCGTACGAACAGCTAACTGAGGATGGTAATACATAGTATTTCGTATGCTTGGTGCAGGACAGGTTCTGCGTAATAATACCACAGGGTTCCGCTTCGGAATGTGGTTCGCTTGTGGATGACGCAAGTAAACAAGGGCGGGGGAAGCAGCCTTGAATGTTAAACACAACACTGTCGTTTATGCCATCACGGGGAGTAACCAACCAACCAACCTAATATTGACCAGCCCATACGACTGTACAGCAGTGTAACGTATCCATGCATGTTCTTACCGGGGCATTTCAGCCCCACACCTCCGCCGAACAGAAGCTTACGCACTACCAGAGCTTGGAAAACATGAACCAATGCACCGCCGGAGGTAGCACCGTCACTGGCACAATCTCAGCAAGCTTTGCCTCGATGACGGCCTGCTGCTGCTGTGGATGACATCTAGGAGCCAACTACTGGTACGTACTGCCAGCATTTGTCGCGCAACCACCGTCCTCAACTCCCTCCCTTAGTCTCCCTCCTAAACAACACCAGGAATAATGCTATAGACGTGTTTTCCCCGTTTTCACCACGTTCGCAGTCTTACCCGATTCAAAACATACACCAAATGACTAAAATATACTTCGTTGCCGGTCGACGCTCGCAGGGGTAATTCCGAGAGGTGCATTAAGAAGAAGCCACCCCCAAAGAGCCAGGTTTGGGTAGCACTTGCCTTGGTTATGTAATGTGTTCACCTTCAAAACAACAAACGAATGAAGTATTGCATGATACGAAATTATGTATCTTCAACATATTATCCAATCCCGTGTGTATCAAAGACTGTTGCAGCTAGCTGTGAAAACGACGAATGGTGGACTGCTGTTTGATTAAATGAGTAAGCTCTCCCCCCTTTGTGTTGTGCTTTAAACCCCCTGTGTGAGTACGACGAGCACCTGCTCAACATAAAATTCAAACTATGTGTGTCACATAATTCAGATCGACAAATAGACTCATCAGGTTAAAAAGTGCCGTATGTAACATTTCGTGACTAGTGCACAACGGACGATGCTGCGTAGATGTTGTCAAAACACATGTGGAGATGCTGCCACTATATATACCGCAGCTACTGCGAGAGTAATAGCAGTGGTCTTCGGCGGCGTTCTTGCTCTCGCCGCTTTGTTATGCAGTGGTGCGTGTGGCCCCATTTTTCCTTCCTCTTGAGGGTGCATCCGAATTTGGCGAAATATGTATGTAGTCTGGACTATCCTGTTAAAAATCTGTGGGAATGAATTGTCCAGGGGGTGTGGTTGCAGTAGTAGCTTGATATTAATTCCATGTTCCGCCATTTGTAGGGTGCTGAAAACATGTTGTGGGGAACGGGTCGTGAGCTTCTTCCTTCCAGTCTACGACGTAACATGTGATATGGCCCTAGCGCGACACTCTAGGTTACGCATTCACAGCTGTTCCGAAGGCTGCTGTCGTTTTCTGGTATATCACGATATTTTCACCACATTATATATTAGATTCAGGGCCTCTTCCTACAGTACCTTGCCAGGGCAAAAACTGTACATATATACTAGTCTAGTCTAGTGGCAGATGATATCACCTCATCACCTATCCAACCAGCTATGCAGTAGCTCCAATCCATTTATTTTTGCCACCCCCCCCCCCCCCCCCCCCCCGCCCCCCCGTTGCTTTGTTCTGTCCCGCCGCCCCACCTATAATAAAAATTCTGCCAGAGTAATGAAAACTACCAGGCAGTCGATATCATCTCTTGGCCTTTTTACTCAATCTCCTAACCATCCCTCCTCCCCCCCCCAACGCCCCCTTCTCCCCCCCCACTCGCATCATCGCCTAGACCTAGCACCACGCGAATAGCGAGCTCCTAGCTGATATATGTATAGACTATATGTATGTTTTTTCACAACATCTACTTTCCAGCTTCAGGACAAGGCGTGGTCACAGGTGTCGTTCCTTCTCCTGCCCGGTTCTTGGCTTCAATTTTTATCGCCCATGGGCTTCAGTAATCCCACTGTTCGTCGATGTTTCGTCGTGTGTTGCTAACTCGCGCTCTCGCGCTTTCTGCATGTCAATTTGTAAACGAGGATAAAACCCTCGATTGCATACGAGTATGCAAGAGGGGGGATTCTAACTCACGGAACTGACCTATACCAGGCTCGAGGATAACCTGACACGCCACCGGGCCGACCGAACCGATATATATATAGACTAGAGTCTATATATCTATATATATGCGACCGAAAGCTGTTGGACAACCCCCCCCCTCACCCTTTGGACCACTCCGCCCTTTCCTCGCTGGTTTTACGACTGACAGGATATACATGGTAAACTGATGCATTGCTTTTACAACCGTCAGATTTGTCCCATTGAAGAATTTATAGTTTCCGCGCACACATTAAGTTGTTTTGTCCCGCCCCCCTCCGCCCCCCCTCGCGCTCCCTCTTGTTCAACCCCAGGCCTCCAGGGCCATGAAAACTCCGCCCTCCCCTCACGGGTTTACGACTTACACGAAACACATAAAAAGTTATGACTTTCCTTCCACAGCTGTCAGATGTTGTCCCCATCAAAAACGGGTTGTATAGTGTCCGCGCACACACTGACCAACATCACCCTGTTGACCCTGGTACAAGTTACACCGTAGTTCCACGGACAGTCGCCGACCTATATCCTTAACGAGGACACACACCCAATAACACGCGCGATCCGAGTAACACACAGCCTGCGAACATGAGTTTCGACAAAATCTTCGATGTCAAAGCTGGTTCGAGTGTGATCAGGTTTTATCATAAGGTATTGCTAACTCGCCTTCCGACAATGCCTGCATCATTCGGCGACAATATGCACCACCTTTGTTGTGAGGCTTCCCACTAGGAGACGGGCTGTAGCCCCAACACAACGACCCGCTTCGAAATGTTTTTGAATAATTAGAATGAGACACGATGAATAACCCCGTGGCCTACGCGTAGATCTACCACCAAATTTTTCTTGCTGCAAAAAAAAAAGATGACACTTCGACGGTTTTGGGTTGAGAACCCCTGTTCTCCGGAAGCCTTGATGTCCGAAAAACGTTATACCTTTAACGTAGCACGCCTCATTGCGCTACGCAAGAACAATCATCACCCCAACCGCTGAACCAATACACCGAATACCCTTGTGGCACTCGACCCATTATCAGCCGTTGCAAATCATTTTTTTACACATCATCTGATTCCTCCTTTATTATGCTGGTAGTCATTGTGCGTACTGTGCCCTATAAGAATTACGCTGTTGCATGAGTTAACCCTGAAGTCACGTTTCAGAGACGCCTTGCAGCAAACAAAACACATACGTTTAGCGATGTTCATCCCCTCACACATGTACTATATTGTGATAATTGCGGTTTGAAAAAATTGACATTCCTTCTCTGACTCGCTATGTGAATGGGGAAGGCACTATTAATAGGCGGTAGGCTTGAGGTAGCCTGTTATGGAACGAAGCGCTTCGAAAAGCCTACCAAAAGATATTGTTGTCATAGCAATCGGTGTATCTTTCGCATCACCTACGTAGCCGCATTCGTGTTGAAGCGAGTGTAACGGTGGTGCATTAAATGATTACACATGCCGTTGTGATCCACGTTTGATATGAGCTATGTGGGCGGATTCATGGTGCTGCGACAGTAGCCGTAATATGTCTAATGCATTGGTTCCTTTCACGTCCCAAGGAGATAACGTTCTGAGGACGGCACCAAAACTGTCTTGTACACCTGTGTACCAAACTTCGGGCATCGTTTACGCAGGGTACGTCTTGGGGTCAGTCGTGGAAGCAGTATTGGAAAAACAATCAAAACGCTTGCTGCTCCGACCTCTTTCTGGAACACGACGCGGGCACTCTACTCCCGGATGGAAGCGTCAAGTTGCCCGAATCATGGTGAGAGGGGTATCCAACGAAGCATGTGCCGGTACATGGTACCTTGCCACAATGTGTTACCAAGTCTACATCGTTTGAAATGCCCGTGACAGACGTTCAGTATAACATGATGGTATTTCTGTTTCGAATATACATTAAGTTTTGTACTATGAGTCGGCAATGCCGTAGGTTCCTCTTTCATACACATGCTGGCTATACTAAAACGAAACCCGTATCGTTGAATCGTAGTTGCTGTCGCCATTTAACTGTTGCCTGACGGGCGCTACGTCCTCTAGTCCTCGTTGAATCGTGTATGTCAGTGTAACGTAAATGTGCCACGTAGATGTGTAACACAGACCTATCTATTATATGTAAATGTATAGTCTATATATGTGTGTATATCCGCCTACCGGCCGATTCAAAGTTTTATTGCGAAAATACAGTGACGGACACGCATCACAGAGTTATCGTGGTAACAGCGGTCGTATCTAGTGTAACATGACGGTTTTGTCGCCATTCGACCTTTTACCCAGACATTCGCCTAACATGGTGGCTTGTTCCCGATGCCTCGTAGGTGCGACACACCAGTCTAGTTTATGACCAAATCCTTTGGATTACTCAAGTGTTACCACTGCCTCGAAGATTTATCCACCTCCGATGAAACACTTCGCGTGTATTAGGCCTAAAACAGCAGAGCTTATACTGTACTATTTTCTACTGCGCCGTTCGCGTCTTGCGCCTCATCTCCGTGTTGGCACGCAGCATGGTGAAAGGCGCCGAGTGCCCGTACTACGATGTCCAAGCCCCTGTATCCACGCCCATGGTAAGGAGAAATGTCGCCTGTGCTATTAGTCATTCAGCTGCTTAGTGATCTGGTTATGATCGACATGTAACAAAAGTCGGTTGTGGTGGGGCGGGGGTCGAGTTCCGCGTCAGGATCGAGACATTGAAAACGCCAACTTTAACAGCCTACGTACTGTCACACGCAGTCATCCCACTCAAATGCACACACCCCACAATACCCCACAACTGTACCTGCCGCTCACTTAGATGGCGTATGACATGCTGAGTATGGGTCTATACCTATTTACGCGCACGAGTACCGATACGGAGCGAACGGATTTCGAGGAAAAAAAATCATCCACGAGGTCATCAGTGTGAGCAACTATTCAGAGCAGATTGGTTGATTAGCCGCGATATTCGCCTGTTCTGTAGATGGCCCGAGCGTATCACACTAACACCAGTTAATGTCTTCAGTGCCTTGAGAACCTGTTTCTCCATTCCCAATCGACGGCGGTGTATCCACCAAGTAACTGATTAGCACGAACCTTAACACATGTGTACCACCACAACCACGTTTGGTTGCCCTCCAACTCTATTATGACTCAGGCCGCCGGGGACTTCGCTTCGTTCGAAGAGAAAGGGTCCATGACCTGCATCGACAGCGCCGGTCGCGTGAGGTCCAGCGCCGCTGCTGACGCCGACATCATCGACGACGCTGGTGTCGGCTTCCCCCCGTGCATCCACGTTGAGATGACCATAGGTAGCCGCTTATGGCGGTGTTTCGTATGGTTCGTTCGGCTGTTCTACGGGTGCAACGGGTACGGCTTGTTTTCCACGGCGTTCCTCCCACTCAAGTACGGCGAAGAAGGCTATCGTCTCTACGAGACCATGTCGTATCGCCGACGCCTGGTGGCCGTCACAACGTACTGGGTGGTAAGTACGGCTTGCGCAGTTTGACATACATTGATTTATAACCTAACATTGGGTAAACACGAGACCATGTACTGTTTCGGTGGTATGATGGCTAAATTTTTTTTTCGATCAAAAGCCACAGCAATGCTACGGCCCAAAGCCGTCGGATTTACGACATGGCTTCGTACAGAACATGTCCTTCGTGACTCTAGTTGAATACCGACGGGATGCTGAACCTCGCATCAATAAGGCAACTGAATCTTCGATCCTGTGACGTACGGCTGGCGCTCTCCAATTATGTCTACCTTTAAGGTGGTTGGAAGTGATTTCATATTAGACTATAGGCCCAGTGTTGGTTTCTGCCGTCTGTTTAAAACAATGTTTTGGTCAACCAGACTACTCGTACTTTCGTCACACAGCCGTTTCAGACAGCATAGTCTACATGAATAGGAGCGTTGTCGACGTCCCACGCATGTCCTGCAGTTTTAGGTAGTTGATATATATTGTTACAGTCCAGTACGGTAAGAGCAGGCTCTGTATTTGTTTGTATCGCGTTGTGATATTGATATACGCCAAATATAGTCTAAACTTATTGGAGCTTTTAGTAGAGACAATTATATACGAGACATCGTTGACCGTGCAGGCGCCAAGCCGTCTGCGGCCACGAAAAACTAGAACGTTCAACTTCCATTGTAATTTGTTTCAAAATGTTCCCACAGCGTATAAACTAGTGGAGTCGGCGCAATATAGCACGGGAAATAGCGTATCGAGACTCTGCAATCTCGTACATCACTCGAACCGATTGATCAAAACACATTTACCGTAACAGTAGGACGCGCGACAGAGTCTAACGGCGCGTATGATTCATATGGTGCAATCCTGGTGCTCGCTGTGCGCCCTGCTGTCTATTCTCCGTACCATTGTAAATGCAGATCAGTGGCGGTGGTAGCCTGATGTTTCTCTTCTCAGAGGTCTACGTCATCCGCTGGATCTGCATTGCCCAGGGAGCCGGGAAGACCATCGTCTACACGGGCATGTTCGGCCTATACACTTTCATCGCCATGAGGTGACCTGATCCTAGAGACCAACGAATCCGGGTACACACTGTTGTGGAATGTTTGCACATAGCCATTACGAGTCAGTGTTCAGTAGCACTGCTCTTGTGTATCGTAGATCTCATATGTGTCGGTTCGAGTGTAACGTACGTATGTGTGCGGAGGAATTACTTCCGTGCTATTCCCCGCTTGATATCCAGGTAGCTCACTCTCTCGTGTGCTTCTCTCTTGTAGATCTTATCGCATCAAGCGGAGAATCCTACGGAAGTAATTGCTCCGCACACACGCGTACGTGACACTCGAAGCGACACATATGAGATCTACGATACACAAGAGCAGTGCTACTGAACATTGACTTATAATGCCTATGTTCTAACATTTCTTTAACACCCACCATACGTTGGCGAATGCGCGCGGGGTCTAAGGTCTACCGGAAGTTCACGTGTGATACATTTCAAAAATTCACGCTCGATATGCACAATTCCCTCGGATGGAGATAGGAACGCTCAAAAGCGCTTGCTCCATCACGGTATACAACGATAGTCTGACTGTGGATGACAAAATATTGAAATAGTCTACACGGAATCGTCTGACGCATTTCAACTCTCATGCCGTGTCGTCGAGTGTATAGATGTTGCCATGGCAACACCCCTGTGGGTATCGTGATTCCACATGCCACATAATCTTAACGGCAACGATTTATGATAGCCCTGCGTGCTGTATCCGGTAGATTGCGGCCTCTTGTACGCTTCCGATCAGAAAGCCAAAATTTTCGTTTCTCGATCACGCCAAAAATATTGTGTAAAGCGCCGTAAATAGAGACGAATTTATTCGCTTTCGCCTTGCATTTCATTTACGATCCGTTACACCCAAGGTTCTTCTACGCGTGTGCCTTCACCGCGCGACTGCTCCTACAGGCCACTTCCGCACAGATTTCCCAAGAAAGAACTGCTCAACAGTGCCCTGTTTGACCTAATGAGGGAATACTTTGACGTGCGAGTGATCAACGAGTACCGCAAGTTCAAGGGCACGACAGGGGAAGAGAACAACACGTGTCTTCTAGCCCAAATGCCCCACGCAGTCATGGTGAGAACAGCATGCATCTACAGCGAATTTTAATGTAGATCATGCTGTCCATAGAAGCAGAGGGTGTTTTCCAGGCCTTCGGTTGTTTTTCATTGTGTGTCATGCGGTACCGTGTTTCATGATGTGAATTTCATGCATGCTGCCATCGTGAAAGCTCTCAGACTGCAGATTTGTCTCACTGTTCAAGACCTGCGCGTATGCTTTAATTCCTGCATGGTAATTACATTCTTTACCGGTGTGCTCGCTACGCGTATACTGGATGGTGGGTACCGGGCCATCGCTTACCCGAGACCTAACAAATGATATTAGAACTTATTTTAAAACGTAGCGTATGGTATAGTCTAATCGTAAGAAAAGCGTAAAAACACCTACCACAAAACGTACGTGCCTGGTGTTCAATTTCCTCATCTTAACGACAGTTTCTTGTTTTTACGGTCGAAGAAGAGATCTCACAACTCCGGTAAAAAAGCGTATTATTGTACATGTCATTGCCAGCCTAGCAGAGGCAAGGTGAACATTCGTCTCTTGTAGCGTGGTACAGAATGTTTGCATGCACGTCACCAAGTGTTTGAGCTTTAGGGTTCACGGCCCGTCGGCGGACGTTACTTCATTTCTAACTCTACAACTTCTCAGCCGTACGGAGCCATCCTGGGAGCATCTCTTCTGCCGAGGGAGCTCCCTGAACTCTGGCCGGCGTCTGGGGTCGTGGCGACGGCGTTGATGTCGACTCCGGTGCTCCGCCATTTCATTAACTACCTCGGAGTTCGTGAGGCGGGTACTGAGACGATCCTCCAGATGTTTGCCGACGGCTACAAGGTGACTGGAAACGCGGGCACGATTGACGTGATCAATAATGATGAGTTGGCAAACGCGTATATTCACCTACCCGCTCTATACTGAGTCACCTACCCGCTACATTCTAAGCACCACCACCTTGAAACGGACGGGCACACTATACATCACACACCGCGGACGCATGGTGCGAAAGGGGGGGTCTGTTTGAATCTGAGACTCTTCAAGGGAGGAGCTCTATACCTCTCTCAAAACCAGATTATTTGCGGTCAAACAAACACGACCCGATGAGCAATACCATGGCCTTCTGTCTTACAACAAAAAAAAATATTTCCAAAAAATTGAGTTTCTGACGACTTTCAGTTCAAAGAAGCCTTGTCATTCAAAAACCGATTAAACCAATGAGGCCACCCCTTCCGTAGCATATGTCCGAACATTGCAGGAACCTAGCCGTTTGCACGTGGCACAAGGGGTATGACTTTTTGTGAACGGCCAGAGTTCTAGCCTTGGCACTTGTGCCTACCCAAGACCATGGTTTAACAAAACATGAATTGTTGGGAAAATAAGCACGGCTGTCATGAAATATATAAACCATTACCATTTATGAAAGAAGAAATACCTGGATATAGTCCCAATGCCTGACTTCTTGCCGCTCGATGCTTTCGCTACCAGGCTGTCGGGGTTGTGACAGGCGGCATCGCGGAGATGTTTGTGTCAACCGAGAGGGAGGCGCTTGCTTGCATCCGACGAGGATTTGCGCACATCGCGATCCGGGTGAGGGACTGCCAATTGTAGCGCACCACATATGTTGTGGTAGCCGAAGAGTAGGGTGGATAACGATCCACGCTTTACGTACGCGGCCCGATATCATGTTTGAGTGCATGTATACACATATATCGTCAGCAAATATCTAGGGGTCTAGATATACGTTTGTCTACCCGCTACTCGTATCGCCATGGGGATTTCGCCTGGTCACTCATGTTCGCCACAGGGTTTCCTAATACATGATGTTGACACGTTTAAAACTACTTCCACAAAACGTTCAACGTGCACTCCGTACATCACTTAGATACAGAGCACTTAAATCTGTCGTTGTCTTTTAATGCGGGTGCTAGCCACCGTTTCGAAGCCATTTATATGGTAAGTACAAAAACTGTCAACATTTCCACATGTGCCGTTACTTCGATATTTTGTAGTACTTTATCTTATGAATGTCGCCGTCGTCCGATGTATTTTCCGCAGGGAGGACACAACATCATCGTGATCTTTGCTTTCGGCGTTTCCCGTACGCACACCATCTTCCCGGGTTTCGACAAGGCGTTCATCAAGAATCTCTCCCGAAAGGTAAAACGATGTTTATGCGTTTGGTTAAAATGGAAAACGCCTGTGGCTCATTCCTAGTGTATCGCGGCGGAACACAGAAGCCGGATTTGTATCTGATAGGTGTCGCAGTTGTGGTTGGCGCAAACGATAATGCCTGACATGTGTTTACCTTGGCCTTCTGTTGAAACAACGCAGTCGCCAATTGTCCGTCGACAACGGCTGATGTCCATACAAATTATCCATTCTCTCGGAATCCCGGACAGGCGTCCGACTAGATGTGCTACTCACATACATGTCTGATTTCCGTTGAGTAAAAGTATTAAATTGGTGAGCACACAAAGCTGTCAATTGCCTCGATGTACAGCCCCATGAGGTACCGAGTGACCGATTTTTTATATAGTGAGAAGCGTTTCTCTGTGGATAATGGAGAGTCATCTGCGCTGGTTGGAAAGGAATCGTGCTTCATGCATTCAGATACCGAGATGCATATAGCAAACACTGGATGAAAATCGATTTTAGTTACGGGTAAGGATGCTCTTATTATGCTGTCGTCGTCCAACGGTTCTGCAACACCACAATTCCCCATGCCAGGATGCGATGCGAAAAGTGTTCTTCAATAGAAGTTAGAGAGTGGACAACGATTAAATATAAACGTTGTACAATGCATACATGTATTCCCCTTCGATCTTCCACGTGTAACATACATTCTACACTAATTTCAGGACGCACGGTTTATTGGAGACGGAACATCTTCAAGCGGTACCAACGTGCTTAATTTGCCACGGCTCCGAAAAATGTAACCTCTATGTTGAAAACTTGTTCTGGTATATACATGAACAATCCGGGTGAACTCTGCGGAAGGTAGCGAGTACTCTACGGGTTAAACACTTCAAGGGTGATCATGATGACCGATAGCTTACGGAGTACCCTCATCGAGGAATGCCACAGCCGCCCGTTATGATAGAGGTGTACCAGGTTTTTTCTAAGGTTCCTCTCTTTAAGAAAACATGCCTTTGTTAACCCAAAAATTGATTTGGAAAAAAAAGAAACCTACTTCATCGCGGATAGAAAATGCCATGTCCTAGGTACACGACGAGAATCACCATGAAACAACACAATTACCTATTTCCGTTCATGTTGGCTTAAGCAGCTCCATCGTTCCCAAAATATGTGAGAAGAATATTGCGACCCCTATTGTAGCCCGTGCCAACTCTCAACAACACTCAACACGTCTTGTGACCGATGTCCTCGCATTGGAAATATTCGGTCCAAACAGTTATAATTCAGCGATTCGAACTTCGACAATGAGAACACCATCACACGCTTTCCGCAAAGCCCAACGTGCTTGCTGTTGAATGTCTTGACGAATGACGCGCGTTGCACCCGCGATGCACGTCGTCCGGACACTGCCTTTGACGTAAACCTGCACGTCGTACGTTACCGACGCCGTCCCTCCACGTGTACGACATGAATTTTGAACCGATCGTTTGTCAGTTGAGGCTCCCTCTCATCCTCTTCCGCGGAGCATTTGGCCTCATCCCCCACCGCCAGCAGCTGACGGTGGTAATCGGCAGGTGTGTCGCTAGGCAAGCTGTGTTGCTGGTGTAATTAGGTGGTATGCAAACGTCGTGAAAGCACCAAGATTGCTGCGGATCGCGCCCGCCATCCCGCATCCGAGTTGGCTGTAGTGCTGTTGAGCACCTCCAGCATTAGGAGCGGTATGGTGTAATATGCCGTAGTATGTCAATTGGCCCACATATTACAGACGTGTGAGGCCGGGTGAGATGAAGCGTTTTCCCGCCAGAATAACTGGCAAAAAATATGACGAATGCTCGTAAATCTGCATTTCTTGCAGTTCGTCGAAATAAGAACACGCACTTTCTTCCGGCTTCGGCAGAGCGTTGCGCACGGCACTCGTCTGCCGCACACATACGAACCGGTATCTAAACTCTGTACTATATTCGTGTAAATATGACAACAGAGTACGGCCAGGTGCAGCAATTATTTATTTACGTATACATGGGGACATTTCACCTGCTGGTAACCCGCAAAGTGGCCGACGATCAGAGAAAACGTAGGGGAAGAAATTGCAACACCCGTTTCAACATTGCCGTATGCCGCCATACGCCACTTGATAATATATACTAAGTTCGCCCTTAGACGCTCGAGTGTAACCGTCACCGCCGTGGGAGTGTAACAATAGCAATTGCATGAACCTTCTCTCCATTTCCCTCTTCGAATCGTCTTGTGTTTTTTTGTGTCGCAGGCCAATTGCCGTGGAGCAGGTGATCGAAGGCGTGACCAGCGAGGACGCACAGGCGGTCTGCGACGAGGTCCAGGACGCCGCCATCGACATCTACGCTCGCAAGAAGCCTTTCTGGGAGAAGCGCCCGATCGTGTTCGAGAGGTAGATGGCAACTACCTTTCGGACGCACCGCTCGTTGATCAAGACAAGGCTCATCGTCGTCATCGAAATCGGGGACACAAAGAACCATTCTGTGAGCCTGTGCTCGACCGGGTTCACTTTTAGGTGGATGGCAGCTGCCTGTTGATGCCACCAACACTGTTTCACCCTTGCTCGAGACGTATCCATCTTCGTGGCTTCAGCGGGCAAACATCAGAGATCGACTGCCATCCGGCCCGGACGTTGATGCCGCGCATTGCAGCGGCTGGCCGTAGTCCGATGCTGTCCAAACCAGTCCTACGAGGAACGCCTACTTGAACGAGAGACTGGTGCTGCCTCATACTGCCCATCATCACGTTCTGGGACATGAAGAGCTTCTGCCGGTTGAAGTCGCCTTCCTCGAAAAAAACAAACACACTCCTGGTATTCTTAAATACCACCCAATAAACCAAAGAAAACAGTACAAAAATATATTTAAGCAGTCTCGGGGGCGTGGATTATGTCGCATTTAGGCAGTCTGCACAATCGGCGACCGAAATGTGCCACAACGGCATCCAACGGAGAATTTCATTCGGGAAAGTGAATACCAAGGAATGCAAGTCATTTGGTGTTTTGATAGCCACCAAAACCGAGAACCAGACCAGAGAACGGACCTTCATCTGCCTCGCAAGTGATTACGTGCCACAAACGCTCGTTTGTTCGTTGGGTTTCAGCTTGCTCTTACCGTTCAAACGTTTTGTTTGCACCTTCATCTGTAGGGTCTTCGAAATATTTCAAACGAACGCACGACTGGCACCATGCTCTATCGAAACATTCCGGAGAATTTTCACCCCTTCGAAGTAAACGTTCAGCCGGCTAAACGAGTCGTGGTATGGTGTAACTCGAATGCATACGGCACTACAATGTGTTGGCATGATCTCTCGAATATTTTGTATTTAGAACAGGGTAATTGAAATGTGTAATATATGTGTACAGCAATGCGCTCATTTTACCCATGGGTTGTTTAATCATGACCTCATTAACTAGGAATGATGTGTCGCGAGTAAATGGCCTTTTCAAATCGGAGAATACAGCGTCGTGTCGAACAAGTTGTCATGTCGGTTGCATACCCCCCCCTCCCGGCCTATGCCTTATGGAATGATGTTATATATGTTCTATCCAAGACAAGACAATTTGGAGACACCCAATGGATCTTGCCGGTATCTGTACCATTGAGTATGTTTATGTGATTAAAACGAAAAGAACAACTTGTTGCTTGTAGGACGTACTTTCAACATTGACCCGCGTTTGAGCTTGTTTCAGAATTGTGTGGTTTCCATCTTGTACGGCCGCCGTACGCAAACGCGAAGGAAATATCGACATATCTCATGAGTAGGGCTTGGGAACACTCGGGGCATAAAAACCTACATGTCAAGGAGACTTTTATTGCTAATATTAATTCCCTCTTACAGGAAGAGAGTAAGCACCGCGCTATAAGCACAACACCGGCGGTGTGTTGCGCCGTTTTCCTGCCTAACGCGCTATGCACGCTTTGATTGCTTTGGGCCTTCTACTACAATACATAGCCATGTTCGTGAGATTTAAACCCATACAAAAATTACAGATGGTGACAGCGTATTCCTAGAGAACTACACTACGAAAAGTTCGGTTCAAACGACAGTGACAGCCCCACCTCCCGGCTGGCCCTCATGTCAAATCTGCCAGAGTAGTAAACACTACCAGAAAAATATTATCAACTTATAAACTTTCCACCCATCCATGACGGAGCTAAAGAGGTTATAACCCCCCCCCGCCCTCCTCCCCGCCACCCTTGAGTTTAACCCCCTTCGAAAACTCCGGGATTCACATCTCAAACTGATGCATTCCTTCCACAACACTCAGATATGCCCCCTTGAGGGTTTCATGGTTTCCGGCCACAGGTTGAGTTGCTCCCGCCTCTCAGCCCCTCCACCCCCCCCGCTCTTCCCTATTTTTCAAACTCCCCGCCGCCCCGCCCCCGGCCCCCACACCCTTAAAACCTCCGTCCTTCCCTCCCCGGTTGTACGAGTTACACAATATACTTGATAAACTAACCCATTTCCTTGCACATGCAGCTGTCACGTTTTGTCCTCATCAAAAACGGGTTTTATAGTTTTCGCGAACAGAATGGTTAACATCACCTTTTTGACCCCGGAGCCAGCTACATTTTAGTCCCAAGGGGAGTCACCGACTTACATCCCTAATGAGGACACACACCCAGTAATACGCGCGATCGGAGTATCACATAGATTGCTAAGATGGGTTCAGGTGAAACCTTCGATCTCACAGCTGGAGTGTTTCTATACTCATAAACTATATACTTTTCATTGCCCACCACTCTGCCTCAGATGGCTTTAAGAAGCTTTTCAACGTTTCGCCGGGTTGGTTTGAGGCAAACCACGGGGTAATATATGGTTTCCCCTGTATGTAACAGGCACAGGTTGAGCTGGGGGGCTGGTAGTTCATGGGTATATCGTGGGGCGTATTGGGCGAGCGGTCGCCACAGGCAAATGCAATGGGGGAAAATTCGGAGAGTGCAATGTAGGAGTGATGCCATGGTGTTAATGGTGTCGCCAACCACACAAATTTTGCCATGTATGTATCTTCAACGCTCGTTAGTGTACTTCCTTGCTTGCTTACGGTCCTGCGTAGGCATTTACTGACTCCGGGATCATGTTTAGTACGGAGGCTATTTCACAGTGTTAGTAGTAGGTAAATTTCGTGGATACGCTCGACGTCTCGTTTACCTGGCGCAATGTAGGCGATGCACACATGCACGCTCGGGTTTCGTCCGTACGTGTGTGCTTGTCGCCCTTGACGTCTGTTGTATGCAGGGATGACTACTAATAGATTGCCCCAATACCTCCGTTGTCACGAACAAGCCGCATGCAATACCCCGTGCGCGCGCAATCGCCATGACTGACATGTTTCGGGTGATTTCTGGAGTTCAGTCAACGGTTTCTCGTTATAATATATACAACTAAACCTCTGCTGCCCACCAAGATCGCCATGATCAAAATCAGCTTTACTCTATAATAAATGAAAATCAACGGTTGTTTCGGAGCAATTGGGGCATTTTTCCATAAGCAAAACCACGCTGGCTAGTGGCCAAATGCACTTCAGCATTTGCTGCTTATGTTTGCTCATAAACGCGGAACAACGTTTGCCTGCGAGGAAGCTAGGGATGTTTGTTCTTGAGCAAACCCATGTTTTCTAACGAGCAAACCGTATGTTGGCGCGTGTCCCAATCCGACGCAGCGTTTACTGACGACCAAGCGGGAGATGGTTTTGCTCATTAGCGAATTGTTTGCTCGTGATCAAGTGGTGCCAGCCCACGAGCGAACCCATGGTGACCGGTGATCAGATGAAACTTCACCTGCTGGTGGGAAAGCGCGAGGTGTTTTTGCTCATGAGCGAGACCATGTTTGCTCTTGATCAAAGGTTGTTTTCTCATGAACAAAACCATGCTGACTCGTAATCAAATGCACCTCAGCGAAGGCTGGTAAACGTTGATCATAAGTGCAGATCAACGTTTGCTTGCGAAAAAACTGGGAATGTTTGCTCATGAGCAAAACCATGTTTTCTCGTGATCAACCGATGTTTTGCTCACCAACACAACCATGTTGGCTCGTGATTGAAGGCAACTCAGCGTCTGTTGGTGAGGAACCAGGAGGTGGGTTTTGCTCGTGAGAAAATATGTTGACCCGTGATCAAACGAGCTCAGTGCGTTCTCGCCACCCCCATGGTTGCGTAGATGACGTATGGGTGCGCCGAGGTTGTCGACGAGCATGCAGACAGGCTAACATCATAGATATGTATGTACGAATGGGAACATGTTACACTCTCTGGTATATGTGCTGCCACTGTGCCCAGTTCATTTTTTTTCGTCTGCCCGTTGCCAAATCTTGGCGGTCTTTCAGCTGCCCCATTGTGTTCCATCGCCAGTGACCGCTTGTGGACGTTGATCACGCCCTATCTCTGCCCACTACGCCATTTTGTTGCTTATTGACGGTGCCCGTCGAAACGTTGGTGATGCGCGCATGATCACTCACCGTCATTTTCGACACGCTTACGTGTTGGTCAGTGTGTTGGCACTTCGCTTGTTCATCGCGCACAATGGAGCGATGTAGCGGTCGGCTGGGAAGAAACTGGAAGTTCTGGCTAGGCCTGTCTATGCAGGGTTCCATGTTGTCAGTAAACCCCTTCTTGGGTTTAGCCTGGTTGGTCTCTCCCTAGCTAAACGGCTGGGGAGGAGGGTACGAGGGTGTGGCGGCGCCAACTCAAACGAGCGGTACAGTTGTTACGGTATCACGCGTATTGAGGCTCATCACTAACTGTACACTCGATGGTCGATACAGGATTGTCGCCGCTGAACTATTACAAGCTGTCACGACCGTCGTCTAACGCGTTGCCGGTTGTAGCCTACGTGCCCCCCTTTCCGCTTTAAAGTCGCAGATGAGCGACACGGACGCCATGGATGGAGGAACCAGCAGCAAGGGGAAAGTTAACAATGCGCTGATATAGATCAACGACCACAGCACGTCACACGTGGTCACCTCTACTCCTGGTTGGATCATGTTGGGGGAGGAGATTCCCGGGGGGGCGGGGTACACGATATTTATTGATGGCTGAAGTCGTATGACCATAGACCGTCGCATGCCTACTCTGCGGGGACGGAGCACGTCCGGTTTTCACCAACCAAGCACACATAGGTTGATCCACACGCGAAGAACTGTAAAGTGTTCAGCGAGTCGGATGAAGGGTGAACAGCATCCTTTCAAGAACCGCTCGTAAGTCGGACGTCGGTAATATGTACTTATGCTTTTGCTTATTGACGACAGCGACCGACGAGTTACTTCGTTTCTGGTGTGGCCACTCCAGGCACGGTAATAGGTAGTACTGTGGTGTGGTTCTACGGTAGCCCCCCCAACTTTTCTTTAACGAAATCGCCGGTTTTGAAACCAACTCCCGGCCGTATCTCCTGAAATACGGCCCCCCTTACCACCCGGACGTCATCGTTCGATAGTCCTCCGCAAACAAGATAATATATGCAGATACTCTTTTCATAGCATCCTTCCTCGTGTCGAGCAGCCATGAAACGTTCGTTGAAGAAAACCGCTTGTTTTGGGGGGGGGGCTATCGTAGAATCAGTCTGTGTAACTTCTTGGAGGGTGCCTGGCCATATTCACACTACGCGATGCGATCATTCCCCTTGTGCATAGTTACGGTTCTACACCCCGATAACATAACCAAAACGGCACCCTGGTAGTTTAGCTCACGTAATGATTGGCATATTATGCAGCGTGGTTGCCAACCAACGACAACCTTAATATGCGTACATACCTGGTATATTGTTTTACAGCGACGGTGCCAACCGAGGCCAACTATTTTACATACATGAAGGGCTTTGAGCTGCTGGGCAGGTGGGAGAGTGTACTCAATTTGTGCATGGCCGTAGTCATATGACCATAGACCCTCACTTCCCTACTATGCCGGCACGGAAAACGTCGCGTTTTAACCAACCAGGCAGACATTGCCTGCACCAAGCGCGAAACGCCGTGAGGTGTTCGGCGAGTCGCATGAAGGGTGAACTGCATCCTTCCAAGAACCACTTGTACAACGGACTTCGGCCCCATGTGCCTACGTTCTTGCTTATGGACTTCAGCGCCAATGACATATTTTGTTTTCTGATGTGACCACTTCCGAGATAGCAACAGGTGTGACCATGTAATTGCCTCGTTGGCGTTTACACTAGGTGTTGCGATCATTCCCCATGTGCGCATTTCGGGGGTTCCACAAAGCACAAAATGATGTAACTCGGTAACAGTCACGGCGACCAAAACTAAAAATATGGTATAATGGTTGTCTAGCTCCCGCAGTGTTTGCGTTGCCGGAGAGCCGGAGAAAACAGCGCTCGTCTCGGTATGTTTGTTCTACGGCGAACACGCGTCGGATCCTACTCCGGGTAGGATCGTTTTGGGGGAAGAGATGCAGGAGGGTGGCAGACATAGGTTTGGAGGGGTTTGCGGCGCACTCAGCTTGCTGAGAGGGGTTTTACCTATTGGAGTAACTCGGTCTGGTTTATTTTTTCTCGTTGGCTGGCATATTGCCATGGGGAGGGCGTCCAAGAGGACGGCGCTCATGTCGGTATGGCAGTTTGCGGGCGCACGTGATATCTGGTGCCTACTGAGAGAGGAGTTTCCTTACGGAAACATAAAGAGTTATTCCTTTCTCAGTCTCAGTTTGTGTAGACAATTGTTTTGACCACCGTCTATATAAACGTATGGCCGTTCTTTCCTCGGTCCATCAGCTAGGGAGGATGATGATTTTATTTTCTTGGTCTAAGAAGGGCTTTCCAGTCGGGGGTTAGCAAGTACGAAAATGAGGACAAGATCGGGTGGACCCCGGAGAAACATGGCTTCCTGTTCTAAGTGAGACCTTGTGCTCGTCCGGGTGTTCGCTCTCCTCCGTACGCTTGGGTCTTGTCCTGCGCCAGCACTATATCAAGAGCTGGAGATGCGACGCGGCAGTAGGAGCTAGAACAATCGGGGCGCTGAGGACGCTCTCCCACGTCGTCGTCTTGGTGTTCTATATGTGAATTTATGTAGCTTGGGGACCTGATGATATTGACCGTTAGGGCATAATTGAAGGTAGCTTGTAAAGTAGAATCGGGAAATTCTTGGCGGCTATTACACTCGAGCTGCTTGCAGGATGAACGAGGCGAGAAGGGTCTTGTCTTCATACCGCTGACTCCACTACCCCACTACTGTTCGCTCAATGGGTATGTTCGCTACGCTTCGTAGTGTAAACAAACGCGATAATTTTCGCGTACGTGGTACTATTCATCTTCAAAGAGAAAAGTGTTGTGTTACGTGAGCTCTTTTGCGGAAGAGAACTAACTGGAGATATCAACCAGAAGCATGGGAGACACCGATCGGAGTGAATCTCCAAAGATTAGCGGCGGGAATACACCCACATGTTTGGAGCAGGTTGCTGTCGTGCAGAGGATGGTGGTCCTCTTAGCAAGAGTTTCAGCGGGGGCTGAGGTACGCGAGGCCCCAGCATATTCACCTCCGCTTACGCCTGTTATACAAGCCCTTGATCCATCGGGGCGGGTATTCAGGTAGCAATCGTCCACCCAGTCTTAACAGTACTGCGGGAACGTGGCCCCTCTGGCAAGCGAATTCCACATCATACAGGAATTAAAGGGTATGGAGACGCGTACAGAGACAGAGCAGATTCAAGATGACTCCCTCACTCACGATAATTTGATTTTGAGGCACTCGGCTTCGAAAAACGTCCGTGGTAGGATGGCTTTGGGGTTTTCGTTGGAAGCTTTTTACTCCGACCCCCTGTATTTTACATGGGTGTTAGGGAAAAAATCCACAAGCGCCGCATAGGAAGTCATGACTGACTTTTTTTCACCTAAAGCAATCATGGAGAAGCGCAGGGCAGCACAGGAGCTGACTCGATCTCGATGGTAGAGGGCGAAGACCCTGACCAATACTTAAGCCGCATTGACAAAACAGTCCAGAAGCTTGCAATGTCGGGAGGAACTTAACACGACGACGTGAACGTAGACATCGTCCAACACCTGTCGTTGTCTTACTACATGTACAAGAAAATCTTGTTGTCTAGCCCTGGCCTGACTCGCTCCAACATAGAGGAGATACCAGGAACGCGCACACGTGGCGCAAGCAAAGTGTTGGCAAGGGTAACAGTCAAACGCAGGCAGATGACCCCCATCTTCTCTACGGTGACTGTGCTCAACCGGCCGGTGCAGAGGGCAGGGGGTTGGGAGGGAACCCACAAGGGAAACAACGAGATGGGAGAAACATGAAAACAAAAACAGCAGAAACAACCGCCGTAATCGCAGCATCAGCAGCGGCATCAGCAGCAGCGGCAGCACCAGAGTAGTGGTAACGGTGAGGTGGGCCCAACGTACCTTTCAAATCTGCTATATGAGAAGTGGCGTTGGGATGACTCGAGGTTGTATTTTCGGAATGCCGGTGATGTTCCCCCGCTGGAATAGTGACCACTTCAACCTCCGCTCGGTATGCTACCACCGAGACCCCCGCTACCGGGTCTTATTCTACGGTAGCACGCCCCAGTTCGATTTCGACAAACTGGCTGGTGTTGAAACCAGCTACCCGCCGTATCTGCTGAAACGCGGTGCCCCATGCCACTCGACGCCATCGGCCGCGTGGTCGAGCGCAAGATTACTCTGGTCTTGGAAACCGCGATGGCCTCCTCCCTGGTGGTTCCCCGCTGTTCGGGGGCGTGCCTCTCCCGCCGACAGGGCCTCTTTATGCGGAAGCTTGTGGGTACGCGTGTGATGCCATCAACGTGTCGGCGAGGGTGAGTTACAAGGCGGACATGTTATCGTCTTTCCAGAACCTGTACGGTAGGGCACCGTTCCCGCGACTGCTCTCATTTCTCAATCCTGGCTTGCACCATGAGAAGAGGGCGCTGAAATCTGAGCCGAATGCCAAGGCGGGCTTCTTCCTGAGCAGCGGTAGCAGCCACCCGTAGGACTGTTGCAAGGTGTGGCTTGTGTTTGGCCGCCGGTCGTGCACCCGCGATGTCACGTGGGATCAGACGTGGGAAGCCTTTGCTGGGTTGTGGCCTGGGGCATGGGGCAGGGTCAACGCCGAGATTGTGGAGGTGTAGACGCCCCCGTACGACGGGGAGGTATGGTATGAGACGGCACCGGCGCCGTCACAGGCGTCACCGGGCCCGGCCCAGCCGTCGCCGGCTACGTCAATGATGTCAAATGGGCCGACACATTCGTCACCTACACCGCCAAGGACATCACCGAGCACGTCAAATCCGTCACCAGGGCCGTCAATATCGTCTTCGTTTCGTCGAGGGCGTCACCGGAGTCGGCACAGCAATCACTGGTGTGCACAATAAAAGCGTCACCGGGGCCAGCACAGCCGGCGAAGCCACAGTCGCTGCCGCCGTCACACCAGCAACAGCAGCCAACTCCGGGTCATCGAGTCGCCCGAGGACTGATGGACTATTTTTTCAGGAACTGTTGTTGGTTGCGAGCCACAGAAACTGGGGCGCAGGCGTGTGCAGACTGGTCTCAACCAGTCAGGAAATGACAGACCGCAGAATTTTCATGATGGCGTAGCCCAACTACGACGCACCAGGGGACAAACCGCGCGCAATCAAGGGGGTACGCAGCATGGATTGCTGTCTTTGATGGATGCGCGGAAGGGTATCGATCACTCACTATGCCATCAACCCTCATCTCACGAAAGCCCTTCCTTACGCACGCGCCCGGTGCGCGAGCTTTTGACGCCGAGCTCGTACTCGGAAGCGCTCACCGACCAATACTCCGATCTTTGGCTTCAGGCCATAGAGGAAGAATACGGTGGTCTGGAAAATTCGGGGACTTTCGGTGCGATTTAGCGACCAAAAGACTTGAATGTTCCATCGACGAAGTAGGTTTACGGTTGGAAATCGAATGCGTTTGGTTTTGCGATCAGTGCCAATGCGAGGTTGGTAGCGAGGGTTTGCGGGCAGTGGGAAGATATTACCTTCTTCGAGGTATTTGTCCCAACGGCTACAGTGTCCTGCATCCGTTTGTGGGTTGCCATTGCCTGCGAGTTGGATTTGGATATTTGTCATTTCGATGCAAGCAGGTTTTTGTACATTGAAACCTTGACGAAGATGTTTTCATGCGGTTGCCTTGAGGTTGTCGTGAGATGTCTGGTAAGGTAATACGCTTCAAGCACAGTCTCTGCGGCGTGAAGCAGGCGTCGAGATCGTGGCACGATTACTTGCTATTGCACATGAAGAGTATTTGTAATAAGCAGGGTCTAGCAGACTCGTGTGTCATGCGCTTTGTTCAGTCTGGAATCATCTTATAGTAACCGTAGTTCATGTTGACGTTATCTTCGCAGTAGGGCAGAAGGCTAGTTGCGATTATACCTGCGAAAAACTTGAAACGTCTTTTGCCGATCAACAACGTAGAGGAGCTAAGGTGGTATGCTGGATGCATGTATTCTCGGGATTGGGATACTGGCATATTGACGACCTCCCAGCGAGGTTCCGCTAAAACCCGAGCGTTAAAGTTCGGCGCTAGTTCGAGGGTAAGAACAACACGCTTGCGAAAGGGCTCAAACTCGAAGAGTTCGACGAGACTGAATCCCGAGATCGATTAGCCTTTCAGTGACCTTGTAAGGTGCTTGATATGGTTTGCCATTCAGACACGCCCGGATATTGGCAACAGTGAGTGCGATAGCCAGGTACACGAAGCATTCACCCAGAAGGTACAATGAAAAACAGCGGTGGATACTTGAGAGTATGGTTTCTCACGAATGATTGTGGCATTACTTTTCAGAGAGGCCGTGGACAGGGGCTGGTTGCGAATACGGGTGCTGTCTACGCCAGCACGCCCACTGATAGGAGGTCGGTTTCCGGTAGGGCTGTCATTTGCGCAGGGGCATGCGTGTGATAGTTTCCCAGCAGTAAGAAGTGCGTGACGCTTGTGATCGCAGAGGCCGAGTACGAACCACAGGCAAACACCATCAAGGAGGCGAGTTTCTTGCACGTGTGTAGTTTTATTTCGCCTGGTCTCGGTTCTGCATGCATCACGGTTTTGAAGGACAAGAAGATGGAATGGCACCTGGATCATACCCCAGCGTGCGCGTCGAATTCGAAATACCTCCATACTAGACACCACTTTCTGCGCGAGCTTGTATTATGGGGAGAGATCGACATTGGCGCCGTAGAGTTTGAGCTGCGACACGCAGACATCCTGACAAAGGCACAAGCCGGTAAAAAAAAATCGCTTTCACAGGGATTTTACTCTGAACACTTGCTATTAGAGAATGGTGAAACATATGACGATTTAATACGCTAGGTTCGTTGTTTTCACTGTTCAACACTAGTATTTGAGACATCCCCGATGGTGGACGATATGGGGTATATTGTGAGCTGGGAGTATTAGATGTTTGGGATTTTGGGGGTGGCAACGTTTTGAACACTACTCGGAGTCAGCCCTGCGTAATCAGTATATGGTTTTCTCAGCTCAGCTCAAAATACTGAGACCCAGCTGGGGCAAATCGTTAGTTTATATTTTGCAAATGAGGCCTGTGGGTTTTCTAACATCTGAAGAATTCTGGGATTTGGGGGTGGCAACGTCTTGGTAAACTACCCGGGGTCTGCCTTGCGTATTCAGTCGACGGGTTTCTCAACCCAGCCGAGTGCTGAGACAACGCTGAGCCAAATCGTTCAGTGCATATCCTGCAAGGAGTGGTCCCGCCCATCTGTTACCGATTGCCCTGGGTAGGATTTACTTGACCATATAATAGATTCGGGAAGCCTCGACAATTCGTGAAATGTCTCTAACTCGACGAGCTCGATACGCTCAACCCGAGGGTATCTGCCTTTTCCGCGAGCTGGTTGGATATGTGACGTGGCTTGACTTTTGAACGCGGATGGGCATTCTGTATATATACTAGCTGGATCTTGGCATTTTGTGGAGTTCATGGTGTTTTGGGAGGCAAGTAACTCTTTCTTGACTTTTACAATATATATCTTTCGCGATTACGTTGTCTAGTATAGCACCATTTCGTGTTGAATTTGAGCATTAGGAACCTCAACGGTTTTTTTTTTGCATGTTCTCAGCCGGGAGGCATTTGTCTAAATTTTTAAATTGAGTTTGGGACTGCTGTTAGATCACACTTCTCCTTAGCAGCCATGTTCTATTGAGATAATAACCGTTATAGAAGGAAGGCTGAGTGATGATTATAGGGCAGATGCTTGAGCTTTCGGATTTTGGAGTTGTTTATGGTTGTTCATATTGGATTTTTCGGTCTATGGATTTCGGATATGGGTGTTGTGATATTGGACCTAGGATTTTACACCATATATCTTAGTTTCAGTAAGAGTTTTTTATGTTGGAGAATTTCCCCTGACTTGTGTCGCTGGATTAGGAAGTGCTTTTTAACGGCCATGGTGCTGCAATCTTCCACTCTCTTCACAGTAGTATTGGGAGGATATTGATTGACCGTATTTTTCTTTTAATCGTTTTACCCCGACGATATGATATTTAATTGCACCATGCCGTGTCATTTACGAAGCAGGGGTCTGTTAATTTCATGCTTGAATGTGATACGGCTACGACAACGGTTGAGTATAGTCGGGGCTTCAAATGATAGGAAGGCTACATGTTAGCGGGATATCAGCATGGTGGAATTATTCTGGCTATTTCGCCTTCACTCCTCGTTGTTCTTCTTTCTGCAGAGGGAGTCTTCTCTCCCTGCTGTGCCTTGGCTAGGAGCAACGTAACATGTTTGTAGTTTATTGGTCATCTTCTTACATACAGGTGAGTTCAGTACCCCACTAAACTGTTCGTTCAACGGTTAAGCCCTATACTGAGCGGGGCGGTATTGAACCAAGTGAGCTCTGTTTTCGTCCTCGGGATATCCTTGTTGTTGTTGTTGTTGTTGTTGTGGGCACGTTTAGTGGGTTTATCAAGTGTGTGGTTAAAGGGTAGGTTCCACGCTTGTACAAATAGGCGGTAGCCGGGTGGCGTATCAGGTTATCCTCGAGGCTGGTATAGGCGAGGTTCGTGGGTTCGAGTCCCCCCGACCCCCCATTGCATTCGTATATACTTGTAAGGAAGTATTTTGTGCACAAATTGACCTGAAGAGGGCCAGAGAGCGTGAGATACCAACAGAACACTCGATGAAAAACGACAAGCAGCGGCATTGATGAATCCTGTGCGTGAAAAATGTTGAAAACGAGAACCGCAGGGGAGAGGGACGACACCTGTGACCACGGCTTGTCCAGCAGCTGGAAGGTGGAAGTGAGAACGAACAGAAATTTACATCAATACAACTATCAAGAATCATCACTCTCGTAGATTACATTTGGTTAATTTAATGTATTTAATATATATTTCAGGAACGGCTGAACGCAGGAGCATGACATAGTATATTCACTCGTCATTCAATTCGTCATACGCCTACATTAGTTCGGCTCCTACAACGAGTAGCTGTGTTACATATGCTGTAACGCGTGGTGCTACAACTGCTATCTATTCTACGGCAAACAAAGGTCGTCAAAATAATTTCACCGTACGACCAGTTCTTACACAGTTGGAATTGCCAGTCGAAAACGCCTTTTTTTGCGACTGACGCCCAAGTCGGGCTTTCTTACACAGTCGAAGAAGCGTTTTTTCGATTAAACTTGTTCCAAAGAGTTTTCCATCTGGGGGATCCAGTCGAAAAAGCAAACCATTCGGGCTGAATTTGCCAGTCGAAAACCTCTGTCGTAAAAAAATCGCACGTACGTGTTTCTCCACTTTTCACCCATCGCATCCCCTCATCCCACCACGATACACACACACCCACACGCCCGCAACCCACACTGTAGTATCATACAACAGCGCCCACGCTGGTCTGGCTACCACTGCTGTTGCTGCTCCCCGCAATTGAGCGTGGCGGATTCCTAGCTCCGCTCGCCAGCGGCGTGTGTAACGGGACGGCAGCAGCAGTGTCGATGCCATTTTGCCAACAACGGTTACTCCTGTTGTAGTTTTGCAGGCTCTGTCGGCTCAGTACAACGCCACGAACGTGGCTTTGGCGGCTTAGCCCAACTTCCCCAACCTGCTTGGACGAGGGTTCGTCACAGGCGAAGAACGTGTTTCTCGCGGAGAACGTGCGACGCGCAGAGCTTTCAACCGATCTTCGACTGCCATACAGCAATACTCCCTCCCGCCAACCGCCTCTGGGAAGAGCACACACGACAAAAAAATCGACCAGAGTGACGTAAGAAGGAAGACCAGACGAATCCCGTCGGAAACGTCCGCTTTCGACTGGCAGAATCCGAATGCTGTGTGTGTAAGAGAAGGCCTAAAAACGGCGGCCAGGTTTTCGAAAACCTGACGCATAATGTTTATAAAGAGTTCGTGGTAGTAAGTACTTGCGTCAGCTATGATGTAGGCGTGTACCGGTTTTGGTTTTCGTTGTGTTTTTTCCCTGAGGTATTCCTCCATTCCACAGTGACTGGAGCCTGTTTTGTGACCGCGGACTTGATTATTCGAGTTAATGTGAGGAAAACAACAACAGCAGCAACAACAACAACAACAACAACAACAACAACAACAACAACAACAACAACAATAACAGCAGCAGTTAATTCACCGCCTCAACAGTTTCTTCACCACCTTCTCAGCACCTCCCAAGATATATTTTTGGGTCGAATACCTTCGCCGGGACGAAGAAGAGGTTTACTTCCCGGAATCTTCGTGGTGTATACCCGCACTGGAGGTGTCCCGGATGGAGTATTCAGTATCGCTGTAGAAGAAATAGATGAATCATTGGTGTTAAATATCACCGAGTACATACTCGTCAGTCCGTGCTCGCACCCAACTAGTTTTTTCACCACACTTGAGGTCGTTCCTAACGAAGCTACTATTTCGGTTATTACGGAATGGTTCGGCTTTTCTTGAAATCATTTCCCGAAAAACTAAAATTTTCATTTTACCCCCGGAAAAATTGACCTGCAAGTTTTTTATTTTACTTAGACAAAAAACTGTAAAATATTTAGCACAAGGGTGTAGAGGATCGGACAGCCGCACCGCTCGAGCTGTGCCACCACTCGCGAGCGCACGAGACGAAGGAGGGTCCTTCTCAACGTCATTCGCAGGTCATGGCTGATCGCAGAAGACGCAGTGAGCTTCTGAGCTCTCGTCGTCGAGTTGACTAATTGACCGCACCGAGGCGACCGACCGAACGAGCTCGCTGACGGCATAAATAATAGCTGGGACGTTTGTTTGTCGCGTTGGGCGTTCTTTGTAGCGCGACGAGTTGGTGATGGATTTCACTCCCCAGGGGGCCGACACGTGGCTACGAGTATAGCCGACTCCGGTGGGACAACCACGTGGGTGTCTTACGCGAGCGCTGCTGCTGCATTGACGTGGACGACTGTTTTGCGGGCCAACTGCGGGTCGTACTCGTGAAGATTCAACCATCGCACATGTCGGTAAATGCAGAAACTTCATAAAAAAATATATATATATACCTTGTAACGTGTTGTACAAATCGTGTCCGACTCTCATTGTATAGCTTGAGCGTTAAGCGCGATATCGTCGTCAGTGAGTTAGTTGGCAAAATGCAGTGAAATCGACGAGCATTTCTGAGCATACGATACAAAAGATGAAAGGAGGAATGTTGGAATGCTGAACTATGTGCCCCACAAAAGGGTAAAGGAAAGACCAAAGGGAAACTAGGTAAGGAAGAGCCGTGATACCACGGCTTGTACAGGAGGTCGGTGAGGGCAAAACCATATTTTAACAGTTAGTTGGCTTGAGATATAAAAAAAGTGATGATAATTTAAATACTTAATACCTGCCTTCAAGTCCGTTGGTACCGAATCAGAGGGTATAACTAATCTTGGTCGGTGTTCGTCTGGTCTCGCCACGAGCACTAAGAGCGCAGTACGCCCCCTCCCCCCTCTTCCTCGGCCGTCAGCGAAAACCAAGTGTTTAGATGCGCACCACCAAACGGACAGCACATGTTGTGTTCCTGAGACACTACCACAAATGTGCTGCTGCTGCTTGCTAGTGTGTTGTGTGCATAGCGCGGTGCAGTCCTGCCTTTCTTGGTTCCTTGTTTCTTACTAGCCTACCAAGCGTCCCGTGCTGTAATATTATTAATAGGGCATATACATGTGTATTATGCCACCCGTGACTCCCAGCTGGCTCCGACCCCCAGATGTATTTAGTTCCCAAAAATTAGGTCGTGCTTCCTTGGAGTATGCCGCGATGCGTAATATTTGGCTAGTTAACACCGACCAAACATGACGTTACATCTCATTCACAAGAATTTGGAGCAGGCATCTTAAAAGTATTGAAAGTAGTAGCGGGAATAAATTGAAATTACGGCCGCCCGTGATTGATTGGTTACGCGCCGTAAGGTTTGCCTCGTAACACGAATCCCTCCATGCTCCAGTTTTTCTTGTTTCCCTCGTTTATATTTTGCAGGGGAATCACGCCGCACATTAATTGTCCAACCGCCCAACAAGACGAATAATGAATGCCATAGCCCCGCATAGAAGTTATCTCATTGATGTCGCGATTCAAGGAGAGTACGTATTGGGGTAGGTTTGGGTTCGGGGGGATTCCGGGGGCTTGATTAGCATTTTCAAAACTTGCGCCATGTCGTCACAACCCTACTGTGTATGTATCATATATCTTTGCATTCGTATCAAGGTGACGGTTTCTGCTGTAAGTTTCATGACAAAACACCGTATCCACGTCGACCAATCCTTGCTACAGCAGCGTGGTGTTATCTGGTACCTACAAAGTACGGTCTGGCCTTGATGCGGCCGAGGGGTTGAACGTACAGCACACGAAACGGATTGTAGCGACGAAATGGTCCAAAGTACTACCAAAGACAGCAATGCCAACGTTACCAGAACAGGTACGCACACGTTTACGGGCAGGTAGAGTGAGAGGAGGGCAAGACCAGCGTACACGTGTGATGCACGAGTTTAGGACACACATGGTGGCTTGGATAGGTAGAATAACTTTAATGTTTTGTATCGTGGTCGAAGTACCAACTCCAGGGCGGATCGGCGGACCCCTCGCGAAAGGGGGTTTACCTCTGGTGAAAGGGGTTTTGACGTTTCCTCGGAAGGATTCCTCCGCCGGAGATATCCATATTTTTCCTTGGTCGTGCTGTAGAGGGCCTAGTCGACGGCATAATCAACACTTTACACAATACATTCTCCTCGTAATACTGGTCAGGTCGTCTATCACGTATCTAAGAATAACTCTGGCGCCTCGAGCGCCCTGGCGCTCGTAGCACTGCAACACCCCCCCTGCCCGACGCATAACAATCGTCGGCACAGAGCGGGCATCTCGGTTATGGCCCGGCTGCAGCGTGAACACCTTCCTCCCCCCTCCGTCGACGCCCGTTATGCGTTGCCCCCTCAAATTCCAGCGAGACGCTTAGCTAGCGTCGGCGCCGGGCAGATGTCGGACGTCGCGTCCGGTCTGTTTGGGGCGACTACGCTCCGGAGGCACTCCTCCATTCCCAAACATGTCCCGCCGTGTCGGCGAACAGTTCCCGTAGACGCCGGTAGACCGGCGATCTTTAAACATCTCTTCCCTTCCAGGACACAGCAGGTGCACTCCATCCCCGTTCATGGACGAACTCGAACCTTTTTCTGCCTTCTAGGAAACAGTAGACGTTGCAAGTACTACCTCGAGTTTATCCGTATCCGGAAACTTGGGTTGTGGGGATAAAAGGCCTGGTCTTGTTGAACAAATGATGAATTCCTTCTTAGTTGTCTCAAACTATGACTGCCTGTCGTGAGGTCGTTCTTCGGTGTTGATCTTGTCATCTACAAATCTTCTCCATTTACACTAGCTTTCCTTTGGTTTTTTATCCTCCGGCGGATGGGGAAAAATTGAGCTTAAGGTCACCACACTTCCACGTATTTCATACGCGTCGTGCGTCGATTTAACTCAGTTGCTTTCGCAGCCCAACGCTAGCTGGCGCACCCTTCGGATCTCACTGTAGGGATAGCGTGAGCTGTTTTACACTAGCATCATCCTACTTTCCATGCCCATGCTAGGCCGCGCAGGGGGTTGATGTTCTTCGGAATGGGGTGCTTTGAACTTGCTGGCCTGTCTTGGTTTAGCAAGTCTGTCCCCGAAAGTGTGTTCTTCCACGTACGGGTGGCAAGCTACCACTGTGTTGAGGATGTCAGGGCAAATTGTCGGCTATCGTGACTGTTGGCTCAACCAGGGTACATTTGCGTTTTCTACCTATCGCTCGTCTTTTCATACTCTTCCTCTGAGTGCTTTGCTAGGGCCTTGGCATTGGCTTCGTTGTGTGTGGCGGTATACATGCCAACTTGCCGACTACCATGCTCTTTTCGAGCATTCACACGAATCAAGACCTTTGGTCGCCTGCATGAAACGGCACGAACGGGTGTATCGTCGCTGTGTCTGCACGAAACGTAGTGGGTTTTAAGAATGTGTTGTACGGCGGGTTTATCTGTTGCCTAATGGTAATCTGAGCGTGCGCCGCGTAACCCGCTCTACCGTGGTCAACGCATTGGTCTGGTGATGGCGGCGATGCCTGGCGAGGTGCCTGCGTCGCCCGAAACAGACCCTACGATGACATCAGGCACGTGCGTTAAAGCGTGATGATAACGCTGTGTATGGCCGATGGGGAGGTTTCATCCGCAGGTCAGGGCAGCGTCGCTGTAGTACCCGGGCAAGGCGATACCCCCACCGCATTGGTTGGCGTGGCAAAAGTCTAGTGACACTGTTACAGCATGGTAATATTGTCTTGGACAATGAATAGTGTGTATTCCATTTGCTGTATACCTTTTCCATGACACCGGAAATTGTTGATCCCCTCGAAGTATAGACTACAGACTACACGGTGGAAAACGAAACGGCTGTTTCTACTCCATGGGTGATGAACTGATGCTGAGGGCGCAGAGGCCCGCACTGACCAGCGATGAAACTTCGCGGCAATTGGTTCTACTGACTGCTAGTGTTTATTGCAATCCTGTTGAACTTTGAGTTCAACACTACTATAGACTATTTGGTCATGAAGCATGCCGGCTTCGCTTGGTTGACGAACAGTCATGACGTCGATCACGAAATCAGATATGCAGCTAGCCAAATGCAATTCAGATTATCATGTACACGGGTGCGACGAACAACGTATGCACAGGGCGCGGGTAGCAGGCGTACCGGGATGGAATTAATGACCAAATATAGAGCTGTTCCAATACGGGCAAAGGAATACACAAAACAACCCGCGGCCAACCCAGCCTGTTTCACCGCCAAACGGTACGTTGCAGGGACACCTCGCCGAGTGTTGACCAAATAGTTTCGTCGAACTCCCAGCTGGTATACTCGTAAATAATCACACCGTTAGTGGTACCCTTCGGACGTGGATCGTTGTTATGTTCTACCCGTAGTGTCTTAGTGGTAATCTCATTATGGGTCGGAAAAACCTTCGGTTTCCGTATTCATTTCGCGTGTATTTCTCGGCTTTATCGGCTGGCTCCGGCCTACTTGAAAATTACCAGTACAGAGTTTTGTTGCAGTGGTACGTACGCACATGATTCCTGGATGTTGTTGTTGTTTTTGACTCACGTTAACCCTGGTGTTATAAAGCTTAGGTTGGGTAAGCTATTGGTTAACCTTTTGCAGGTCGTCAAACGGACTAATACCCCACTAATACCTCAACAAATGGCGTCGACGGCAGGACCATGGTTTTTTCGGGTCGTGGGTTCAAATACCACATCCTGCATAATAAAACTTTTTCAGGCTTTTTCCCACGTCGAACTTGAAAAATGTTTTCCTCGGTATCCCCAGGAAATGAAACCGCTTGGATAATTGACAGGTCCGCCCGTATATCCGGCCGACCTGCTATCGCGCCGTTTTAAACGAGGAGGGTGTTATAAGGCTTAGTTTGGGTAAGCTATTGGTTAACCTTTTGCAAGTGTTCAAACGGACTAATACCTAATACCCCCTTTGCACTATTAAAAGCTGTAAAATGTTAGCCAATAGCTTACCCAAACCAAGCAATATAACACTTTGAGGAAATATGGAGTCCGTGATCACACAAAGGTCCTGGAGCCCTAGGAAGATCCGAAAAGCCAGATGAAATCAGATTATGTCCGGGAAATACTACGCTTTCCCGCTTAAAACGCACGATACGAAAAAGGCACAAATGAAATGATCTAATATGCAAGTTGAACTCACATGGCCGCGGGTATCCACTCAGCTACAGCACAGAGCTCCCCCGTTTCCACAGCTAACTCACTCGCGGGTAGAAACTACAGCCGTTGGGCTGCCTTCACCGTACGAATCGCACGGTAATCGTAAGCACAGACGAACGCACATACATGCTGTCTGGAGTGCTGTCACAGTGACGACCCGCGGGCATGCAGTGAAGAAAGAGCAATCGAACAAATCCACCATAGAAGTATTCATGATTGCCCCTGTCTTCCCGAGTTATCTGATAGGTTGCAGCGCACCGTCTCCGTCTGCAATCTTCCTGCTGTGTTTCTCCACGGCCACCTCATCGCCTTAGCTCCCTCGGCCCGCTCCAATTCACTTACTTACTTGCTATCGTGGACACTCAATTCTAGTGGGTTCCCCTGCGCCCCCGTCCCAAACAATAAAATGCTCCTCGCAGATTGCGGTGCTGAAGAAATGCAGGGGAGGCGAGCAACAGCACCCGTAGATTGGTTGCTACGTTTCCTGTTTGTTTGAGGTGTTCACTTTTTTTATCGATTGGAAAATCCCTCAAAAAGTCTTCAAAATTTAACCGCACGTATATCTCCCTACAATTTGGGGGACTAGTTTTAACGTAAAGTAACACTACTCGTTGTTGTCGTTGCTGCTGATGCTGGCTACCGAGGCGATGCCGAGGACTTCCAGCCTGAGCGACAGCTCATTCGAAGGCTGCTGTACAGCCCCACAGGACTGTCATTTTTTTTTTTTTAGTTGTACATAATTGGTTTGCTTTCTAAAAAAAACGTCCGTTCTCATCTTAGGCTCCGTTCCCATTTTTCAGAAAACTCTGTTAGCTGCTGCTGTTGTTGGTGTTGTTGCTGTCGTTGTTGTTGTTTTAACATTAACTGGCATAATCAGGTCCGTGGCCACAGCACAGGCTCCAGTCACTCTGGAGCTGGGGAATACCCCAATGTATCCTAGTGAAGGCCTCCATCACTGTGGGGCGTGTGATGGATGGCATGCAGCAATGTGATACCAGGTGTACTCATGATGAAACCGTACGTTATAGTCTAGACTAATACATGTTTTTTTTTACTTACTTTCCGCTTTGCTCATAGTCTAGTCCAAAAGTAAAAAAAAACTTCTGCCAGTAAACAATATTAGTATCTCAAGTAGGAAATACCCACGGTACTGTCAACATTCGTCATTGTAGAGACACCCCAGATACTGTATAATTAGGGGATGCGTCCGATTTTAAAAATAGGCGTGAAAGCAGGTGCGAAGCAAAGACAGCAGATGCACATAATAATACACATTATATGAATAAGGTAGACTCCAGCTGTGAGATCGAAGATTTTGTCGAAACTCCTCTTTGCAAGCTGTGTGTGATTTTCCGATCGCGCGGATTACAGGTGGTGTGTCCTCATTAAGGGTATAGGTCGGCGACTCCCCTTGCAACTACGGTGTAGCTATCAGGGTCAACAGGGTGATGTTAGTCAGTCTGTACGCGGAAACTATATAAACCCGTTTCTGAGGGGGACAAAATCTGACAGCTGTGGAGGGAAATGTACCAATTTATGAAGTGAATCTTGTAAGTCGAATATCCGGTAAGGGGAGGGCGGAGTTTTTGAGGACGTGGGGGCCTGGGTTTGAACAAGAGGAAGCGGGGGGAAAGGCGGGAGGGAGAAACGGGCGGGGCAACTTAATCTGTGCGCGGAAACTATAAATCATTCAAGGGGACAAATCTGACGGTTGTGGAAGGAATGCACCAGTTTACCACATGTATATCCTGTAAGTCGTACAGCCCGTGAAGAGAAGCGGAGTATTCGAAGGGGTGGGGGGTGGGGTGGGGTGGGGTGGGGGGTGGGGGATATCCAACAGCATTATGTCGCATAGATGTAGAGCTTCGCTATACGCGTGGTTCTAGGTCTAGGCGATATTGCGGGTGGTGGAGAAGAACGGGTCGTTGGGGGGAGGGAGGGGAGGCGAATTGGAGCTTCATGGCTAGAAATATAACGACGTGATATCAACTGTGTGCTAGTGTTTGTTACTCTGGCAGATTTCGTTTCTTGATGGTGCGTTTAAACAAGAGGGGGCTGGATAAAAAGAGGGGGGTGGCGGGGTGGGGCGGAACTGAATTAAATGTACGGCATGGACGCCTAGAGACAGATTGAGGTGATATCAACTGCGTGGAACTGTTTTTTATTCTGGCAGGTTTCGATTTTAGGTGGACGGTTGAACAAGAGGGAATGGAGGAAAAAGAGGGGGGGGGGGGCGGGGGGGGGGGGTTGAATTGAAGCTACGCCATGGATGGACAGAGAGACAATGAGGTGATAAAAGATGCCTGGTAGTGTTTAGTGCCATAGTTGGGTGTGGGGAAGGAGAAGACTTTGGGGGGGGGGGGGGGGGGGGCGATTTGGGCTACAGGATGGATAGGAAAAAAGGTAATTAGGTTATGTCCACTTCTTGGGAGTGTTTTCAAATCTGGCAGACATCGATTTTAGGTGGAAACTTTGAACAAGGGAGAGCGGGGGGGAAACAAGTGGAGGAGGGTGGATCAAATAAATTGGAGATACGGCATGGATGGCTGGAGAGACAATGAGGTGAGGTCAGCTGCCTGGTAGTGCACAAAATATATATAATATACAAATTTTAATAATATTATCCCGCCTTTTCGAGTAAATACAGACAAGAAGCCCCACGCCAACCTCCCGTACAAGGAAAGCCACCCCCGCATCTATCTTAGACAACACCGACGCAACGAACGAGAGATCACCGTCCATTTCCTCATTTTCTTCCTTGCCCGTGACCACGCAGAGCAATGCGACAGCCTTCAGGTACTCAACAAAGCTCTTCTTCCAAACCCTCGCCGGCTGACATGGCCCCATGTCGACGCTTGATGCAAACCGACTTTGCATCCTGTCCACTTTGAACCCCCATTGCCACTGGGGCGACAGTGCAGTTTCTTCATGGAAGCCAAGTCCTCATTCGTTTCGTCTGGAGGGCGAATCAGGTTCTCAATACTAGTTTCGGAATTATTTTGGTTGATTTATGCCAACTATTACTCGACGGCACATCTAACAACAACAGTGTGTTTCGCCTGACCCTTGCCTTTTTTGGTGTATATGACGTTTTATTTCTGTCAAAAATTATGACCTTAAGAATTTCACGTTCGCATTAAACTCTTGCCATTACTCTAAAGTCCGATGAATGTCAAATTGGACAGCTACAACTATACTTGTCGAAGTACTGCCCTGCCTATGTGGAGCACTTGTACAGCAGTACCGCCGCACAGCTGTATGTAGTATATATTGAGCTTGCAAAGATGAGTTTCGACGAAATCTTCGATCTCACAGCTGGAGTGTATTTTCATTTTTTATAATATTGAACCCTGGCCATGTTCTAGGGTCATTTTTTATTTCCGAGTGAGGCTATCTACGCTGTATTATAGCGAGTACTGTCACGATCGAGCAAACTACGGTAACGTACATCGTCTTTGTTCACCCCTACAAAGTTCACACCAAGAACCCCCGAATTCACCATGAAAACGAAAATAGAAGGGGGTACTCGACCAAGTCACCACCCACCCACCCAATCACTCTGGGACAATCTACGGAGTATCTAGACGTCATTTTCTTCTTCACCCTCGTTTTTGTTCATTTTAAGTGTCGACGCAGCAAGAAGAACAGGACACACGACACTCAAACAGTCCTATTTCCGACGGGATAACAGCACCCACCACACTACCCCGGAGGAAGAACAGGCGCGAAGATACTGCTGCTCTGTGTACCACTACAAATAATGTACATGAAAAGCTTCGAAGGCATTGACAGGGTGAAAAAACACTAGACGCAACTATATATAGGTTGATGTAATGATGCATATTATTTCGTGCTATGAATATATTATAAAAATTAAAATACACTCCAGCTGTGAGATCGAAGATTTCGTCGAAACTCATCTTTGAAAGCTGTGTGTGATACTCCGATCGCGCGCATTACGAGTTGTGTGTCCTCATTAAGGATATAGGTCGGCGACTCCCCTTACAAGTACAGTGTAGCTATCAGGGTCAACAGGATGATTTTAGTCAGTCTGTGCGCGGAAACTATAAAACCCGTTTCTGAGGGGGACAAAATCTGACAGCTGTGAAGGAAAAGGGGGGCCTGGTTTTGATCAAAAGCGAGCGGGTTTGGAGGGTGGCGGTGGGGGGGGGGAAAGGGGCAATTTGTGCATGTAAGCTATAAATCCTTTCGAGGGGATAAATCTAACGGTTTTGGCACCAGTATATTATTGGGGGCGGGGGGGGGGGGGGGGAGTTGGGGCGGGGGGCAGCTCAATATGTGCCTGGAAACTATACATTATTTTGAGGGGATAAATGTGACATTTTTGGAAATAATACATCAGTTTATCATGTATATCCTGGGGTAATTCGTACAATCAGTGAGTAAAGAGAGGGTGGAGTGTTCGAGGGGGTGGGGTTGGGATGGGTTGGGGGGGGAGGGTGGGAGGTGGGGGCGGGGGGGGGGGGGGGGGAACCGGCTTTAGGTGAGGGGTTTGTTGTACGTGTGGTGCTAGGTCTAGGCGAAGGTGCGGGTGATGGGGAAGAAGGGGGCGTTCGAGGCGGGGGGGGGGGGGGAACGCAGCGGCATGGATGGCTCTCGAAAGATAATGAGGTGATATCCTGTGCGTGAAGTGTTTATTAATGTGGTGGATTTCGATATTTGGTGGGGCGTTTGAGTAAGGGAGAGCAAGAGGGGGGGGGGGGGATTTTCAGGAGGTTTAGGTCACAAATAATATTCAAATACACTTCGGCTGTGAGATCAAAGATATGTATCAGCTTGTTATACGCGTGGTGCAAGGTCTAGGCGATCGTGCAGGTGGTCGGGAAAGAGGGGGCGTTGGAGCGGGGGGGGGGGGGGGGGGGAGGGGGGGGGGGGGGGGGGGAGGGGGGGGGGGGGGGGGGAAGCACAGCGGCATGGATGGCTCTCGAAAGATAATGAATATATATATATTATAAAAAATAAAAATACACTCCAGCTGTGAGATCGTAGATTTCGTCGAAACTCATCTTTGCAAGCTGTGTGTGATACTCCGATCGCGCGCAATACGAGTTGTGTGTCCTCATTAAAGATAGAGGGTCGGCGACTCCCCTTACAACTACAGTGTAGCTATCAGGGTCAACAGGGTGATTTTAGTCAGTCTGTGCGCGGAAACTATAAAACCCGTTTCTGAGGGGGACAAAATCTGACAGCTGTGAAGGGAAATGTATCCTTTTATCAAGTGAATCTTGTAAGTCGAACAACCGGTGAGGGGGGGGGGCGGAGTTTTGAAGGACGTGGGGGCCTGGTTTTGATCAAAAGCGAGCGGGTTTGGAGGGGGGGGGGGGGGGAGAGGGGGCAATTTGTGCATGTAAGCTATAAATCCTTTCGAGGGGATAAATCTGACGGTTTTGGCACCAGTTTATTATTGGGGGGGCGGGGGGGAGGGTTGGGGCGGGGGGGGGGGCGGGGGCGGGGGGGGGGCGAGGGGGGAAGCTCAATATGTGCGTGGAAACTGTACATTATTTTGAGGGGATAAATGGGACGGTTTTGGAAATAATGCATCAGTTTATCATGTATATCCTGGGGTAAGTCGTACAATCAGTGAGTAAAGATAGGGTGGAGTGTTCGAGGGGGTGGGGTTGGGATGGGTTGGGGGGTGGGGGCGGGGGGGGCGGGGGGGGGGGGGGGAGGGGGCGGGGGGGGGGGGGGGGGGAGGAAGGGCTTTAGGTGAGTGGTTTGTTGTACGTGTGGTGCTAGGTCTAGGCGATGGTGCGGGTGATGGGGGAGGAGGGGGCGTTCGAGGCGGGGGAGAAGGGGGGGGGGGGCACATCGGCATGGATGGCTCTCGAAAGATAATGAGGTGATATCCTGTGCGTGAAGTGTTTATTAATCTGGCGGATTTCGATATTTGGTGGGGCGTTTGAGTAAGGGAGAGCAAGAGGCGGGGGGGGGGGGGGGGGGGAAGATTTTTAGGAGGTTTAGCTCACAAATAATATTCAAATACACTTCGGCTGTGAGATCAAAGATATGTAGCAGCTTGTTATAATCATAGATATACGTTGCATGCATGAATGCATGCATGCGTACATAGTTTCCCCCCCGCTCCCTCATGATCAACCCCCCACCCCCACCCCCCCCCCCCTCCCCCGCTCCCTCTTGTTTAAGCACCCCCCGCAACCGCCTTAGATCGCATATATATATGTATACCTGATAGGAACTTACTGTACGCTTAGTGCTAGGTGTAGGCGTTCAATACTGTGTATTACTCTGTCTGGCAGAATCTGATATTATGTGTCGAACTCAATATCTGCGCTGAAACTATATTCCAACAGTTATGCAAGGAGTGCATCGGTTTGTCATGTATATCCTGTAAGTCGTACAACCGATGAGGGGAGGGCGGAATGTTCGAAGGGAGGGAGGGGGGGGGGGGTGAATTCCAAACGCGTTAGGTCGCATAAATGTATACCTGGTAAGAAGTTACTATACGAGTATACCTGGTGCTAGGTGTAGGCGATGGTGCAGGTAACGGGGAACGAGGGGGGGTGGGGGGGAGGGGTAATTGGAGGTACGGTATGGATGGCTCGAAAGGTAAAGAGGTAGTATCACCTGTCTGTCTGGTAATGTTTGCTACCGTGGCAGACTTTGATTTTATGTGGGGTGGCAGGAGAGAACAACATGAGGGGGGGGGGGGGATTCCAACCTGTTTAGGTCGTACAAATGTATACATGGTAGGCATTTACAATAATACGTGCTGGGTCTAGGCGGTGGACCTGGTGGCGGGGAAGGAGGAGGCCGGGGGGGGGAAGGTTAAATGAATTGGAGCTACGGCATGGCAGGCTGGATAGGTAATGAGGTGGTATCACCTGCCTGGTAGTGTTCACTACTGTATGTAGCACGATTTGATTGGGGGTGAAGAGGCGGGGGAGGGGGGGGCGGCGGTGCGTGCGTTTGTGATGATTGTGGGGGGGGGGCGGATGTGGATCGCAGCAAAAAAATCTACCTGTGTGTCGTGTGCAGATGCCCACTATATCAAAGAATAACAACGAAGTGGAAAGGAGGAAAAATATATATGACGTGGCGGAGAGCGCAGGGTTCTACATAAGCCTTATTTATGACAAAAAGTGCGTGCCAGACAAGTATGATGATCAATTTTTCAACAGGTGTGTGATTTTTACGATAAACTGGTATTTCACCCATACACACCCGGCATAATCAATGACCCTGCCGATGTGGAACTTCTGAGGTCACAAATTATAAGACAGAGATACATAATAGTGCAAATACAGCAGGCAAGATGATGTGATCATGCAATGCCACCCACACCGCCAATGAACTTGAGGGGGAGAACACGACGGGGAGAAGTGCAAACCAGTACACGGGCTCAAATATTTTCAAGGGGCGCTTGATGTGTCCACGCTCAATCACGTTCCTACTTCGTTCGACATATATTACTTCGTTCGGTACAGGTTGGGAGGCGATCATGCAGACGGTACGTACGAGCTACCCTACGGACTACTGATAGGTTGTTAGTAAATAGTGTGGTTTATCACAATTATAACCTATCTTCCTGTGATTTCTCTTGCCATTGGAAAATATTCTATTACGATAGGTCCTGTATTTTTAACGTCGTCGAAGATGTTGTGGTCCTGTAGATGTCGCGTCCACGCCTGATATTCCTGTGCCCAGGTCTCACGAAAACATGCCCTAGCGTGTAGGGGATGATCGTTGAGTGTTGTTCATTTCTTCTAGATCACACCAGGTAGCATATGTCAACGCAACGGCTTTCTTGAAAATGACGAATGAAAATCTTCAACATTCACACACCTGAATCATGATACTGAGAAGACGCGGCCCGGAGATTGCTCAGAACCACAACGGTCAGGATCAGGTTATCGAGAATCTCACTTGCTTTTTACCACGGTTCTTCTCGCCACCTAAGACACCACGGCCGGCATGCGTTGGACCCAGTAAGCGGATACACAAAACCAATATTCAAGGAGGTGGTGTGGTATGCGAAGAGTGCTACGAAAGGCACTGCGTCGATTACACTGCTGTACCTCGGTCTGTTCGCTCCTGCGTTCTCTATATTACTGTACCAGGTATATGAAGAATAGAAATGTACCTGGTAGTCTAGATAAAAATCCTGAATTTTAAGCATGACAAATGGAAACATGACAAAACAAAATTTTCACAAGAAACGGGGAGACCAATCGTGTCGCCCGTTATGCGCCTCTCTTCTTGATCCCTAGGGATCGACCCCTTGTTCAGATGGAAAACTGCTAAGGCAGTTGCTCTCATACCATGACGGTCGATGCAAAGGATGCCGGTATTTCGTGTGGTGTGAAAGTAACCCTGCTGTATCTTATTTTGACATACTGCTGTCTACCTGGTATATGTGTAGAAGATAGCAACAAATTTATATCGGTTACCTCTTACCTGATGATGTGGTTTCATAAATTGCGTAACACCAAGTCGCCGACCTTTGATCCGAGCATTTTGGACGAGGTTAACTAAGCAGTGGCCCCCGTGCAGGTCAATGGACGATGTTCCATCCAGGTGCAAAAAATAAGAGGCCATCCGCGCGTGGGTGAATCGAAAGGAGGGCCCGATGGCCTCCCGGCTGAGTCTTCAAGGTCTTGACCGACGACGGATATTTGTATACTCTCGGAAAGTTGCTCGACGTCATTGTCGCTGTGTGGAGGGCAGGTGGCCTGCCGCAACAATGGAAAGGTGCAACGATGAAGGTGCCGCACAAGGAGAAATATCGTACAGGGTATGGCAACAATCGTGGTATCTCCCATGAGGGTCACGCAGGCAAAGTACTCCTCCAAGTCATCCCCGGTCGTCTTATTGACTACGACTGCGTATGCAAGGACATTTTGCCGGAAGAACAGTGTGGGTTGACACACCAACGATGGACGGTTGACATGATGTTCGTAGAACGACGATTGCAGGAACCGGGGTGGAAGAAGGACACGCGCTGGTATTTGTGCTTTACCAATATCACAAAAGCATATGACTCCGTCGAACAAACCTTCTGTGTGATGTCCCTGTTCGTTTTGTGTGATGCCATCATCCGCCAACTCCACGACGGCATGCAAGCACGCGTGCGGTTGGATGATGGGGAGTGCTCGGAAATGTTCGATGTGTGGCAAGGCCTCAGGCAAGGGTGCGTGCTCGAGCCTCTACTGTTCGACGTGTTCTTCACGACGGTACTGCGTGTGGCCGATAAACGTTTCCTCTCTGATACAGCCTTCACGGACAACATGGTGCAGCTCCAACAAAAGAAGGAAAAAGGGGAGGAGAGGGGCACACCACGCCCAGGCCAGGAGGATGGGCTTGGGGGTAAGGAGGGGGAGGAGGAGGTGCGGAGGTGGTGAGGTATGCTGTACGTTAACGATGTGGCCATCGTATCGCCATCATCACAAGGATTGGGAAGGGTTATGAAGGCGATGGTGATTGCGTTCTTGGCGTTCGGGCTTTCGGTGTCCGAGTCCAAAGCGGAGATCATGTGCCTGCAAACTTAAGATGTCGGGAAGGAGTCGTTCGCCATCAATGCAACCGGTCAGGTATACAAAAACAACCTTTTGTGTTCTGAAGCGGGGCTACCAGCGAGAACAGAGACCTCCGAATCAAGATAACGCGGCGTCTTAAGAGGGCCTGGTCGTGCTTCCAGCGGTACAAGATGAAAATCTATGAATCGCCAGGGTGTCAGCTTACGGTTCAAGGTGCAGTTGCGGAGAACCGAGGTTATCGAGAAAATACTCTTATGGTTGCCTGAATGACGTGTATCCCGAATAAGCCTGACTATGACAGGCTACAACGAGTTTACTACTCCATGCTCCTCCGAGACCTCGGATGTCGGAAACGGAAGCGCGAAGACCACCCCCTGCCGTACGTCGACGCGCTTGCCAAGACAGCTTCCGAGAGAAATGAGGCGATAGTGCCCAAACGATAAAATTGTTTGCGGGATTCCTAGCACGCATGGGGGAGGAGCGTCTACCACATAGGGTGATGTTTGGGGAGCTTGTTGGGGGTAAGGGCTACTCACCGGGGGCCAAGAAAAGGACAGCATGGTGCACCAGAAGGAGGATACGTAGGTCTTTAGTATGAAGTTCGAAGGGTGGTGAAAGGTTGAACAGACGGCCGGAAGGTGATTTCGACGGATAGAGGAGGGGGTAGAGTTATTCGTGCGGAAATGACATGACTCGGAGAGATGCAGAGCTCCTGAACGACGAGCAAGGCCTCGGCAGCGCCATCCACCGTTGGCATCTCTAACCGGCGGCAGGGACGGTTCGTGGAAGGTGGGGGGGGTGGAGGAGGGGGAAAGGGGGAAACGTGGGGGAGGGGAGGGGGGAAGGCGCGGCGTTCTGCCCACAATTGACTGAAGTCGGGATCTGGCCATCATACTCTTGAAGCTTGTGGGTCTTCCAATGGCCGTCACACATCAGGGTAAACCGGCCCTGCCTTCTTTGTCTTGTTTCAATGTTCTCCATATGGCGTTGGTGCACTTGATCCCCTCTATGAGCCCATTGCCGTCACTAGTCAGTTGCTAGAGTCTTCTAGTATGCTGTTCTATTTTTGCCTTTACTTTGTGTGTTTCCTCTTCTTTCTCCCCTGTATTTTCTATCCTTCTCTCTTCTCTTCTTTTCGGATCGCTTTCTTTTCTTCCCTTCTCTTTTTTTTGTTTATTTTCTTTCCCTCCCTTTTCATTTCTGTCTATTCTTTTACTTTCTTACGTTGTTTTTACAATTGGATTGAGTAGTTTCATTTTTATAATATTATTCTTTTGGCGGAGTCATGAATTGCGTCAGCCATGATAAAGAATATGCGTGAACCACTTTTAGTTTTGTTTGTGTGTTTTTCCCTGGGGTTCTACTCCACTCCAGAGTGACTGGAGCCTCTCCTGTGACCACGGACTTGATTGTTAGGGTTAATGTGAGAACAACAGCAACACCACCACCACCACCACAACCACCACCACCACAACCACCGCCACCACCACCAAAAAGAACAACGAACAAAACAACCTGGTCAGGAGGCATACACTTCCCTGGGAATGCCATATGAGCATTCATTCGACCAACCCCCTTTTCTGGGGTATCTAATGACGTCACTGGGGTGAAACGGTTGAAAACACAATAATGTGTAAATCTGCATTTCTGCATTTCTGCTGTTCTGCTATATATTTTAGGTATTGATGCTACCTGACGGTGGATAAAGCAGTGAAACTGTTCGGCGAGACTGCTCGGAGATGAATTTGTCTAGATCTCGATCGCCTGCACTGGCCTGCATGTTGTTGTTCTCACACTAACTCGCGAAATCATGTCCGTGGTCACAGGACACGCTCCAGTCACTCTGGAGGTGAGGTATACCCCAGGGAAAAACACAAACAAACCAAAGGTGGTACACGCTAAAACGAAGATCGGAAAGGAAAGAAAATAAAAAACAAGAAAAGCAAGGAAAGAGATGACAAGAAGGGGAAGCAATGAAAGCAAAAGAGAAAAAAGCAAGTGTCATACTAGCAGACCCTTGGAACCGACTAAAGACGGCATTGGGTTCACAGAAGTAGGGTATCAAGGGCATCATTAATGCCACTGGGGAGAGAACGCTTAACACGGAGAAGAAGTCACTGTTGACGGGTGGCTCTGTTGTTTCTTGGCTAACCTTTTGCAAGTTGTGTTTTCGAAAACAGACTAATAATATGCCCCACTAATTCCTTAACGATTATCGCCGTCGACAGGCCAAGGATTTTATGCGTCGTGCTTTTAAATTCCACCATCTTAAAAAAAATAATACTTCTTCAGACTTTCCCCACGTCGAACTTGAAAAATACTCTCCACGGTATCCCTAGCAGATGAATCCGCCTGGACATTGACAGGTCCGCCCGCATATCCGGCCGACTTAGTATCCCCCCGTTCCAGGGGGTGTTCGTAAAGCTCGTTTGGGTAAGTTGTTGGTGAACCTTTTTTTCCAATTGGTTTTAAACGGACTAATACCCCACTACTAACTGGTGTGCGCAGCACTGAGTGAGGGCTTCTTCTGTGTATGGTCGGAAATCGGATCGCACATCGCTTGCTTTCCTTCTCTTTGTTCGGGGTTGTCTCCGGTGCCCATTTTTCGTTGCTACCGAAGCTAGCTACTTGCATCGCTCATCATGAGCTTCTTGATCTGCAGCGGTCGCCTTAACTGTACCCTACGTTTCGATCGACGGTTAGCGGGTCTGATATTTGCGATGGACATAGTATGTAAATTCACGCTCTCTCCTTTTTGTTTTTTTGAACCCCCCGGATTTTTCGGCGTTGCTTCTGGCTCGGTCCACGCTTCTTATCCAATAATGTCGGAGTCTCAGATTCCCCAAACGTCGCGAAACTCCTGACCAAGCCTGCGCTGCTGTATAAACGTCATTACCAACCTCTATGTCTGTTGACAGTGGGGGTCCCTCTGTAGTGCAAGTGTATAGTGCGAATGCCCGGTATAATGCGGATGAAATCACTTGGCACAACTTAGACGCCCCTATAGTGGGTGCCGCACAATTCGAGACAAGCCTGTACAGTGCGGGTTACATCGCTCTTAGAGCCCTATATAGTGCCCGTCTGACGTAATATCGACCTAGATGTCCAAACTCGTATGATAGACAAGTGCCCTTCATACATACACAAACCTACCCTACCGAGTAGCTGCAGGATACCCCTACTGGTCACGAGAACATCAATTGTAGAGACACACAATGCCATGTTGTTGTTGTTGTTGTTCCCACATTAACTCGCATAATCAAGTCCGTGGTCACAGGACAGGCTCCAATCACTCTGGAGCTGAGGAATACCCCCAGTATGTGCAATAGGCGAACTCTGCCATCTCAGCACCTGCACACCTAAAGCCCCCGACGGTCACCAATGCCGAGGAGGATGTGGCGGCAGACTGCACGGCATATGCCGCCGTGTGGAGTGGAAAGGCGAGAGCGGAATGAATCGTATCTGTCATACGTGCTTGTCTCCTCAACAAGCCGCCACGGCTGCCACGTGCAAGCGCAAGGCGAAAAACGACGGCTGCATCCCGAAACTCACGAAAGCGGTGAGAGGAAAAAAGCCGGACCGAAGCACCACGCAGGAGGTTGAGTCTGAACCAAAAGACGGAGGTTTTCTCAGACCTGGACAACAAGATCACTCAAGAGACGGTCACCGACAAGTTTAACTGCGGTGTGCGGATAATACAGAGCATCGAGAAGAACAGGAAATCAAGAGGGCAGGGATGCTGATGATCGAAGCGCATGCATCGAAGCCATCTCGCCAGAAGGATGTCCGGGCGTATTTTAACGCGTAGATCAATGAGAGCCGTTTTTCTGGACATGTGTTGAAGGAGTGTTGAATGAGTCGCTTTTTATCGGGGTATACTTCTCGGTGGTTTTTTTGGTAATAACCTCAATCACGTGGGTGGCATTGTGTAGTGTGGGGTGTTCTTCGAGAAACTGAGCGAGAGCGTGCGGGAAGTACATTACCTTGGGTCCCCTTGTGCCTGTGCTGTTGTTGTTAAACGTGTTTCCCCCTGCTTTTTCTCTGCGGGTGTCTGGGTTTTGGTGGGAAAGGTGTTTATTTGTGTACATGGACTCACGTGTTCGATTTTGGAATGTTTTTCGGATATTTTCCTTTAGCTTTCATTGTAGGGTGTTCCCTTTTGATTGTTTTTCCAATGTTCACGGAGCCGTCGATGCATGTAGTGAAACAACAACCATCGGGCTGTGCACAGACAAATCTGTCGGGTCACCCACCGTTTATTGCGTAACATGTAGCGGACCAAATATCCCATCTGCTGTCCAGGATTTTTTTTCTCACCGCTGCGCAGTACACCAGTACTGCACACACCAACCTGCAAGTAAGTTCTCTTCCTACTATCGAGCGGCCTCGGGCTTTTATACGCGTGGTGCCACTGACACATATTCAACCCCTGGCAGGTTGCGCACACTACAGCAGTGCCACCTTCATCACCGCCGTTCTTGCCGTACGCCGTCCTACTCTTTATCTTAGTGTTATGCGAATAGTGCGCATACCCGCACTATTGGAGGTTATGAGAACCCCAATTTTCCGGGTGTGCGCACTATTTAGGCGCTTCTTGGTGCCCGATATAGTGCGGGTAAAATCGCCTGGCACATACCCGCACTATAGATGCACCCCACTGTAAATCGAATCTTCCCCGTTTGTCACGAGGGTGTTTGCCTGGTGACGACCGCAGCCCAAAGGACACACCGCGGCCATAGGGACAAATTCCTCCCCGCATATCAGGCTCGAATAATATGAGAAAAACAGTGCCAGGATTCCCCCTCCATTTTCATGAGAAGTCCAGTTTATTCCAAATGCGTCTTGAAGATGTTGTACACATAACGTAGCCTATAGACTATAGACTGCACTGCTGTATATACCTGGTAACATAACCGTTCCAAGGCTCCAGGATCCAACAGGGTGTCCCCTGCATTTATCTCCCTGGTCATCACCATGTTACATCCGCGTGGTGTCCTCTGGTACCTATCAAGAACGGTCTCACATTGAAATAGCCGAGCGGTTGTACGTACAGTACGTAGAGTCAAGAAGTAACTTGTAGCCACGCAATGGTCACGAAGATCTCACCGTACGGGCATGTAGGTTGCGACTGGGACAAGAGAAGCGTACATACACGTAACGGTATTTGGTGGTTTGGGCAAGTGGTATAGCTACGATTTTTAGTCTCGTGGTCGGAGTAACAACTCCGAGGCTGATCGGCGGACCGCTTGCGAAAGGGATTTATCGAGAGGGATTTTGCGTTTTCGCCCATGTTGTGAAAGGAGTTTCCGCGTTTTCCCGGAAGGATTACTCCGCTGGGGACATCCTTCCTTCCCCCACATCGTGCTGTGGACGGCCTATCCGACGGCATACCCTCCACTTACACTGTGCACCCTGCTCATAATACTGGTATGGTTGGTTGGCTATCACGTATCTCAGAATGACCCGGGTGCCTGAGCGCCCTCGCGGCCGTAGCGCTGCAACATCCATTCGTTGCCGACGATCGTGGAAACGCGACGTCTGGAGTTGCGCGTCAGCACAGAAACCTTTAATTTGCCACACATCCGATACCCCCGCGACTTTTGATCCCCACCAAGACACAATATTTAAGTGCAATAAAGTATTTACACATCCAAAATACAAAGGGGTGAATCATTGTACAGATGGCCCCGTTTCCGTTCATGCCGCTTTTGGCCATCATGTTTAGCCTTGTCAGCTACATGGTCATCCAGATGAGCGTGTTCTCCTATGTGGGCTTCATGGTGGAGTACCTGGGCGTCGTCGACGACACGGACAAAGCCGGTGAGACTCGGACTGTCTACAAAGTGTGTATTTTGTTTCTTTCGCACATTGCAACGATACGCCATTCGTTTGGGTTGAACGCACACCACCTTTTGTTGGGGAAGTTTGATGTGCGCGGCGGACAAAATACCGCCAGGAACTTGTATAATGCTTGGAGGTCGAGCTGTGTATAGCCCGGGTGTTGGTTGCTGAAGGGATGCGGGAGTGACCGTCTGCAACGTGCTAGCCCACCATTTTTGTGTCGCATCAATGCTGTAGGTATCTGGTACTTGGCACAAAAAAGTCATCATGTACTCGTACCTTGTACTTTTTTTTTTTTTCGATCGTCCGCCGGATGTGGAAAAAAAATTGGTTGTCAGTCGAATTTTTCCAGTTTTCACCCGTCTTCGACTGAAGTCCAATCATATCGTAGGGCATTCTTACCCAGTCGGAAAAGGGCCTTTTTCGACTCAACTTTTTTCGACGAAGAATTTCGATTGGCGGATCCAGTCGAAAACTTCGACTTTTCCGACTGTATCCTCCAGTCGAAAAACTCAGTCGAAAATAACCCCCGCTTCTGGAACCCATCGCATCACCCATCCCACCACGAAGTACACACCCAGACGCCCACACACCCACAGCAGGTACCACAGAGCAGTATCATACAACAGCCCGACGCTGCCTCATCTATTACTGCTGTTGCTTCTCGCCGCAAGTCAGCGTGGCACACTCCTAGCTCCGCTCGCCAGCAGCGTGTATCACACGTCGTCAGCAGTGGTATTACTAAAATCTGTAGCGCGTTTTAACGATGCCATTTTGCCAACTACGGCTACGCCCCTGCTGTAGCTTGGGCGGCTCTCGGCTGAGTGCAACGCCACGGACATCGTAGCTTTAGCGGCTTTGGGCTAAGCTCAACGCCACCAACCCGCTTGGACGACGGTTCGTCGCGCGCGAAGAACTCGTTGCTCGCGAGGAATGCGCGAAGCACAGCTGACAAAGCTTCCAACCGATTTTCGACGGCCATATAACAGCAGTACAGCAGTACACCCTCACACCAACGGCCTTTAGGAAGCGCACAAAAACTATATAATCGACTCGACTGACGTTAGTTTTTTTTTTTCGCTTTCTTCTCTTTTCTTTCCTTTCCTTTCTCTTCTTATGTGTTTTTTGTTTCTTTTTTCCAAAAAAATTGACTTGCGTCTGTCGTGCGTATGCGTAATGATATATACTACGTGTAATATATACGTGGTAGTCTTTCTTGGGTGGCAAACTGTATAGTCGGTTTTTCCAGGCGCAAGTAATGAGACGTATGCACCAGGTATAGACCTGGCACGTCGTACACTGACTCCCGATTTTACTTTTATATGTTTCTGGTGGAAGCGTGAATTGCATTAGACGTGATACATCCTCCTACGCAAAGCATTTCAGCGCAGGATTCCGCTTAAGTACACCAGGTATGCGCGTACCACCTTGGGTTGTTTGTGCTTTTTCCCTAGGGTATTCCTCGGCTCCAGAGTGACTGGAGCCTGTCCTGTGACCACGGACTTGATTATGCTAGTTAATGTTAGACGACAACAACGGAAACCAAAACAACAACGACAACAACAACAACAACAACCACAACCACAACAACAACAACAACAACAACAACAACAACAACAACAACAACAACAACAACAGCAACAACGACGACAACAACAACAACAACAACAACAACAACAACAACAACAACAACAACAACAACAACAACAACAACAACAACAACAACAACAACAACAACAACAAGAGGGACCAGAAGAATCCAGTCAAAAAATAATCCAGTTGAAACTGGCTTTTTCTGACTGGCGGAATCCGACTGCTGTGTAATAAATGGCCTCACACCACGCTTCAGTCTCCCAATCTTGGCAGAGAAGAGTAGACAGCAAAAAACAGTGAGCCACCTTTTACGAACCACCACGTTGCTCCGTGTTTTACGCTGCCCGCACAATGTACACAGCAAGCTGTGGGGTGACAGGGAGCGGTGATGAAACTAACTCCAACCCTAACCCTAACGCATAATAAAATACCGAGTGCCCTCTATTGACGTCATAATGACGTCCCACGGGGGTGAAACAGTTTGAAAAAAACAATTATCTTCATCACTAAAGCTGAGAAAGCAGCATGTCGCTTGCTCACCGTTCGTTGTTGTTGTCCTCACAATTGCACTCGCATAACGAAGTCCGGGGTCACGGTTGTTGTTGTTACATTGATCGTACATATAGAGTCAATGGGAAAAAGAAACAAAGAACAAACATCGTAGTGAGATAATTTTTAGTTTATTTTTTTTTTTTTAATCTCCGGCGGATGAGGAAAAACAAAAACAATAGACTACACAAGTTCACCACACCCCCACGTTTTTTCATACGCGTCGTGTGTCGATTTAACCCAGTTGCTTTCGCAAGTAAAGAAAAGAAAATGAAGAAAAAAAACAAAAAAGCAATGGAAATAAGAGACAAGACAAGGAAAGCAAGAACAGACAAGACAAGAGGGAGCAAGAAAATTAAATAGAGAAAACAGCAGTGTCATACTAGCAGACCCTAGGAACTGACTAAGACGGGATTGGGCTCATAGGGGGTATCAAGTGCATCATCAATGATGCCACTGTTTTTTTTGTTTTTTTCCGCACGCTTCTACTTTCCAGCTCTGGACAAGCCGTGGTCACAGGTGTCGTCCCTTCCTTCTCCAGGTTCACTACTCTTTAATTTTATCGCGCGTAGGGATCAGCAATCCCACTGCTCGTCGATTGTTCATCGAGTGTTGCTAACTCACGCTCTCGCGCTTTCCGCAAATCGATTTGTGCGCGAGAAAAAGTCCCCACGATTATAATAATTTTTTTAATACATTCCAGCCGTGAGATGGAATATTTTGTCCAAACTCATCTTTTCATGCTGTGTGTGATACTCCGATCGCGCGCATTACGAGTTGTGTGTCCTCATTAAGGATATAGGTCGGCGACTCCCCTTACAACTACAGTGTAGCTGTCAGGGTCAACAGGGTGATATTAGTCAGTCTGTGCGCGGAAACTATAAAACCCGTTTCTGAGGGGGACAAAATCTTACAGCTGTGAAGGGAAATGTATCCTTTAATCAAGTGAATCTTGTAAGTCGAATAACCGGTGAGGGGGGGGGGGCGGAGTTTTGAAGGACGTGGGGGCCTGGTTTTGATCAAAAGCGAGCGGGTTTGGAGGGGGGGGGTATATGTACTATTATGCCTCGGGGGGATTCGACCTCACGAAGCGGACCTATCGTACCGGGGCGACCGAAACGTCCGCGTCAGTCTGGGGTGAGAGAATGCGCCAAAACAAAACTGGTCGAAATACGACATTTATATCGTCCAAAATTGTTTGCTCAGTTTAACCAATGTGTAGAGCCCTAAAACCGAACCCCATTCTAATTCCAGGTAATTCAGTCTTGAACACGAGTCTCCAGCTGTGAAGACCCCTGAGTAAGGTCGATTTTTGGGCTAAAGGATTGAGATTCTTATAATAACGAACTGAAAGAATGAAATACCTCGTATAATACGATGAAGCCTGGCTTGAATTAGAGGGGTTCTTACCGCTTTCTTGAAATACCTCGTACGATGAAGCCTGACTTGATATATATATTTTAAAAATATACTAGTATATATTGCAAAAATAAGTTTCGACGAAATTTTCGATCTCACAGCTGGAGTGAATATATATTTTTATAGTATAACCCTAACCCTAAACCAAAACGAAAAGCGAAAAACATCATTTAGGTGTACGCTTAACCTTCAATATCGTATTTGGTACTCCGGATGAATGTACAAGCTTTTTACCTGCAATTTTCGATTGATTTCGAAGCTTCAATGAACGAGTCCCCGTTCAACGCCAATATTTGAGTATTTTTTTTGTTTTTGCGTCGAATATGCGTTTTTTTTTTTCTGGCGACCGTAAGATTGCAAATGTATTCAACGCAATTTATCGTTATACGCGACTCCTTTCACCGCGATGGTGACAATACGACATTCGCGTTATGGTCCGCAATATGTTTATCAAGAGCTATACGCCCCTTCATGATGCGCTCTGTTTAACCTGCGCAACAGCCGGAAATACTTTGTCTATTTTTTATTTCCTAAAGTCGGCACCCCGGTGGTCTATTGTTGTTGTCGTTCTTCTGACATCAACTCGCATGATTGAGTCCGTCCGTGGTCACAAGACTGGCTCCAGTCAGTCTGAAGTGAAGTAATACCTCACGGAAACAAATCGCAAACAAAACCAAAAGTGGTACGTGCACGCTTATATCATCGATCATACGTAGTACGTATATAGCTTACGCAACTAATGCCTATTAAAACAACGAATGAATGGTGGTGGCAGGGGGTGGTATAAAACCAGTATAAAAGGACAACGACGACTTTCGTCGTTAATATTGCTGACAAGCCCATCACAACACCACAAAACGCAGAAGAACACGGAACACAAACAGACGTCGTGTAGAAGCAACGAAAAGCAGAACCTAATTACAACGACCTCAACGCAACACAGCAGTATAGCACAGCAGTATAGGCACATTATGTAAGATATACCATCACCTACGACCACATACTTTTCTTCTGTCTGTAGCTCTGTAGCCGGATGGTATATATGATGCCATATTGTTGTTGTTTGCGTGCGAGGGTGTAGTTCGTCACGCCGTTTGATTTGAATCGCAGCGGTTTGAATTTTATGGTTTTGTAAGGACGAGGAGGGTTTTTTGGGAAGGGATATTTTTGTCCGCAGCCCAGGGCACATCGAAGTGAAATGTTTGTGTGTTGTGTTGTTTTTTTTTTTGTTGTCCCGCATCGTGATGTAGCAGGATCGAACAGCAGAGGCGCAAACGTTCCAGCGCATGCACCACGAGCGCTGGGTTGGCAGGCCAGCCGAAGGGTGCTTGTGTGCTACTACTAGCAGTGTAGAGTGTGTTGGTGTTCGTGTGTGTGTCCCAAAATGCACCCACGAGGTGGTTGTTTGCGTGCGAGGGTGTAGTTCGTCACGCCGTTTGATTTGAATCGCAGCCGTTTGAATTTTATGGTTTTGCAAGGACGAGGAGGGTTTTTTGGGAAGGGATTTTTTTGTCCGCAGCCCAGGGCACAACGAAATGAAATGTTTGTGTGTTGTGTTTTTTTTTTTTTTGTTGTCCCGCATCGTGATGTAGCAGGATCGAACAGCAGAGGCGCAAACGTTCCAGCGCATGCACCACGAGCGCTGGGTTGGCAGGCCAGCCGAAGGGTGCTTGTATGCTGCTACTAGCAGTGTAGAGTGTGTTGGTGTTCGTGTGTGTGTCCCAAAATGCACCACATGCGCTGGGTTGGCAGGCCAGCCGAAGGGTGCTTGTATGCTACTACTAGCAGTGTAGAGTGTGTTGGTGTTCGTGTGTGTGTCCCAAAATGCACCACCAGCACTGGGTTGGCAGGGAAGCCGAACGGTGCTTGGATGCTAGTAGCAGTGTCGGGGGGGGGCGACGCGCCCCCCCCCGAACCCCCCCCCCCGGGCCCGACACAGTGTGCGTTGGAAGGACCCTCACCAGCAGCCGAAGGGTGCTTGTATGCTACTACTAGCAGTGTAGAGTGTGTTGGTGTTCGTGTGTGTCCCAGAATGCACTTGGGAAGGGATTTCTTCGTCCGCAGCCCAGGGCACAACGAAGTGAAATGTTTGTGTGTTGTGTTTGTTTTTTTTTTGTTGTCCCGCATCGTGATGTAGCAGGATCGAACAGCAGAGGCGCAAACGTTCAAGCGCGTGCACCACCACCGCTGGGTTGGCAGGCCAGCCGAAGGGTGCTTGTATGCTACTACTAGCAGTGTAGAGTGTGTTGGTGTTCGTGTGTGCCAGCCGAAGGGTGCTTGTATGCTACTACTAGCAGTGTAGAGTGTGTTGGTGTTCGTGTGTGTGTCCCAAAATGCACCACCAGCACTGGGTTGGCAGGGCAGCCGAACGGTGCTTGGATGCTAGTAGCAGTGTCGGGGGGGGGCGACGCGCCCCCCCCCCGAACCCCCCCCCCCGGGCCCGACACAGTGTGCGTTGGAAGGACCCTCCGCAGTGTGCGTTCGAAAAAGTACATGGAAAAACTATAGTATGTATTTTTAAAAATATATTGGGAGCCAGCCTGCGACGTGCCAGGTTTATACTAGTACATACGTATCACTACTCGCACCCGAAAAAGCCCGACTAGACCGCTTGCCACCCAGAAATGACTACCACGTATATTTTTGAAAACTAATAATAGTTTCACGTGGTTTTTATCACTAAAACGTGCGTATGACTACGCCTACGCACGTTAGACTCAAGTCAGTAGGAAATAGAAAACAAAGAAAAGACACACATATACGAAAAAATAAGAGAAGAAAGCTAAACGAAGAGGGAAAATAAAATAAACAAACAGGAACAGGAAACAAGGACGGGAAAGTAAAGAAGAATATAAAACAACTGTACTAATAATAGCAGAGCCCAGGAACTGTCTGGATACGGCGTTGGGCTCATGGACGGTACAGTATTAAGTGCATCAATGGCGCTGGGGGAAAACGCGACAAGGCGAAGCAGTCAGACCGGCGATGACTTGTGACGGTCATCTGAAGGTCTACAATCTTCAATACGATGATGGCCAGAGCCAGACTTCAGTCTCTTGGGCAGGACGCCCTCTCTTCCACCTTCTGCCCTCCCCTCCTCCTCCCCTCCACCCCTCTCCCCTTCTCCCCTCCTCCCCCCCCCCCCCTATCCCCTGCCCCCCGCCCCCCCGGACGTCCATTGGGAGACCCACAATCTTTATAACGATGATGGCCAGACCCAAACTGAAGTCTTTTGGACAGGACCCCCTCCCTTCCACCCTCCGACCTTCCCCCCTCCTCCCTTCCCCCCCTCCACCCTTTATCCCTCCTCCTCTCCCCCCCCCCCCCTCCCCCGGACGGTTGGAGACGCCGACGGTGGATGCCGCTGCCGCGGCCTTTGCGTGTCGCTATGCATCTTTTCATCTCTCCGCGTCATGCCATTTCTGCATGAATGACTCTGCTCCCTCATCTATCGGTAAAACCCTTCGAACTTCACTCCTACGACCGGCATATCCTCCTTTAGGTGTACCATCCAGTTCTTCTCTTGCCCCCCTGAGTAGCCCTTTACCCCGAGCAAGCTCACCGAACATCTCTCACTGTGGTAGGTGCTCCTCCCCCATGCGTGCTACAAGTCAGCAAACAATATATCTATATATTATAACGATATATACACACTCCAGCTGTGAGATCGAATTATTTGTCTCAACTCATCTTTGCAAGCTGTGTGCGATACTCCGATCGCGCGTATTACGGGTTGTGTGTCCTCATTAAGGATATAGACCGGCGACTCCCCTAAGAGTCTTGCAACTACAGTGTAGCTATCAGGGTCAACAGGGTGACGATAGTCAGCCTGTGCGCGTAAACTATAAAACCCGTTTTTGAGGGGGACAAAATCGTTCAGCTGTGGAAGGAAGTGTATCAGTTTACCAAGTGAATCCTGCAAGTCGAATAACCGGTGAGGGGAGGGACGAGTTTTTAAGGACGTGGGAGGCTTGGTCTGATCAAGAAAGAGCGGGGGGGGCGGGAGGGGCGGGGGGGGGGGGTGGGGGGAGCTCAATCTGTCCGTGGCAACTACAAATCTTTTCTTGTAAGTCGTACAACCAGTGAGGAGGAGGCCGAGCGTTCGATGGGGTGGGGTTGGAGGAGGGGGGGGGGGGGGCGGTTGGGCGGGGGGGAGAGGGGTGTTTTTTCTCTCTCTTTCTTATTTATTTTTTTTTTTTCAAAAATCATGTCGAATCGATGTAGGGGTTCGCCATACGGGTGGTGCTAGGTCTAGGCGATGGTGCGGGTGGTGGGGAAGGAGGGGGCATTGGAGGAGGGGGAGGCGGGGGGAGGGGGTGAATTGCAGCAGCGGCATGGATGGCTCATAGAGTTATAATGAAGTGATATCGAGTGTGTGGACGTTTTTGTTACTCTGACAGATTTTGATAGTAGGTGGGGCGTTTAAGAATGGGGGAGCGGGAAAAAAAAAAGGAAGGGGGGGGGGGAGGGGGGGTCACGGGGGGGGGAGGGAGGGGAGCGGGGGGGGAGGGGCAGGAGGTTTAGGCCACATATAATATGAAATACACTCCAGCTGTGAGATCGAAGATTTGGCAGAAAATCATTTTCGCAAGCTTTTGTGTGATACTCTGATCGCGCGTACTACACATATTTGTAGGGGCATGCTATACGCGTGGTAGTAGGTCTAGGCGACCGTGCGGGTGGTGGGGACGGAGGGGGCGTTGGGGGTGGGGAGGGTATATCAATCCTTCATTACGCAATATCACCTCTATGCTCTAAGAAGCTGTCATGGCAAGCGCGTCGGCGTACGATAGGGTGTAATCGTCACGGTTCCGTTTCCGCCATCTGAAGCATCGAAGGATCATGGAGTGGTGAACCCATCGTAGCCTGTCATAGTCAGGCCTGTTCGGGCTCCACGTGGTTCAACCGTGCGGTAGAGTGTCGATCACCTCGGGCACCTGCACCTTCAACCGTAAGAGCACCCGTGCGATCATAGCGTTTGCCAAGACAGCTTTGGAGAGCATAGAGGCGATAGTGAGCAAGCGGAGGATATTGTTTGCGGTATTCGTAGCACGTATGGGGGAGGAGCGTCTGCCACAGAGGGTGATGATTGGGGAGCTTGCTGCGGGTAAGGGCTACTCACGGGGTCAAGAGAAGAACTGCATGGCTCGTCTGAAGGCGGATATGTCGGTCTTTGAAATGAAATTCGAAGGGTAGCGAAAGGCTGCTCAGAAGGCCGGCAGATGGTTTCGACGAATAGAGGAGGGAGCCGAGTTGTTCATGCGGAATTGGCATAAAAAGGAGAGACGCAAAGCTGCAGAGCGACGGGCAAAAGCTGCGGCAGCGCCATTTACCGTCGGTATCTGTAAGCGGCGGGGGGGAGGGGGGAGGGGGAGGAAGGTGGGGGTGGGAAGAGGGGGAGGGGGGGGGGGAGGGGGGCTCATGCCCACGAGACTGAAGTCTGGGTCTGGCCATCATCGTCTCGAAATTTGTGGGCCTTTCAATGGCCGTCACAAGATAGCGTAAGACCTTTCTGATTTCTTCGCCGTGTTGCGTTCTCTCCCCAGTGCCATTGATGATGCACTTGATACCCATCAGATGAGCCCGATGGCGTCTTTAGTCAATTCCTAGGGTCTGCTAGTATGTCACGTTTTGTTTCTCCTATTCTTTATTTGCTTCCGCTTCTGTTCTGGTCTTTTCTTGCTTATCTTGTCTTCTCTTTTCTTTCCTTTCCTATTTTCGTTTTTTCGCTTCCTTGCCATTTTGTCCCTTTCCTTCAGCTTCTCTTCTTTTCTGTATTTCTTTTTTGTATTGGACTTACGTCTGTCGTGCGTATGTGTGGTGACAGGTACTGCGCGCAATTTATGTATATATAGACTAAATATTTTCATTTTTTATAATGTATATGTATACATATATGTGGTAGTCATTCTTGGGTGACAAGCGGTATACAGTAAATGACCCTATATAGTGGCATATAGGGGCAAGACCAAATGGTGCCACTGTTCGGGGCAGTGCTACTCTTCGATGTTCACGAAATCGACAGCGGTTCATTGGATCTACACTCGCATGCGCTGTTATAAGCGGGTAAAGCCGTGTACTGCTGCACTCCTCGTGGTTGAGCATTTGTGTGCAGCAGTATCCGCATGAAACACATGAAATGACACTTGGTTATGCAAGGGTCGCCGAGCGTTCTGCGGTCAAAACCTATATTTCATTTTTCAGTGCAGGCAGAGCACCGAAACCACGCCCAAACGTACTGAAGGAGGCACATCATTTATGTTTTGTCCGGCGGGCCATGTAACATGGCGTTCAACACACGCAAAAGAAATGACAACAGCAACGCAGAGACGCAAACAACTGACGCAAACAAGCTTGAAGAGCCAAACGTTCTCCACCCCGGCGCATCAGCCCAACCACCGCGATGCTCTGCAACTACGTACGAGCACATTTGGTGTAGACATCAGCCGACTGATTGCACTAGGAGTCGGCAAACGTTCTAATGTCCATCTGCCGTGCCAGTCTGGCGGAGTGCGCTGCGAAGAACACCTTCTTCGCCTTCCGGAGGTAATGCCCGGCTTCGCCAATGCCACACGACTCTGCGTACTGTTCTAGAGGGCCAAAAAGTCCAGCCAGTTCCGCGAACGACGGCTTCTTCCCCCCACCCCCCGCGCTCTCAGAATCTTTGGCATTGTCTGGCTCGTCGTCACCGTCTGCCTCTTCCTCGTACGTGTTGTAAACCTTCTCCATGAAAATCTCTTCTGCGTCTTTGGACAGAGTGTCTACAAACTTGGCTTGCTCCTCTAACCCAGCCCATTCCTCCACGGCCTTCGAGGCACGCTTAGACTGACTCGAGGTGTTGGGCGTCTTTTGCTTGTTGGCAATGCACGGGTTGCAAACGCGGTGTATTTCTCTGCCGCCCTCCTCCTCTGGTTCACCACATATTCCATGAAGCCGGCCACCACAGCCAAGGCGACATCCGTGCCCGTCCTTCTCTCCCAGTGGTCGGTTTGGGAGTTTACACAGTGCTGGGTCCGCGCAGGCTGGCATGATTCGTGTGGCGCCCACTGATGAGGGTGCGTGTGGGCAGGTGTGGTCCAGCAGTATTGGGGGGCCGCTGTTTGGAACTGCCACTAATGGGTACGTGAGATGCCCAGCATGCCACCATTGAGGGCCCCGTCCTCAATAGAGGGAAAGTGCCACTAACTGTATCGGGGTGAGATTTTGCCAGGATATTTTTATGCCACTACTAAGGGCACTTCACTATTCAGGTCGCCACCATGAAGGGCCACCTACTGTAGTCGGCTTTTCCAGGCGCAAGTGGTCAGACGTATGCACCGGTATGGACCTGGCACATCGTATGCTGAATTCCGATTTCACTTTTATTTGTTTCTGGTTGAGGCATGAATTGCGTCAACTGTAATATATGCGTGTACCGCCTTTGGTTTGTTTGTGTTTGTTCCCTGGGGTATTCCTCTGCTCCAGAGTCACTGGAGCCTGTCCTGTGACCACGGACTTTATTATGCGAGTTAATGTGAGAACAACAACAACATGTATTGGGGTTAATGTCGCATGCTACATACACGTGATTGTTTTTTCTTTTTTTTTCATGTATATACATGATACGTATATGTCCTAAATCATACGACATTATAGAACAAATGGTCCCAGATTTCAAACCCCACCTTGATTTAACATTTAAGTTTGGAAATACAGCAGCATCAACATTAGGAGCGGAAGCAACTGCTCCTAACAAGAGGTGTGGATACCATGGGCGTAATTTGATACGAGCCGACGAAGACCGTAGATAGGACTATTGGTCATTCATTTCGCGATGATAATGTTGTCGCGTTTATCGTAGTGGGGACCCCGTTGGTGACCCCGGATATGAGTTACATACAATGTTGCGCGGGAGAGAAGAAAAGCGCGGAGTTTGGGTTTTACTTCCACGAAAGATGCTTCATATTGATTGAAGAAACCGAAATGGTTGGGGGGGGAGGAGGGCTGTCCTGCCCTCGCCCCCCTGGGATGCGTACGCCTCCCCTACCTCTATTTAAGATAGAGGGAGGGAGAAGAGGGAGGAGAGGCCGCTCCCTCCCTTTTCTCTCCTGCTTACGCCTCCCCGACCCACACAACGAAACGCGGTCGACCTACCCACCGGTCGGCTTCCGCTAGTGAGACGCCTCCCCCTTCTCATGTTTTTCGTGTGCAAATCGGAGGCCCGTTCATTCCGGACGCTGAAATTGGTAAAACTGCCAAGTAGTTTCGTTTCTAACGGCCCGTGGGATCGGGGACCTACTCGACCCACCACCACTACTTGTGTGTGCTTTCGTGTAGGTTTTCCGTTTCTAACGGCCCGCTCATATCGGGACCCCCCCACAATTGCTAAACGATTAATAATACCGTGGTTCCGTTTCTAACGGCCCGTGCGCCCGGGAAAATCACAGCTAATCGACCACTACCTTGCGCGTGCTTTCGGTCGGGTTTTCCGTTTCTAACGACCCGCTCCTGTCGGGGACCCACCCCGACTGCCAAACGATCATGGATGTGGTGATTTCCCTTTCTAACGGCCCGCTCATATCGGGATTATGCCACCACTGACCGACCACTACGTGTTTGCGCTTTCGGATAGTCCCGTGTTTAACAGCTCGGTCATATCGGGAACCCACCACGATTGCTAAACGATTATTGAGTGTAATGATTTCCGTTTCTAACGGCCCGTGCGATCAAGATTATGCCATCACCGTCACTAATTTACCAACACCTGCGCGTTCCTTCGGGTGCTTCCGTTTCAAACGGCCCGTGCGATCGGTAACCCACCACGAAGGCCAAACGACTAATATGCATTGATTCCGTTTCAAACGGCCCGTGCGATCGGGATTATGCCATCACTAATCGACCACTGTGTCCTCTTCCCTTCCGTTTGCCCATCTGGCGTGGAATTTCGCGGGAGGGTGGGCGGGAAAAAACCAACTTGACGACTCCCTCACGTCCCGCGTCTTTCGCCCCGGTCCTCTTCAGCTCGCACCGGGCCTCGCCCGTCAGCTTCTTTTTTTTGGCTTTTCGCTGCATTGAAGCGATCCCCCGCTTCACACCTCTCTACAGTTGCTTGTTGGTATCTGACCTCCCGATCATATTTACTCACAATTATCCGGAACCTTCATTTATTTATGACATCCCGTACCCAACATCCTGCACCCTGTATTTGGAAACATCGAGATTTACCTTCTTCTGCTGTTCTATCTTCCTACCCGTTACCCTCAAACATCAAGTTCCCCCAACGACAACCTCCCTCGTAGTAGAGAATAGATGACACATTACACAAAATTATATATCGTGGTACGCTGACGTGATGAGTTGGTCGTCATATTTTGTTGTTGTTGGTGGTGGTGGATGTGGTGGTGGTGTTGTTGTTGTTGGTGTTGATGTTGGTGGTGGTGGTGGTGGTGGTGTTGTTTGTGAGCCATCCCACGGTAGGGTTGCATCATCAGTCCTTGGGCTCCTCACATGAGGAACTCATTATCTCACCCGAAAAATGGCTTCGAAGGCATTAGTTTGCACAACCCGACCAAGCTTTCATGCCCAAGTCCTAAAACAAGTGTACTCGTGAAATTACTTCATTGACCGGTAACTCCTCACATGAGGAACTCAATCGACCAGGGACGTTTTGGCGCAAAACCTACAACCCCTACCGTGAGATTACTCTGGTGTTGTTGGTGTTGCGCACTGTTTTTGTTGTAGATTTTGTTTTTGTCTTACGTATTAACCCTTGTAAAATGTCTAGAGTCCGTGTCCACACAAAAAAGAGTATATCCCCTTGCGGGTGGAGCAGGAGAGTAGAGTCGCAGCTCATGTTAACACAAACATGATCTTGTGCGAGTTAATGCAACAGCAACAACAACAATCTTAACGAGCTCTTGGAAAGACCATATCGTCGCAGTTGTATTCCCCCCCCCTCATTGATACTTGTCTTCATGTATATCGCTCATAAGCTCACATCATAGGGAGAGGTATTCAGCCACCATAGAGTACCTGGTAATGCTGTAAGTCGGCACGACTTCAGCCGCCGACAAAAAATTAGTGGGACCAATAGTCGATCGTGAAACGGAGGTGCCGACTTTCCCACTGATTGATTTTCCATTAATACAGGAAGGCATTTTTGAAGCAAGGTACAGCTTTTGCCGTGAATTGTTTTCGGCTGCGGATATCCCTTACATGCCGTGTGACACTGCAGCGCGCAGCCGCAGATCCGCACACACACGCACAATATATGTTGTGCATCTCTGTCTCGTAGTTTGTGGCCACATCGCGCGTCTCTCTGTATATGAACCGGTCTCCCCGGTGGCGTACCAGGTGATCCTCGAGCCTGGTATAGGTCAGTCTCGTGCGTCAGCGGCCCGCCCCGAGTGCAGGCTCGTATAACTTACTTGAGACTTGCTCTTGTGGTCATGTTAACTTGCGGGAGGCGCGAGAGCGTGAATTAGCAACACTCGATTGCAAATCGACGAGCAGTGGGATTTCTGAACTGTATTCGAGAAAAATATTGAAAGCAAGACCGGGAAGAGAAAAGGTCGACACCTGTGACCAAGGCTCGTCCAGAAGCCGGAAAGTAGAAGTGTGAATAAAAAATATATAATATAGGAGGCATCAGCTCGGACACTGATTCTGCCGGATGTAGAATAGCTGTTGGAGGATCAGATAGACGCCAAACCCACACTCACTGGTGTCTGACGTTACCACCCCCCTACCCAATGTGTGTTCTTCACGTAAAAAGACGTTCTACACCATGTGCATTCAACGCGGTCAGTGTCGGCACTGATGAGTCACACACCCTGCTTCTCGCGATACTGGTACCCGTGCGGGGTACGTGATAGCGGAGAGACGCCATGCGGACGACTCAGGGGGAAAAATGACAAAATTATTCAACCGAGAAATGAACGCAATAATGATCGAGAAGAAACATTTCCTCGCCGATATTGATGTGTCTCCCACCCATCCCACCCATGCACGCATCTTATCTTGCAGTGATTGATTGTAGAATGTAATGCACCCGGTACGAACTTCCAACGTAAGCACGAGGCTTCCGCCTACCCCCCCCTCCCCCCCCCCCGCACCCTCTATTTCAAGAGCCGGTGAAACAAGGGAAAGGATGGTAATGATTACGCCGGGCTTCCCCAAAGCGATCTTTACACATGTTTCTCGCCCATGTAGGTGTCTGTCAGGCAACTGATAGTTATGTATGGGCGCAAGTACTCAGCAGTTGTCCATGACCTAGTTGCGCAGACTTTCCGCACTGTAGTTGTCCAGGATGACGTAGTTGCGCAGATTTTCCTCGCTGTAGTTATCTATAGGACACCTTGATTGATTAAACTTTCCATCGAGAGGTCATCCCACGGTAAGGGTTGCAGTTGTTGGATTCACTAATAATGTTCGAGCATGAATTTTTCGATTTAGCTCCTCAAGTGAGGAATTGCCGGTTGTATCATGTAGTCGAGTCATTTCACCACTAGTACGTATACATAGTGTTTTAGGACTAAGGAATAGTAGAAGCTTGGTCGGGTTGGGCGAACGAAGGCCTTCGAAGTAATGAAATGTCGGGTGAAATTTTGGGCAACTCATGTTAGAGCCTCAGGAACGTTCTGCTGCACCCCCACCGTGGGTTGCCTCCCAGTACTCGCCAGGAAAACGTCGCTGTGCAGGTATTCCTTCCCGTATTTGCCTTGGACGACATATTTGCGCAGGCTTTCCACATGGTTCGTTCGGGAAAATTTAGTTGTGCAGATATTCCTCCCCGTATTTGCCTGGGACAACATATTTGCGCAGGCTTTCCACACGGTTTGTTCGGGAAAATTTAGTTGCGCAGACATTTCAAACAGTAGGTATTCTGGGAAACATAGTTCCGCAGACATTCCACAGAGCGGTAGCGGTCTGCCAGACACCTGGCGACTACAAGCTAATAGAGTTGTACGTGGTGTGTAATGTCCATTAAAGTATTTCTGAGGTGGGTGGTTCGCAGTAGTGGTAGTCGTTCGCGCGAAGAACATTGTCATTTCATCGGACGCTAGGATTTGAAAAACGAACAAGCAAGGCATGTCATGGATGGACTGAAAATGCGAGCCGACCCGGGCCAAGTATTTTGATCATATGATAGGCCGGGGCTGGGCCGGGCCGGGCCGAGAGTTTGAAAAATTGGTTGGCCGGGCTTGGCCGCGCCGAGAGTCTGAAATTTGGTGGGTGAGGTAGCAGTGGGGCGAACGTCATGGTGCATGCTGCGGTGAGCAGCAGGGGCAGCAACAAGAGCTAGAACAGAAAGCGAAGGAACAGTACGAATACCGGCGGCAAACTTGGTGGTATTCGTATCTCCTCTATCTGAAAATCCATTGCGACCGAATTAGACAGGCATGAGTCCTGAAGCGCTGTCGTTACATTGCATGTAATAATGGTACGTGGTACGAGTCGGCGCGCTCGTGTGCTGCTGTGGCACAACCATCGAGAATAAGGTAGTTTTTACGTTAACGATTAGGGTTCACGGCGCAGGTGCCCATACCACGGAAAAGAGACAACCACGGCCAGCTTTCGGTTTCGAAGTTTTCCTGTAGTCGGTTCTTCGATGGTTGTATCGGAAGTCGCTCTCGCCCTGTTGAATCACGCTGAAGCCTTCTACTGTCTGGTTGCTGCTGGTTGCTGCTGCCTGCTACAAGCTGCTGCTGGCTGGGTGCTACCTTTCTAGCTGCTTCTCTGCTGACTGCTACCGAGGTTTCTGGAACGACCGTGCATTATACACGAAAGCAGGCAATACGACTGTATCCAATATACCTACAGTGAGGGGGCTGCATTAGGCGGTACAGTGCTCCGAGATTTTGACCGCCCTATCTCGAAAAATCGCCGTATTGGAGTAAGGGAGGTTTACCACCGTATAATGGTGATATCCCAATAAGGCGGCAACCGCCCTATTGAGTGCATACAGCATTTTTGGGTACAGCACAGAGTGCCCCTGACCCAGAGTATGACCCAGAGGGCGTCACGAAGAGGGATGCCATACGTGTGCTTGGAGAAGGAAGGTGAAGCGTTGCAGCAGTACCAGTCCTGAACCCAGTAAATGCGCGTGGTGTTAAATACACACCAAAGCACAGCAGAGCAGACAGGTGCACACACACTTTGCATGTTGAGAAGTATAGTCTAATATTAATTGAGCTGCGGGCGACAAAGCCCGCCGAAGATGCACTGCACCAAGAGAAGATACACATGCCATACTGTCGTACGGAGACGACTCTTTGTTTTGCTACATATTCACAACAGAGCTCCAACCTATTCTACGGCACTGTACTACTGTACTGACTACTGTACTGCACTACAGTCTTCCGCTTTGCCCCCCCCCCCTTGACCTTGTTGAGGCTGACAAAATTGCCTCACGTCTGCTTGCTGCACTGGCGTAGAGGCATGCGCTTTGATGAACGACATCCTGGCCTTCTGCAGATGCAAGGAGGCATCGCCATTGGCGCACGCCTCCGCTGCGCTCTCCAGAGAAACGAAGTGCGTCGAAAGTTCCACGTAGGCCGGGGGAGCACCGCCGCCGTGCCCCGTCGTAGCATCAACACCGCCCGTGTCTGACGCCCTGCGCTTTCTCGCCCGAGGCTTCACCGCCTTGCCCTTGCCCTTGAAACATCGCTTGGCGGCAAGGCTATCATGGCAGACGCGCTGCATTGGGTTGTCGCAGTCCGGATCGGCTTCACCACAGAGTTCTTGCAGTCGACCACCGCATTTCCCGCGAAAATTGGTGGCCGTCAGGGCGCTCGGATGTGCGGGCTGGAACAAACACAGTTCGCCTGCTGCACAGGGTATCGTGCGTATGCCCCCGGTTCGTTGTGTGCTACGGGTGTTTGTTCTCGCAGCAGCAACAACAGCAGTGGAGATGTGGTACTGCTGTCAATACCTCGCTCAAAGTCAGCACCAGATCGAGGTTTTGTACTACTGTGGAGGCGAATTTGGGCTGTGGATAGGGCGGTAACCGCTTGAATATGGCGGTAGGCGCCTATTCAGGGCGCCTACCGCCTTATATAGGGTCCGTTGCTATTTTGAGCGGTAGCCGCCCCATTCGCATCTTCTGTCGTGTCAAGCAGTATTCAACCGCCCTATCTCGAACGACCGCCTTATTCAGACCACCTAATAAAGCCCCCCCTGCTGTAGTCGCAAGCACCACGATGCTAAGTGCTTTACTGAGCGCATGTAACAGAATGTGCCATCAATGGCGTTTAAGCCAAGGCTTCTGACGCTAACTTCCGCTGGCTACATGTAACATGTTTCGAAGTTGGTTTTGTTTTTGCATGCACGTGGCAGTTATAATAACTAACGGATGCGTTTGTCTTTCCTATATCCAGGATACTACGCGGGTGTGCTTTCTTCGGGTTTCATGATGGGTCGACTCGTCTCATCGCACTTCTGGGGGGTAGTGGCAGACCGGTTTGGCAACCGTCTAGTGTTCGTGGTCGGCCTCGTGACAAACATCGTCCTATCTTTAAGCTTCGGGACTTCGACGACGTTCACATCGGCTCTAATTTTCAGGTGAGGTACTGCAGCGTGACCGTCTTTGGGAATTCGACGACACCGGATGTGTGAGGCATCTACCTGAACATACACGCACGCATACGGCGTGCGTGTGGCGCATGTACGATGCCCTATGTTGCCATGATCCCTGGCATAAGGTGGTGCTCTCATGCCCTTAGACCTTGGCCTGATTGCTGCCTACACACCTGACAGATCACTCCGCTCCCCGTCATGTGCGTTCTTGGACCTTTGATTGTAGAATCGACCGGGATGAAGGGGCCCTAGTGTGCTAGCCGAGAGTGGCGGGGAACCATGCGCGTGCAGGTAGAGCTCGTCCAGCACGAGGTTACGCTAGCGAAAGCATCCTCGCTGCGGCAACAGGCCTCTCGTGCCGTCCACGATCAGCGTAATATGTGTGATGTGGCATCCAGCCCCAGGGAACGGGTCTCTATCATCTACATCACCTTGCACGATAGAGCTATCGCGCCTCCAGTTCTGAAACAACGGTAACTGAATGCAATGCCCGTGTCAGTTTCTACATTTTTTGTCGCCCGCCACAACGTGCTGATACCTCCGCGTCGCATTGCCAACATTTCGCACACGGTACGCAGTAGTTTCTGCCAGGGTGACTGCCACGGTAGAGATGTAGCACAATTTTGGCGCTCAAGATCTCTCCGGACCAAAACTAATTTAGAGAAATCGAAACTGATGCCGGATGAAAAATCCCATGGCCAAGGTGCACAACGTGAATCATTCAAAACAAATGACCTGTTTCTGACGAATTCGGATTAAGGAGCCCTGTCATTCAGTAAACATATCGGACGAAAAGTGCCACCTGTCGTAGCATGCGCCCAAGATTACCACGCTTTCGTTCTACGGGCGATGGTCACGCGCTGCTGTCGAGTAAAGCGTTAATCGATGGTCTGAAAGTAGCGTACTGTGTAGTCCCTTGCAGAGGCTGCGTGTTTTTCTCCTTAAGGTTAGTCCACTATGTGCTGTATGTAGAGCGCCTATTGCGACAACGTATATGCGCGGGCGCCCTAACACGTGTTAAAAACCGTGCAAACGCTCTTGCCCCAGATTTCTGCTCGGGCTGTTGAACGGCATTTTGGCGGCATCGAGAGCACTCGTTTCGGAGGTGTGCGGGACAGAGCACGAAACCGTAGGAATGGGCGTCGTGACCAGTGAGTCGTCTCGGTGGCATTGTGCTCATTTCGATTCAAGCCTTGCACTTCAGCAAACACATTGGACAAAAACTACATCCAAGCACTCTGTACGTCATATGCAGTGTGTTGAGCTGTGAATTGACTTGTCGTTGTGATTACTACCGTCCCGAGCACCGACACTCGTAACTTTTCCCCGAGGGGAATGAAGTTATTTCGTTGGCTTTCGTCCGTATAACGTTCGTACGAATACATCGCGTGTCATATACGCTCATAAAAAATTCAACAGCACGCGTTTTGCCGTACTGGATTTACGCCATCATTATTTTACGTACTTCGTTGGCGTCGCACTATCATGTGAGATCGCACTCGCCGAACGGATTGTCACATTATATGTGTGTAGTTATTTTTCTTGTCATGGACATACGTTGGCGATATCGTGTGGAGTTTTCAATAAAGGGGGCGTATTGAAATACATATTTTCGATCGATTAATTTTTTCCTGTGATGTACGTTTCTGGTCGCGACGTGGAACCGCGTGAATATGTGTAGTAATAGACTACGACACGAACATTGCCTCATTCGAAAACGAAGCTGGTTATGTAATTTTTTGTATTTTATATATGCGAGTATCGGGTCCCAACATCGCTTGTGTCCCTTTAAATACCGACTTCTACCCAATGGGGCGCATTGGATTGTGGACATTAGGTTCCGTGCGTATCGCTTCGATGTGCCGAGGCCACGACGGGGTACATTGAGAATCGCTGTCTCACTATCGGTCAAATTTATTGCGCGCGAGACTAAAAGTTTGTTCCTCGTCGTCGTTCGGTGTGTCGGACCATCAGATTTCCTTTCGACACGTTTATTGTTCTGCAAGCCAAATATTATGCAATCAATACTATGAGGGAGTATACTTTGCTGTGGACTTGACTGTTGGACAAACCAACAGAGACTTGAGTGAACATCCCCGCTGTAAGCGCTTGCCTACATGATCTGACGAGGATCAATCCCGCGCTGATCCCCACTTCTTCCCATCTTCTGTTATTTTCGTTTCCACGTCGGCCTAGAACAAGGCACGTTTTACCGATCGATATTTTCAATCGATCTATATTCTCCAAACAAAACGTTCTCGGCAGCCACTTGACTCCACCTCAGCTTCATCATTCGTCACCATGACATTATCCAGGCTGGCTTCATACTGTCGGCTATTTGAGCGATGTCTCTTTCGATACATACGTCTGTGCAAGAAATCTACTCATAGGCTGCTCCTGCCTCGCCGCGACCTCTTGTAACATAGACAAACCCTCAATGCGCATCGATTTCAAAGACATTTTCGGAAACTTGGCCACGCACGACGTGCTTAGTCGAGACTGTGCTAAGCTCATCCCTCATCTCACTCAAGACAACCTGGACAACCTGATCTCCCAGTTTCTTCGTGCTCGAATGACATATCTGATGCGACCACCCGAACGCTAGATTGAAGTTGTGACAAATATCCTTCCTCGCACAGCACCCACTCGCCCCCCTTCACTGGTGTGCTCTCGTTGTGGTGGATGTCGATACTTACAAGCTTCTTGGTCAGTCGGAATGGTTCTTGGGCCTGGCGTTGGAGGCGTTCTGGCAGAGCCTGCGACAAACTACCCTCAGTACTTCTCGGAGAGCGGAATATTTGGCAGGTGCTTCGACAAATGTGGTATATTTTCATGGTCATCGGCTGGTGCTTGAAAATTTTAAATCTTGGTCTAGTGCCAAGCACGTGCGGCGCCTATGAATGTCCCACACTGCCTTAGCGGCGACAGGCCTCGGCCAACTTTACCCGGAAGTATGAATGGACGCCAAGCCAAACGACCCGAACGATGGAAAGGTCAAGGGATGATAACAATGTTCCCGTTTTGTTTCTTCCCTGTTTCAAAATTGAATTTGCTGCCACATTTGTGTATCTGTTGGTTTACCCCAGCCAACATACTTGGCAGACTATGTAGACAAAAAATTGGCAACAACTCCCTCCTTTGACGTGGCTGGGTCGAACAGAGGCGTAGAATTTACCACATGTAAACGTGACAATCCACATTCTAGCCGAGTGCTAAACTTAACCAACGTTTGGGGTTGCCTCCCTGCCGCTGAAAAATGACAGGCATCCGTACCTTCTACCCAACGTCGTCGGAGCCGGTTTGGCCCTCGTGGCTTTGCCGCTGGTGCTCCTTTTCATCAAGGATGCTCGAACGCCTAGGAGCATTGTCCATACGTGAGTATCTTCAATCTTCAATACCGGTATTGACTCACGTGCCCTCCACACGTACGTCTGACGAGAATGTATTAGCAATGGGTGCTTCCGAACGAGACCTCGATGTCTTGCTCGCTTCTTTGGCGCCCGAACTCGTTTGTCGTAGCATTGTTTGTGTGGCATGCGCTAGAGCGCGTTCTGAAAATACTAAAGTACACCGTTGATCTTATCGCTGAGTAGCTCGACTATCGGCGAATACCTCGCACGTCATGGCACATAAACGGGTTCGCCGTCATATGGGAGCACCAGAGGCCGGTGATGCACCACCTCTCGTTCCTTTCCCTTGTTCTTATTCAGATATTCGCCCTGATTAACGAATGAGGGCCCCAATCGCTCCTCAAACTTTAACGTTTCCAAGCGTGAAGGCGTGGTGCTGTTCTTGGTCACAACTCGGCGCCGCTAACGTCGACGGCGCCGCTAACGTCGACGAGGACATTCATGATGGCGGAGAGGCATACCGCACACCAGGGTCGACAATCGTCGCCGGGCTTCCACAACAGGATTTCAGTAAAACTCAACAACCTTGGGATCGCACAGAGGCAACCAATACGGTCGACACACAGGACGAATCAGAGCAGGCTGCGGGAAATACTGCGGAAGACCTTTGGTTGGATGTGGAACCTGTCAAGCAGCCAAGCCTGCTCGCCCAAAAGCACATCCGCATTCTCTTGGTCATCGAAGGACTCTACGCGGTGTGTGACATTGTGGCTCGGAATTTCTTGTTAGCGTATGATCCGGTTTGCCTTGCATAGGACTTAAAGGAGGAGGGGGCTCTCGACTGCCGGGCGCGGAATGAAGTATCGTGCCGGGTTTGGCTTTTCTTCTTACGTAACGCTGTTGGCAACAGATAGATCAATGTCTGGTCGGTGGTTGTATGAAAATCATGTTAACCGAGGGTACGGTAGGGGGGATGCCCATTTTTTCGCATCCTAGCTTATCATTATGTTGAGGATATGTACATATATATATATATATACATACATCGTAAAAAATATCATCCCGAAAGCTTACGACCGGAAGGAAACACCAAGGCTCCGGTACGTTGGTTCGTTTCACAGTGGCTCTGGTTCACTCGTTCGAGTATCCTCTCTTACCCTGTGCAGTCTTGATACTTTCGTGATGTATTCAATTTGTGATGTCAACTCGCAATGAAATTTCACGCTAAGCTACGCCAAAACAACGTCCTAAAGTACGTACTTTCTTCGTCCGTTGGGTGTGGTGTCACTCGTGCGAGTATGATAGTATGATATATTTGATGATGGTGGTGTGATATCTCAAACCCGAGAGTCAAATTGCGGGTATATCGTAGCATCATCGTAACATCATCAAAACATCATGGTAACATCATCGTACCACCATCAAAACATCATCGTAACATCATCATACCATCATAACATCATCAAACCTCCATCGAAACAACAAAACATCTTCGTCACGTCATCGTAACATCATCTTATATCATCATCATAACATCATAGTAACATCATCGTAACATCATCATAACATCATCAAAACTTCATCGAAGCATCGTACCATCATCATAACATCATCGTGAAAAAATAAAATCATAATATATCATAACATGATCATATAACATCATCTTGACATCGTCATATAACCTCATAACATCCTCCCTACCTGGTCGAAAAAGGGGCGTCACTTTGGCGAGTGATGCAGAGCCACTGCGCCAATACGGTCCCAACCGCGACCCCCCTACTGTAGCTTTGGTCTATTTCCATACGATGCCGCCAGCACACGGGTGCACGAACCACTACATACACCAATATACCCTCCGCTGACCCGCACGCCCGAACCGTGATGGTATGCTCTTTCCTTCCCGTCCCCTGCTTTTTGTGATTCCTAGCTCACGTACACCGGGTTCGATGAGGTATTTAACCTGTGGGCTCTCAGCACCGTGGCCAGGGGGGGACTGGATTGGTCAAGCGCCCAGATTGGGCAGGTGGGATCAATGCGCGCAACACCCCCGTTTTATCGAATACGGACCCGTTACATTTTAATCGGGCGTTCTCTAGGCTCCTCGAAAGTGGTCGCACGCTCCACTCCTTTTCCCCTCGCCACCCCCCCGCCTATCGGAAATGGCCCCACGTCCCACGCCTTAATCTCATTCCCCTCCCCGCATCCTCCCTCTGAATATCTGGGCAATGCTACAATGTAACATATTAGGCCTTATTTGTTCGTTTTCTTATTCGCCCTGCGCAAGAATTGCAGTGGATTATTTGTTCGTGTCAGACCATGCCCAATCCGTAGTCGATGTTGACGCCGAACTGGAGATGCTCGGGGATGGAGGAAATGAAGAGTAACAGGACAACGTATCCTCGCGTTCCCGTTGTCGCTTCATTGTACGTGCAACTTTCGTGCACTGCGGTTCGTTACTATCTTACCACGATTACGAGGACAGAGTTGCCATCACTGATATCATGATCACGGCGATGACGACGAACTTGATAACAAGAATGCTGATGATGATGACAATCGCGGGGATGATTGCGTTGACGATCATGATACCTACGCTGCCGATGACAAAAAACGTGATGATGATGACGATAGTGGTGATGACCATGATGACAGAAATCGCACAGCTTGGTGAAATGTCGATCGGGGTGAATTTCTTCCACACGCTCCCGTCTTTGACCTGCCTCTACACTCGTGTCAGGTATTTCTTGCGTGCGGGTTAATGGTATTGGTCTTCGAGATATTTGCCGTACCGAACATAACCCCGCGACTGGGCGTCAGGAATGCGCAGAGAATGTCGTCGGTCTTGGAGGTCCCGGTGTATTTATTGATCCCGATTATCTCTCTTCTTGACGGAGAAAGTACTGCGGCAACTTTCGCGTCGATCTTCCTCGTCTTCACGTGCTACGTGTCCTCGAACTTGGTGAGTACGTTCCTCTGCGGTAAAGATTGAACTTGTACATGAGTTGACCGCTGAAGGTGCGCTACCGTTAGCGTTTTTAGCGTTCCTGTCGGATTTGGTGAGGGCAATAGGATAGATTCCCGACTTTGCCCAAACAAAGCGGTTTTCGTATTGCGTACACATCTTCCCGTTTTCCTTTTTGCGGCATCGACTCGTTGAAGTGAAGGTCAAGATACTATCGACTACACAGAACCAAGGCTGCGGCAACGGGGGGTACCCCCGTTTTTGTGTGTTGAACTTGAGCCACTCGCAAATGTGACTCTTTACCTCACTGCCGAACACTTTTCAGGCGATTAGCTTGGCGCGGCGTAGCTAGTCATTCCGTTGCGGATTAGTAACGCAAAGTAAAACAGCGCGAAAGCTAAACACCGCAAAGGAAAACAGGGGCCACTCGCGCGTAGTTTCTGGCACAGGTGGTACAAAACGAAACCTGCGACAGCAGTGAATTTGCTTCCGAACTAAAGGCACCCCAGAGTGTAGTCACCGACCGTTCCGCCTGTGAAAGTCCCTAGCCGGTGAAAATAAGCGTCGTGGCCGAAGTATCACCGGGTAGTCCCCGTAATATTTCGCTGACCTGACGGAACCTCTCCCACTCTCCCGAACGCCATATTTTTCCCATCGTCGTTCGTCGTGCTTTTTTGTTTGGCCAGTTTTACCTAGGTGTCGCGTTGGCCATCAACAAAGCGACAGGGCCGGATCGGCGTGGGGAGCTGAACGGGATTTCGTCGGGCGTAGGCTCTCTTGCAAACACAATCGCCCCCATTATATTCGCGACGCTGTTCGCCTTCTCTATCGACGGTGATCGCCCTTTCCCCTTCGACTACCACTGTGCATTTTACTCTATCGGAGCGGTGCGACTTACCGTCGCCGTCATGGCATGGAACAGGATAAACGATATCGACGTTGTGGAGAAACCTGACACCGATCCATGGGGATTGAACAGGCCCAACGACGCGGGAAACGTGGAGATGCTTGATTCCGACTCCATTGGATTGAGCAAGGCAAAGGTCGCTGACGACGTGGAGAACCGTGACGGCGACCCCACGGGATTGAACAGCACAAAAGACGCTGGGGTCGCGGAGACTGTTGGTACAGAATAGCTTGACGCTATTTCGAAATCAGTTGTCAGCGAGCATAAGTGTGCCAAAATGTTCAAGGCACGACTCCGTTGTAATTGGTGAACTAGTCGGCAAACCGGTCGAGTAGAACCGTTGCAAAATTTAGCGATAACCCAGTTCGACGATTCGTTCATCTCGAAAGGCGACATGCCCCTCCGGTAGACACGTCGTATTCGTGTCGTAGGCCATAGACGTCATATTCAGATCAAATGCGCTAACACCAGAAACAAGAGGTTCCCACGACCCTATATTTGGCCTGAGATTGGCAGTGCGAAAGTAATTCGTTTTCATGTGCTTAACGGCGGTATTTTTCCCTTACATACCCTTAATTTCACGAATGTGGTGGGGACGACGGCTGTGGAAGGGGTCCACGTTTTCTCCATCTAATTTCAACGGCCTAAAGCCACTGGCGCAAGTAGATATGTGGGCACCCTGCATACTTGCACTTTCGGTGTGCGTTGTTTGGTACGGCGACATACGTCGCAGCGGATGGAGAGGGGCGCCGGGCGACTCCCTTGGTTAGTCAAACCTCCGTGGTGACAATGCAGACGAAAATACTGCCAGACAGTATCCTTGGTACCAGTGTGTATCTAAAACAAGTACATGCTTCCCGTATTGGGCAGGACTACTCTCCAGCAAGTGCATATGGATGCTGGATGCTCACGCGGAGCCTTGAAGAGCATCGCCATCGAAGTGAACAGATACCGTTCGATTTTCGATTTTACATTTCACCGGTGGTCGATATATTCCAAACCTGTGCGTTGGTTAATTGCACGGGACCACAAACCAGACAGTGCAGAAAAGCGCCTGCTAAACATTTGAAGCGGCTTATACGGACGTGAGCAGACACCGTTCGAATGTTGGTGCTTCAACTCCAGCAGACATATTCTGTTGTTTACGAGTGACGAAAACTCCACCGTGTCGCGTTTCGTTTCTTCTGCCTTATACTCAGTATAATACATAGCAGGTAGTGTTGTATGCAGAGAGGGTACGTGCACCATGTGCGATGCTGTCTGTATGGAGCTCGAGGCAGAGACACACGAGCAGACATGGGGGAGTAGTAGAGTCAATTATTTATGATGTACGCTTCCGGTAATAATGACGCGTGCTACTTTAGAGTTAGCAAGGTTTCAGCCTTTTATTTTTTGACCGGGACGGGGATCCCCCAACTGAGTGTCGAGAATTGACATAGTTGTGTTGCACGACGAGGATACTACGCACCTACGCTATGGGGTCATTCCGGAAGTTCCAAGTTCGTTTTTGGCTCGTGCTTCGATAGAGGTAACACCTTTTGGCCACTAGTGTTTGAGGATGACGGGGCGCCTGAAACCCTGTTCGCACTTCACCCTCAACACGCGGACTAGACACTTGGAAGTAAACTAGATATTGCCAGAAATTGTTGGATATTCATCATTTTTCCCGCAAATGTGTTCATTTTGTTCCCTAGGCCACGGGATTGTTCAGCTGGGGACGCGTGCTGCGAAAGAGGTAGCTTGCTTTGTCATTTTCGTTTCTAAACGACGGGGCTTGTTAATGCAATTGTTGTCGGTAATCTCGTTTTCGTTCTTTATACGATTTTTTCGTATACAGTACCTAGGACACGGGTTTTTGTTCACCGGGTTGCACCTGCAGTTCACTCATAACCAGCTTGTGGGTGACGTATTTGAATCAAAGGTTCGCAAGTGAATAGCCTCACCACAGAAGGGGCCGGGACACCTCCGTAGCACATGTCTGGATGCACTTTCCGCTTGATGAAAGTAAATATCTTGGTGGGGAATAGAGTTTGTGAAAATAGAAACCTCGTAAAACAAGGGGGCGCACCTCTGCTTAAGACGCGCCATTTTGCTCCAAGCTCGGTGGTAGGGAGATCCAAGTGTTTGGAATCGAACGACTCTACCTGACGGGGGTGTTTCATCAAGAAACAACCCGACGTATTTGTAGTCACGTTTTGCTGTTTTCCATTTGAGTTGGTTGGGCACATATTAAGAGACTTTCGGCGTGCCAAATCGATGGCAGATAAATAGCGATGATCGAGGTCGAGTAGTGGATGACGCCGCATGGAGACCTTCAAGAAAGAGGTCACCGAAACGTCAGGCAATCCCTAAGGTATCATGTCCTTATTGTAGTAAAAAGACGTTTCGCGAAGAACATGGACAACACGGCATGGTGTTTCGCCATCGTACTTGCCTCATCAGTCCAGATTTAGTAGTACGATCTACAAGGTAACGCCGATTTTAACTTAATAGCCGTTTACGTTGGAGGTCGTAAAGTAGCATGCCATGAAATACGACAAAGTTCAAAACAACGGTTGCCCTTGCCTTTCTCAGCGAAACGACGGAGCGGGCATAACGACGCCCGTCGCACGGTCGTGCTGTTAGTGCCTCACCTTGCCTCAATGTCATCGTTAACGCTCTGGCAAGACGTCCGGGGACCGCGCCGAGTACGCGCACGTTTTTTTTTGTGTGGGTTCTTTCTCTCGACCCTACATTTTAGCGGAAATCACCAAGTCGCATGGGGGGAAGGGGGAAAGGGATCTGTTGTTTGCACGTTTAGGGGAGATTGGATATGTTTTCGCGGATCCATTGTGTTTATTTTCTCCCGTTATATGGCCGTCACTCTCACCACTTTCTTAGAGTGTTTCTCCTTCCTCGAAACCATTTTGAATAGCCTTCAGTTGGCGTAAACATATTCGGGTACTCCTTATTTTGGCCATTTCACACATAGCACATCCACTGTCCGTCCAGTTTCTTCGTTGCTGAGAAGCACAGCCTCTGTGGCGACAGAGTAGGCAGACAGGGGGGATTCATCGCACATACACACGGTAAGAGTTTTGTCAATGGAAATGTACGACCACGTGATGGAAGCTAATCGAATACAGGGTAATTCACAAGACGGCAAATAAGCAGGCCGGGTTTCAGGAGGGAATGAACAGGACGCAAAAAAAGAATCGTATTCCACTCGCGCCACGCATATGTAAGGGATCGATCGGACATTCATGTCGGAATCATGGTAAAAATACGAGCAACTAGCACTTCCGCACATATTTGTACGGTGTTTAGAGATGAGGAAGGGGCCTAAAAGTATGAATTAAACTTGTGCAGAACTGCTTAGTGATACCCAAAGTAAGGTATCACAAGGAAAGGGCACGCGGGGCTCATCTGGATAATATCTCGAGTGCACACTCAGACGGCCGACCATTGACGGTCTGCAGTGAACAAACAATGGGTTCGAGTCAAACTGCCGCGTCAATGATGACGCAATAGAATGCTTATTGTGGGTTGAAAGGGGGCGCTCTATAGGCCACGAACAGCTAAATTGAACGATAAACGATTCATACAATTGTGGGAGAGGTTGCAGTGTTTTGTTTTGACTGACTAGTGTTCCCTCACTTTTTTTCTTTTCAAACTCCCTAATTGACGAGCAAGCGGCTAGTCTGGTTTTATTACGAGTGTAAGGTCTTTTCTAGTCCTGACCACAACGGGCATAGAAATATCGACAGAGTTGGGCGACCGAATGCTTTCGAACTCAGATTTCAGGTGAGATGTTGAGCTCTTCATGTAATCACAAACCCGTCATCCCCGTCCCCAGCATCTCCAGATCATTGATGGATACACGCATATATATCACAGCTGACGCAATTCATGCCTCCATCAGAAACATATAAAAGTGAATTCGGGAGTCAGTCTACGATGTGCCAGGTCCAGGCCGGTGCATACGTCTCACTTCTCACGCCTGGAGAAATCAAATATTGCGATTGCCACCCAAGGAAGACTACCACGTATATATTACACGTATTAATAGTATCTATCACTACGCATACGCGCGACAGGCATAATAAGTCAAATGGAGAAAAAGAAACAAAGAAAAGAAAAGAAGATAGAGGAAAGGAAAGAAGAGAGAAGAAAAACGAAACAAGACGAAAAAGGCAAGCAAAGAGATGAAGAAGACAAGAAAGCAAGAAAAGACAAGACAAGAAAAGCAAGGAAAGAAGAAGAGAAAAAAAAAGAAAAAGAAACAGAAAAAGAAAAGAAAGAAAAGTGTCATACTAGCAGACCCTAGGTCTTGATAAGCATGGCATTGGGCTAACAGAGGGTAGCACGTCCATCATCAATGGCACCTGGGAGAGAACGCAACATTGCGAATACGCGCGATCGGAGTATCACAGGCAGCTTGCAATGATGAATTTCGTCAAAATATTCGATCTCGCAGCCTAAGTGTATTTTCATTTTTCATAACATACTGTCCCAGAATAAGGGTTGCATGGTTGGTTGTGGTTCCGGCGTTCTAATCTCACGTGGGTCGGGCTTTTCAAATTGTCTGTGCAGAACAGAAAAACAAGAAATGAACTACTACTACATTGCACGCGCAGCGCCTACCATGGCGGCGTGATGCAAAGAAGGAAAATGAACTGCTGACGGCGCCTGATACAGCAGTCTATTGCGTCAGCTGTGATACATGCGCGTACCCCCTTTATTTTTTTCAGGGTACTCCTCGGAAATTTTCCCGTCACGGTTTTCCTGTCGTAATAGGCGGATACGGGACGGTAGCGGAATACCGTCAAAATTCGCGATACCGTATACCGCCAAAGTCGGTGCCGTCAAAAAACGAGAATCCGCTTCCCGTTTAAAAAGTACCGTATTTTTCAAAACCGCCAAAAAAATACCGTCATGATGCAGTACCGTAAAAAAAGTACCGCCATGTGCCAATACCGTCAAAAGAGTTCCGGCAAGACTAGTGTGTCTGTGAACTGCCGGTAGTCCAGTAGGTAGCGGGCACGACGCTGAGTTTTTGAACTGGAGTTCCATCCTCACTGATGTCCCCTTTGTTTTTTTTTCATAACTTCGAGTAATTTTTTTTTGTTGTTGTAGGATTTTTGGTTTAGTTGGTTGCGTTTCGGAAGAACCAGAACCTCCTCTGCAGCGAATTTCACCTGATCACATGTATCGTATGTTCGGTACCGGGTATAGGCGATACCGTCATTTTTCAGTACCGTGCAAAAGGGACCGTCAAAAAACGAGAAACCGTTTCCCGTTTTAAAAGTACCGTCATTTTCAGAACCGTACAAAAAAAAACGTCATAATTCGCCGTACCGTATACCGCCAAAATCGGTACCGTCAAAAAATGAGAATCCGTTTCCCGTTTAAAAAGTACCGTATATTTCAGAACCGTCAAACTTCGTACCGTCATCAAAAACCGGTACCGAGGAGTACCCTGATTTGTGTTTTTTCCATGGGGTATTTATCCGCCCCAGAATGACTGGAGCCTGTTCCTGTGACCACGGACTTGATGATGCGAGTGAATCTGAGAACAACAATAACAACAACAAAAAACAACAACAACAACAACAACAACAGCAACAACAACAACAACACAACAACAACAACAACAACAACAACAACAACAACAACAACATTACTAACAACAACAACAACAACATTACTAACAACAACATCACTAACAACAACATTGCAAACAACAACATTACAAACAACAACAACAACAACAACAGCAACAACAACAACAACAACAACAACAACAACAACAACAACAACGACATACTGCAGCGCGTGGGTAGGCGCAAATTGATGCGAGTCTACGAGGGAGAAACAGTCGGAGTATTTCGCGGTAAACACATGAAGACAGGCGCGTATCTTCGTGGGGAGGTGGGAGAAGAGCCTGTTATTGACCCCGGATCTGAGTTACGTCTGTCTGCTGATTATAATAGTAACACGAGACTGAAGGGATGAGCAAAGCTTGAAAAAAAAGCAAAAGAAATGCAGGATCCTCAATAATCCAAAGTGCTACGAAAAAACACACAAACGCAATCTATTCCGTAGGACGTGGGTCGGAATGAAGTGATACCGACGAATAACACTCCCACGTTTTGCACACACAGCAGAAGGTGCTTTCGTGAGCGTCGTTGGTTTGTCACATTTACCCCGAGTAGTACAATGCGTTTCGACAAAATCTTCGATCTCACCTCTGGAGTGTGATATTTTTTTTAACTAATCGTCTAGTCTAGACTATACCACGCAGAGTTTCGTGTGGCAATTGTTTCTGCATCCCACGCGTATGGCATCGGTTTGAAGCTCGGAGTCTTGCTGAGGCGAAGGTTTCGCCGCACCTCTCGGCGCCTCTTGTTATTCTTTTTGGCCTCTGTGATTTGGTTTGGGGCAGTTCATTTGCTTGCTGTTTGTAGGTGACAGGGTCGACTTCTTCTTCTTCTTGGGTTCCCAGGTCGAGAAGCTTATACTGCTGTGTACTCGTATACCGTAAAGGTTTGGTGCTACTCTGTTGGATGTGCGCGTTGTTGCTCATCATCCTTGCCCATTTCTTCTGTGATTGGGCCACTCTGTATTTTCGAATCCTGGAACTATACCCCCTTGTATTGAAAAGTGGTGGGCAGGGGGACGACGTGAGTGGGGAGGTGGAAAAAGTTGGCAGACTGAACAAAGGTGGCCCCGACGTGGGTTGGCGTCAGCTGCTGAAAACATCGCGCATGCTGCACGTCGGTGCCCACAAGTCCCACACACGCACGCGAAAAGGAAGCGTACCAATACATAGTATAGTTTGCACAAGTATGGCTCCGTTTCCGTACATGCCTATGTTGGCCATCATGGCCAGCCTTGTGAGCTATCTGGCCGTCCAGATGAGTATTTTCTCCTACGTGGGTTTTATGATGGAGTACCTGGGCGTGGTCGACGACACGGACAAGGCCGGTGAGACTCGACTACATGTATTTGTTTGTTGTGTTTGCCATGCGATACAGGTGCGTTGAACACACATTGCATTGGAAGTTTGACGTGCGTGGCACACACAGAGTAAATTGCGCCTCACGCCGGTACTCTTCTTCTATTTCTCTTCCTTCATCTCATATGTTTTCCTCGCTCTACTCACTCTCGCCCTCCCTCCAAGTAGCAAGTCAGCTCCGGGGTCACATAGCGGGCCCTCCTCTTCCTGCTTCACTACGGTACGTGTCCTCATTTTTATCGCAAGGATATTCAGCATTTTCTTCCCTCGTCGACTCGCGTCAAATTAAACCTACCCACGCTTCCTAGCAGCGCTCTCAGTAGTTGATCCTATCTTCTTTTGCATTTTTTCTCAAGTATACTACTTATGCTCGAATCTCGCCATGGCATGATTTGGGAGTCGAACTCAAGGATCAACGCTACTAGTATGATACATATCTCGTGGCTCCCCATTCTACTACGGAACAATCGCTTGTATAATGTGTCGCACAACATGGCAAGTACAAACATAGCAAGCGGTCCATGCAGGTACTCGTAGTTCACACCAGGCTACGGTAGGGGGGTCCCTTTTTGGGCCTAGAATTTCAGTGCCTAGGGGTCACTCGCGCGAGTAACCCCTTTGTTATTTTGCGATTTTACGTTTTCTTCATGTTATATTTTGACGAAATTGATCCGCAATGCAAAAGGTAATCTAAGCTGCTTCAAAACAAGTGCCTAAACCATTCTCATCTGTGAGGTACCGAGTCACTCGTGCGACTGGCTCAAACACACCAGTGAAAACGGGGGTACCCCCCTACCGCAGTCAACAAAAAGAAAAACAAGTTTTTTTCATCGTTGATGGAGTGTTATTTGGTTGTTCTCCCGTGAAAAGTATCGCATTGTCATGTTCGTGTGTGGTAACAGGATAGCCTCCAGTCAATACCACTTTCTTCTGCAACTCTTCAGCCACTGTTTTCAATTTTCACTTTTTCCCCCGCATCCAGGCCGCTCATTCATTGCATCTGTTCTCTTCACCTTTTCATCCTCGTTCGCCCTCCCTGGTCGAAACGTATTTCACGGGGTCTCTCGTTGGCTCGCATCGAATGGTGCTTACCCAACCAAGCAGATATTAAGAGCCCAGCGGTGATTACTATGTTTTTACGAGGCAGTAGTACAACATGTTACTTACGTCTCTGATTTTTGTAGAGTTTGTAGAAGAGTTGTATACCCTTCACGGGGAACGACCCGCCGCAATTTTCAATTTTCAGGCACAGGCGTCGTAGCTGCGCTGCAACCTGTCAAATAACTCGGGAAGGAGGGGCGATAATTGATATCTGTACGGTGGTTTTTGGTTCCATTGCTCTTGTTTGCTGCGTGCCCGCGGGTCGTCACTCTGACAGCACTCCAGACAGCAGGCGCGTTCGTCTATACTCACGATTACCGTGCGGTTCGTACGGTGCAGGCAGCCCAACCGCTGTAGTTTGTAGCCGCGAGTTGTTTAGTTGTGGGGACGGGGGAATTCTATGCTGTAGTTGAGTGGATACCCGAGGCCATGTGAGTTCAGTTGGCACATTTGACCTTTTCACTTGTGCGCCTTTTTCCGTATCGTGCGTTTTTAGGCGGGAAAGCGTAGTATTTCCCTGACGAATTTTGATTTCACTTGGTTTTTCGGATCATCCTAGGACTCCAGCACCTTTGTGTGACCCCGGACTCTAGATGTTTGACAAGAGTTAACGTGAGAAAACAACAACAACTATGTAGCTTGTTTTGTGTAGCGTGGAAGAAAGTATTTATTATTAAAATTTAAATGTACTCCAGCTGCGAGATCGAATATTTTGCAAAGTATTTGGACTAGTCTATAGACTAGTTTTATATTTTGAAAAAGTATTTGGAGGACGTCAGCCGTGAGTTCGACGAATTTCGGGCCAATACTCATCTTTGCAAGCTGCGTTGTTGGTGCTTGTGATATACTGCTGCGTGGGTGAATTTTTTATATATACTCTTCGTATATATTATCCTCTCTATAGACTATACCACCTATCTAGGATGTTTTCCTTTGTCCTGTTCGCTCTCGTTCCTAGACATCAACCAGATCAGAGATCTCTAAGCCGGCTCCTTCCCCCCTACGCCACGCTGTACGTGGCCTAGTCTTTATCGTTGGGTGATTCCATCTGTATCTCTTCCCCCGTCGACATGCCGCGAGTTATGCCTACCGCCGCCTCCAGGTGCTCTGAGCAGTTGATTTCGTTTGATTTCATATTTTGAGGCAAATAAACTTGAACGCCAGGTCCACGCAGGATTCGAACCCCTGGGTATGAACTCTAGCACCACATCCAGCTCATATATGTATTTATAAATAGTGAATAGCATTTATTTGACGGTAACCACTTGATCACAAGGGCGAACAATCATATATACATACAAGAGGTCCGCATTGGTGCCGGCATTCGCCGGCTCCCATTATTCGGGTAGGGCAGGGCGGCACTTCCACGAAATAACTTGTAACTGTCCGATTCGACATTGGTTTTTCAAGTAAAATGCAAATAGTTCAATACGAACATGAGATTCTGGAGCTCATAATTTGTAAATTTAACGGTGGAAAGACGCCATGCTCAACTAATAAGAAGGAAGCATAGTAAATACGCTGTGTACATCGACTGTTGATGAATGCGCCGTCAAGGAAAAGTTAGCGTATATCAAACGAGCAGAAATGCCGAAAGAGTGTTGAGCAACTGGTTCCCTTCTACGAAGTATTCCAAACGAAAGAGGACTTGGCATGAACGTAACGGCACTGCTGTCCCAGTGGCGGCATAGGTTCGAAGACGGCAAGATGGAAAGTCGGTTTCATCAAGCGTTGACATGGGGCCATGTCAGCCGACGACGTTGTTCAAGAAAAGCTTTGCCTGAAGGCTCTGCGTGGTCACGAACGAGGAGGATAACAAAGAAGAGAAGGACGACCTTCCGTTGCGGCGGCGTTGTCCAAGACAGAGGCGGGGGTGGCTTAGGTGGTGCGGGAGGTTGGCGTAGCAGTTCTCTGTTTTTATGCCAGAAAGCGGGATGTGTGTGTCCGCTGCCTTTGTTTCGCGCGTGCTTTCACGTTTTTCAAAGTCGGACGGGTCTCCTCAAGAAATAATATGCGGCGTGTCTCTACCATGACCACTGCCGAAGGTGCCGTGTGCTTTTTTTGCGAAGAAACTCATATTTAATATTTTTTCATTTCGGACTACGCGCATAGCAGTAGGTCTTCGGTTACGATCAGGTTTCTGACGTAAATCCAAGCTGAGAAAAACATAAGGAGCAGACACTTCTTTCAGGATATGTGCTACTGCATGAAGTATTACTATTGTACTGTAATAATAGTAGTAAATAATCTTTGCGTAATAGAAGAATGGATAAAGGCAAAAAAAAATTATATTTCTTGAAACGGATGTTGTTGTAGGAATGCTGTGGTAATTATAGCTTTGCAACTTTTTTGTTGATTTCTTCATGCCATTTATAATCCTCGTACAACTCTCGCGTTGCCTCCCAGTAGTAACTCAGCTCCGGGGTCACATAGAGAGCGGCCCATCCCCTCCCCCTTCCCCACTATGGAACCTGCCTGCAATTTTATCGCGACACAAATTCAGCATTTTCTTCCCTTGTCGACTCGCGTTGATTTACCTACCCACGCTACTATGCGCTCTCAGCAGTTTATCCTTTTCTTTGTATTTTTGACACTGTAATCAAATCTCATGACCGTGCGAATCGAGTTCAACGACCAACGCTGGTTGTATTCGAGAATACTAGACCACCGGGGCAACCGGCTGACAATAACGTACAATATAGGCTATTTGTGCACATGAAGAATACATTCCCCCTTAACGGTATGCTCTTATTACGACGATTGACGCCGGTGTTTTACCCAGATAGTTGTCACCTGTGGTGCCAGTCAGCATTTATTACTGTTGCTGCTCTTGTAGCTCGGATTTGAAAACAGTGTACCACGTATATCATCGATAATTATTGTAGGTTATTTACCGCTGTGTCATCAATTAATTGCTGGCGAACACATGTTGACAATAATTCCCCAATTATTATAGATTGCCGGCTGTGTCACCGATTACCACGCCACGCATTGACCGTTCCTCGGAAAAACATCTGCCGATATTCCAAAGTCTAAAAATGTCGCCAATTTACTCTCGCTTGTTTCTCTTACCCATTCTGTTACGCGTTCACGACCAGTGAGGGAACAGATAAGGAAGGGCGAGGGGCGTTGGAGCCGCCCCTCAAGCAAAGTTTTTTAACTGACGAATCCGATATCACTACACAATGAACAAATAATTAAGCACTCGACACAGCAGTAGCTCAAGGTAGTGCTATATAACCAACAAAAAATATGCTGTCAAGTTCGTGAACTGATTATCACCGACTTATCAAGATAGGTCTGCCGGTCTTTCCCATTGACACTGAATGCTACTTTAGTAGTACTCAGCAGCAAACCAATATAATAATCATTCATAATGATTTCAGCGCGCACTCTCAAAAGACGACAAATATGAAGTCGGTGATATTGTCTAGTCGAACCCATGACACGTATGACTACTTTCTAAATTTCTCATTCACGTGGCTCAGTCGCTCACTGGATTGTGCAATATAACCAACAAAATATGTGCTTTCGAGTTTTTAATTGAACACCCACTTACTTGATAACAGGGATCTCCGGGGTTCTCCTCGCCACGTACTACCACGGTAGTAGTACTCCAGCGCGCACGGTCGAGAATTCCGAACCCAAAATCCCGGTTTCAATCGCCTATTGGGTCAAAGCCTAACTCCTACGCTCGCAATTATTATTGCGGTCGGAATTTGACCAATTATTTGCACAATATATTGCACAACAAAGGGATTTTGACCCTATGCCAGGTTGACGTTTGCAGAGCAAGCACCCTCAAAATGAGGACGTGCAAGACTTGAACAGCAGCAGACGCAGTATAAAAAGACGGACTTAGAGCCATTTACGTATCCAGGGTTCAGAGCAGTCAGTTATTCCTGTGTTGTGTCAGCCCCCTTGCCTGCGTTTGTTCCGCGACATCGATCGCGTTCAGATTTCGTGCTTTTCCCCCAAACTACCTCCATCGTTACCACGTAAAGCAACCCAATGAACGACCAATCGCGGCTTCCGCGCGTTTTTTCTTTAGCGGGCAGTTGTTGCAGGGAACCTTCTCTGGCCCATGTTATGTATGCCTCGTCTAAACCTCTTGACAACTGGTGCCCAACGCTGCTCTGATTCTCGAACGGGACGGGGCAAATAACCTTGCTTCTTCTCGTTTCGAAATTTGGAACCTTGATGCGTGTGCAAAAACGCTGTATTTAGTTTTAGAGAACAAAAAGTTCGGATGAATGCTAGAGGTAGCAAGTTTCGTCTGAGAATTGGTTTCTGCATGGCGGGCCTCCTTAACCGAAAATCGTCGGGAAACAGGTTATTCGTTTTTCATGGTACCCGTTGTATGTGATTTCTCATTCGGTAGCATGCATATTATTTCTCCAAAATCATTTTTCGGGAGAGGCCTTAACCTCCCAAATTGAGGAATTTCGGAAAAACTGTGGTGCACCTCTATCGAAGCACGCGTCTGCCTACCGAGTTTCTATTGCGGTATAGTACAAAGCACCAAATACATGAAAATCCGCGTACGTACGCAGAGTTTAACATGTGTCTGAAATGCGAAGATAACGCACGCATGTAATTTTTCGTATGCGTGTTCACCCGAAATTATATCCTATAGCTGAGTACACGCTGGTATAGTACGTGTGCCATGATAAAAGTTTGCGAATGATGTGTCAATTGGCAAATTATGTCGTTTGAAAAATGAGGTTCCATCTTTTATTTGTTCATCAAGCGCGAGTGTACCACCTCAAGTTACAACACTTTGGCAACTACCGTTTGCAAATGATGTCAATTTTGGAAAATGTCACGCGCTGCATACGGCAAGATACAACCGAAGCCTCGAGAGTAACTCCTCATATGCAACAATTTTGCAACTTCTCGCGCTCACCCCCAATCCGCGTGTACTTCGCCGTGCGGAACGTATAAGGCAGGTCGAGGGGCGTTGGAGCCGCCCCCTAAAGACGGCGGTCAGACGAAGCGATTTGTTTAAAGGTTTCCTTCTGAGAGAATCCCATACTGAGGCCGAGACGAAAAATAACAGATGACCAAATACGTATCTGTCCCGTAAGAACATAGTCATATATAGATACAAGGTTCCCCTTCGGCATGCGGGTGACGTGAAATCCCGGGGGCGTGGCAAGGAGAAAACAGGAGACGCCGGCAACACACGAAATAATATTCTCCCACCTACAATGGTGTTACCCGTAGTCACATAAAAAAAACCCACGGCTCTTCATAGAAGAAACGTGTACTCGTAGCGTGAGCTAGTGCATTGCCTCCAAGATGGGTAGTACTCAGCTGGAGAAGAGTGTGATAGCGGTGGGTGCACGTTATACTGATGTTCGCGCAAAATAATCATTAGTGGCCAGGGGATGCTGTGTACACCGTACGAGGAAGGGTGACCGTTGCTATATTGTAGTACGTCACATATGTTTGCACTCGGTGGTAATGGACACAGTTGACTAGCCAATGTCAGTACCTCTTGGATGTTGTACAAATGTTCAATTTTTTATTAAATATTAATTGGTTGGCGGCACCAATCTCGGTATGTGTGGCATACGTGGTATGGTTTTCGGCGGCATTTCTATTTTGTTGGAGGTAGTGTTTAACTCTTTGGTACCGCTGTGTTTGAAGGGAACGGATACCTTGATGTACTTCTCGTTTATCCCAATAGAAAGCAGAGAAAGATCGAAAGTGTTCCCGCCTGAACCCGCCACTACTTGATGCATGTGGTCAGAATTGAATGTGTACTAGATACGTGTACGGTAGTAGCACCAGACATAAATCCCATCCACCCAATCAATCGGATGGCATCCTTGGCGCGTGGCGAACGCTGAAATATAACTGAATCCGATTTTGGTCACGGAAGCACCGTGTATATATCTGAGTTATACCTGAGTTTGGCTATCGCTAATAGGCAGTTATATATCCTTGAACCCTACCCATGGTTCCACCCTTGCCAAAACAAAATGCTTCGCCTGATCGAGACTCGCGTGCATGCCGCGCTCGCGATGTCTGCCACCCTCGCCGCTGTCGGCCCAATTTTCAAGCTTTCCACGCCCTATGTCCGTGCGAGACCCGTCTTCCGAGCGCAGAGATGCAAGCCGTGCCCTGTGGTGCTCGTTTCAACACTCGGCTGCTCCCGGTGTCTACCTCCAAGCCCCCTCCTGCTGGCATCCGCTCTGTCCTGAAATATAATACCGAGATACAAGACTGCTGCTGTTAAATGCACCGTCAACTAAAGTTGGCGTATATCAAACAAAAAGACCAAAAAGAGAATTGAGAACCTGCTTCACCTCTAGGCGAAACGAAAGAGGACGTGGAATCAACGAAGAGACTGCATGCTGTCCCCATGATAATGGAGGTTTAAAGTCGACAGGATAAGAAGTCGGTTTGCATCAAGCGTCGACATGGGGCCATGTCAGCCGGCGAGGTTTTGGATAAAGAACTTCGTTTATTACCTGAAGGATGTCGCATTGATTGGTCTACGTGGTCACGGGCGAGAAGGAAAACGAAGAAGAGGAGAGCTACCTCTCGTGGCGGCGGCGTTGCCTAAGATAGATTCGGGGTGACTTTGCTCGTACGGGAGGTTGGCGTGGTGCTTCTTCGTTTTTACTCGGGAAGGCGGGATATGTGTATCTGCTGTCTTTGCTTCGCGCGTGCTTCCATGTTTTAAAAATCGGACGCTTCCCCTAAAAAACAAATAATGTCCGGGGTGTCTCTACCGTGACGAATTCTGACAGTGCCGTGCGTATTTTCCACTTAAGACCAACCATTATGCGAAACGTTTTTTGGGCCCTCAGAACTAAGATTTTTGGCTAATCATACGCGATATTCTCGGCGGGACGACCAAACCTACCTATAGACTCTTCAGAATGCTCCCCGTAGGTTTACGAGAGCTTTTTGACGCACTTATCCGTTTGTCCAGGCTCGTAGTTTGTTTGTTCGTCCAAATTGCTTGTTTTGACGACCACATGGTTTTTAGCCAAATATCCTATAAAATCCATTATTTTTGGCCCCAGTTTTGAGCAACATTGCATATTTCTGACAACTGATTCGTCGCGATAATAAAAGCGAGACCCTGGAAAAACGGAGAACTGCTCCTGAACGCCCTCGGAAAACTGTGTGATGGATCTTGAAGAGTCTATCTTTGGTGTTTTTGGTCGTCCGGCCGAGTAAATCGCGTATGATCAGATAAAAATCTCTGTTCTGAGGGCCCAAAAATAATTTCCCACAAAAGTTTGTCTATAAGACCAAGATAATATTTACTGGTAGTAGTTTTTTTTCATTTCGGACTATGCACATAGCGGAAAAGGTCGATGTTTAGAATTTTTCATTTTGGACTGAACGTCCAACTTCAGAATAAACAGGCACACACTCTTGTTAAGGTATTGGTGGGGTATTAATCGGTTTGACCACTTGCAAAATGTTAACCAATAGGTTACTCAAACTGAGCATTATTTCACTCTAGTATCTTCTTCCAAGATTTAATACTCCTGCACCGAAAATAACTAATCTTTCAACAGAAAAATGGACACATACAAATATAAAATCGCGGAAAAGGATAGGGGTGCTGTGTCCGGTAGCAATAACGTAGTAACATACCTTTGCAACATTTGTTTTTTTCTTCATCGCATTTACTATCATTGCACCACTCTCGCGCTCCCACCACGTAGAAACTCAGATCCGGGGTCCCATAGCGGGCCCTCCTCCTGCCTCCCCACTTAGACACGTGTCTTCATTTTTATCGCGAAAAGAAGTCAGCATTTTCTTCCCTCGCGTCGACTCGCGTCGAGTTGTACCCACCCACGCTGCTAGGCGCTCTCAGCAGTTTGTCCCTTTCTTTTGCATCTTTGCAAATTGAGTCAAATGCCATCGTGGTGGGGATCGAACTCAAGAACGAAGAAACACTCGAGTGGTGTTCTAGGGTAAAACCACTAGACCACCAAGACGACAAGCTGAAAATTGAATATTGCAAAACAGTAAAATTGCATAAAGATTACATTGCCCGAAATTGTATGATATTACGATAGTTGACGCCGCGTCACCCAGAGAGATCCTGGCTGTGCAGTGGTGTCAGTCCGCAATATTTACTGATCACCCTGTTCTGTGACCACGGACTTGACTATGCGAGTTAATGCGATGACGACAACAACATAAACAACAGACACAAACACCACAAACACCACAAACACAAATACAAACACAAACACACCCACAGCCACAGCCACAACCACAACAACCACCACAACCACCACAACCACCACCACCACAACCACCACAACCACAACAACCACAACAACCACAACAACAACCACAACCACAACTAAAACCACAACTAAAACCACAACGACAACCACAAACACAACCAAAAACACAACCACATACTTCTACTACTATAGATTTCTGCTGTGTCATCTATTAGTACGCCAGACGCTGACCCGTTCTTGGAAAAAGAACTGCCCAGGACTCCAAAATTCAAACTCCTCGCCGCGATATTCGGATGTGTTTCTCACCTCCCGTATGCAGTACGCTTCAACGACCAGGTACAGGGGACGGATACGGAAGGCGTTAGACAGCGCCCTTCGAACAAAGTGATTTGACCGAGAAATACTCCAACACTGCCCCCACTAAGCTCTTTGATCACTCATTGACTCAGTAGCTCAGTGAGTAGTGCTACATAGTATGTTAAACAACCAAAATAACCGTTCAAATCATGTCTTCAGCGCGCACGCTCAAGCAAGACTAATATGAAGTTGGTGAGAGTTTAACGCACCACAAATAACACCAACCACTGCCGTCACGTGACTCAGTAACTCGTTGGGTTTTGCCGAAAAACCAACTAAATGTGTTCTTGTGTTCGTTCATTTATCATCACCGATTTCATAAGAGGGATCTCCGGAGCTATCCCCTCTCCACGCGCTACTACAGATGGTAGTAATCAGGAGAACACTAACAATTATCATAACCATTTACACAATGTCTCCAGCACGCACCCTCTTGAATACAAAATGACGAAGCTTTCATTCATCCCCCCTCCCCCCCTCCAACGCCCTCTCCTTCCCCACACCCCGCACGATCACCTAGACCCAGCACCGCGCGTATAGCGAGCCCATACATATATGAATAATATCGCGATCGGAGGATCACACACAATGTTGCGAAGATCAGTGTCGACCAAATCCTTCATCTCATAGCTGGAGTGTATTTTAAAATTATGTGACTTCAATTTCTTGAAAACCCTTCCCCCCCCCCCCCCCCCCCCCTCCCCCCCCTTTTTTTTTGTTCCTCGCTTTCTCTTTCTTAAACGCCCCACTTAATATCGAAGACCGCCAGAGTAATAAACACTTTCAAGCCCTGGATATCGCGTCGTTATCGTTTTAGAGCCGTCCATGCCGCTGCTGCAATTTCCACCCACCCCCGCCCCTGAGGCCCCCTTCTTCTCCACCACCCGCACCATCGCCTAGACCTAGCACCACGCGAATAGCAAACCCCTGCATCTATGCGACCTAATGCTATCCCCCCCCGCCCCCCGCCCCCCCCCCGGCACATTCCCCCCCCCCTCTTCCACGAGAAGGATTTATAGTTTCCACGCAATCATTGACCTGCCCCACCCGTCCCCTCTCCCCCCTCCCCCCCCCCTGCCCCCTTTTTGATTGAAATCGGGCCCCCACGTCCTTAAAAAACTCCGCCCTCCCCTCACCGGTTATTCGACTTACAGTATTCACTTGATAAACTGATGCATTTCCTTCCACAGCAGTCAGATTTTGTCCCCTTCAGAAACAGGTTTTATAGTTTCCGCGCACAGACTGGCTCACATCACCATGTTGACCCCGATAGCTGTACTGCAGTTGCAAGGGAAGTCGCCGACCTAAAACCTTAATGAGGACACACAACCCGTACTACGCGCGATCGGAGTATCACACACAGCTTGCAAAGATGAGTTCAAAAAAAAAATTGATCTCACAGCTGGAGTGTATTTTCATTTTTATTAAATATGATGTCGGTGATAATCGTACTCACTACACATGTGCCTCGTTAGTTACATAGCCAATGCCCACTGAGCCGAAAGGAAACGACACACAGAAGTAGTAGCTACGATAGGGCAAGCGTTTGAAGGCGGCCGTGAAAAAAGCATCCTCGGAATGAAATTTAAATGTCAATTTGGAAATGAGGCTAATTTGGAAGTGTTGTCCCTTATTTGTTCGTTCAAGCTCTACACATGCCAAGATCCAAGAATAGCTCGGGCGTGTACCACCCAAAATACAAAATAAAACGCTCTTCTCGTTTGGCTCGCTCAGCGTCTATCCGCGTTCACGTCGAGGTGCGGAACGTATACGGCGGGGCGAGGGGCGTTGGAACCGCCCCCCCGAGGACGGCGCTCGAACGGAGCTATTTGACCGATAATTTCACTTCCGAGAATTGCATACTGAGACCGAGACGAGAAAAACTTGCGACCAAATCCCCGAAAAACATAATGATCATATACATTATTTCGGTTCTTTAAACGGTCCTTACATTCGGATACGTCTAGTTATCCCGCAAGAGAAAAATAGACACACGTAGTCAACAACGCCCACAAACGCTGTCGCACCTCCTCGATGAGCGGGTTGCCCGCGCGGCGGGAGAGCGCAGGCCGGCTTTACCACCCTTGTTTGCACCCATGCCGACGCACCCACGTCGAGATCCGCCCCAGGGCGGGGCGCTCCCACACCCCGACACTAATCCCATCCACGTTCGTACTGCTATTACCACAACTGCTGTATGCTCCTGCTCCTGCTACTGCTGCTGTAGTGGTGCTGCTGCCGAGATTTCTCTAGTCCAGGCGGTTGCTACTCATGCTTGGTGCTGTGCTGTTGCTGAGGTTAGTTGATTAGCTGGCAATTTTTCTACGAACAAAACAACAAGGATAAAAAACATTGTGAAAGTTTATCGAAATATCGAAATTTGAAAAACAACTTGTTGTGGTGTTCCAAGTGGCATGCAAGTCTCAAGGAGGCGGAACGCAATCCCTTGCCAAATCGAACCAGCTAAGGGACGTTTGAGGCGCCGAGCGCCGCCACGGAGCTTGGCCGAGATCCAGACATGCTTTAAATTGTACCCATGGCAAGCTAACCTGCCCTGCGGCCGAAAGTGCGAGAAGAAACACTCGGCCGCGGAGAGCAGCAAGCCAAGAAAAAACGAACATCGTGTTTCACATATAAATATTATGTACGTAATACGTGTAAGTGATGAAAGCAGATACGTGATACATTCGTCAAAAAGTGAACAAAGTCGTCCAGTCGGGCGTTACATACGTACGTATCAGTCGCTTCCTGTTGAAGGTATTCCTCAACTCCAGAGTGACTGTGGAGCCTATCCTGTGACCACGAACTTAATTATGCGAGTTAATGTGAGAACAACAACAACAACAACCTTTCAAGACTCGCACACAGCTGAATTAGACTGACCGGATGCCGCCAAGGAAACCAAACAATTTGTTACTGTATCCTACGGACGAGAACGATTTTACATGTTTTCCATATGATATGAAGAAATATACGAGGAGAGATCAACCAAACGAAGCACGAAAGAACGTACGAGCTACCCAAGGGCTCACAAAGAAAGTTACCCCGCACGAAACACTTTACCCCACCTCACCACCCCCACCCCCCTGAGGGCGGAAGGAAAACTTGTTCTCTTTCGACTGGGTAATTCTTGGATTTTTGTTCTCTCTCATTTTTTGTTTCAATGACAATGCTGTTCTTCGGTGCTTGGGCATACTACACGTAGACGTTATTCATAGCAAAAGATAGGTTGAGATAATACACACCAAGAGATTGGTTGAGATACATAAGAGCGATGATCTATGATGGGCTGGCGACGCCTGTGAAGGTATGATTCCTGGAGACAACTCCCCCCCAACTTGCCTCGAAACCAAAGCCAAACACTTTGCTTCTCAAGCACTTGCTTCTTCCTTGCATTCCACTTCTTCTTGCTTGGATATCACCGCCTCAGCGAAAAATCTACGACAACCTTGGGCGATCGTGAGAGTTTGACTAGTCTGAGTATGACTCGTCCGACTCATCTCACCCTCCCTCGAGCTGTAAGACGTTACGCCGGCGTGCTGCGGGGGCTCTGACAGCCTTACCCTTCTGCTGTGGGGCCGTTCGGGGTGCGACGCGGGCTCTGACAGCCCTACCCGCGCCCGTTCGCAGCTTTTTCGCCGCCACCGCTTTTTCTGCTTCGCTTACGTCAAAGCTGTCTTCGAATATTCCAGTGTTGGCATCTGTTTTTCACAGAGCCAACGAAGTGGCATGCCTCCCTTTAACGTGGTGGGATATGGAGTACGTCCATAACCACTCTACAGGGATGCAAAATACGCACGTCAGGGGTACGTTGGTGCAGCATGGTGTATGCATCTAGATGGCGTGCTCTTCGAATCGGTTGTCTGGACTAGAGCAATTACATTTTTTTTCGAGTCCCACTTGGGGACGAAAGGACAGGCGGGATGTTTCTGAGGCGCAGCTTTCCCGGTATCGGGTTCAACCACCCACGTCTTGGCCTTGCCCCTGTCCGTTCCTGAACAGTCGTCCATGCTGAGCCCGTAGCAGCAAATGAACTCTAAGCTATCCGCTCGATTTCCCTAGGCGCGTTCTCGCTAGGTTATCTTATCGAAGGGGTTAGGTTAGAGGGTTCCCCCCGCCACGGAGACTGTGGTCATCGTGACACCCTTCTCTCTCTTTCTCAGTCTCTCCTGCGGTACGCAGGGCGTGGCAGTCCGTGACCACGTCAAGCTCAGAGGCTACCTGTGTCGACCTCAGGGGCTACGTGGATTGCAGTACACCCAACCCTGGACTGTGCCTCCTTAGTTTTATAGGGTTTAGTATAGGGTTGTTGTATGTTGGAAATGGGGTAGCGTTTGAGGGGGGGATGGGGGTCTCGTACACCCCTCCCTAACCTGAGAGGTCCAAAACAATTTTTCGCGAGTGTGGTGTCGGAATGTTTTTTTTGTGTGCCCTTGCGCGACCTTGAGAATAAAATAAATATCGTAGACCCACCATATTGGGCGTGCAGCAAGATAAATAAAAGCAAGCAACACAGCGCTACGAGAAATAAACACATAGCCACGCGTCGTCTAAGAATTTCGAATATAAGATGTAGACAGCGGTCCACGTATTAATGCATACGAAATTGTTAACTCGCTACACGCAGCTGCGATACATGCCGTCAAGGTACGCTTCTGTGATGACCTAAACATTTTGAAGGACCTGGTTCACCTCGAGGAGGACCTCGGGGTGAACGGGGTTGAAGGTTGAACCACTAGCCGCGTGTGCGGGGTCAGTCTTGCGCATGCTGGTCGCCGACGACCCACGCATTGCGTCTAAGTCGTTGGAAGGCCTTGCAAAGATGATGGCCGTCATTGTGGCCGTTTTGGAAGCAACAGCACTCACAATGTCCGAGAAGAAAACGCAGACGTTGTTGCTGTGCGCACATTCAACAAGGTGCTCCCCACCTCACCGCGCGTCGTCGAAGCAACGAACCATAGGTATATGCAGACCGTGAAGTTTCTGTACCTGGGCGGTCTTTTCAACGCGAACGCCGACATCATGCCAGAGATCAAACGACGGATCCGACATACACATGCTACGATCGTTTCAAGCGCGAACCGTACGATGTGGAGGATGCCCCGTTTCACGCTAAAGGTGCTCCTGGTAAAGGCCGAGGTGACGGAAACCCTGTTGCACGGGTGTGTGAACTGGGCTCTCAGCCTGGAGCGCTTGTAATTCCAAACGGCACGCACAACGTCCTTCTAAGGATCATTGGCTTTTAGCGCCGACATCTCAGCGACCGCCGCATGTCGTACGCCAAGGCTATCAAGAAGGCAATAAATGTGTGAGCGTTAAGACGACTATCCACAAACGACGCGCCTTTTTTGCGGGAGCCGTACAACCCACGACCAATGACCGACTGACCCACTGTGTGATATTCGGGAAGATGACTTGTGGGGTCAACCCGGGACGTGGACGGCCGGAAAAGAACTGGGCACAGTGTCTTGCAGGCGACATCAGGGTATTTGAAGCAACTCAAGTGTCCATGGATAGCTCTCCCTTGCTGTTCGGAGTAGAGACTATGCTATGGCCGAGGGCGGCTAAGAAGGGTTGGAACTGGCAGCGGAGTATCGTCGAAGCTGCGGACCGCTTCATAACGAGATGGCTTATTGGCGAGGCGGAGAAGAGCGAGGCTATGCCTCACACCAGAGAACGCCAAGAGCAGCAACCAATGGACACCGGGGGGACTTGGAGAGGGACGCAGTCGTACAGAGACAGCTGTAGATGAAAGCATATTCGAAATTGTAGATCGTGTGGCAAGGTACCTGTTTGACTAACATCATAGACTATACTACCTACACCCACATATAAGACCATACCTCCCACAGAAAACACCACACCGGTGATATTTTTCTTGTATTTAAAACGAAGAGGCGAATTACCACCCGGGTTACATAAGGTAACACACCCCTGAGGTTACACCGCATATATTCACGCCCCCCCTCTTCTATCAGCCGGTGATACGGCATTTTCCTGGGGATCACACACATCTCACACCCTCCGTGTGCGGGAAGACACCCCGTTTGTTGCCTGCTTCAACATGAACGTGGAGGGAGAACAGAATGCCGCCATCAGCACCTCCGCTGCTCTTACAACTGCTGCGATCGCAGCAGTGCAGGTGCGACCGATCTCCTTGCCCTTTCAATAGGAGTAAACATTCTGTACACCTGCGGCTTCTTCTGCCCCTGCGGCTGCTCCTTATGCAGCTCCTGCTGCTGCTGTTGACTCGACAGCAGCAGCAGCTGGCACAGCAACAGGCGTCAACATGGCCGTAGTTGTTGACTCGCTAGCAGCAGCACAGTCGTTGCTGACTCGCTAGCTACAGCACACGCGAGTACTGCAGAAGCAGTGTCATCACACCCCTTTTTTTCACACGCCTAACTATCATACCCTCTACACCCTCCTGTGGGTTTGAGGAAGTAAGTGCTATCATACCCCGTGGTTTATCACACCCCCTTCGTGGCCCCCTCGAGCCGCACTTTATCATCCGGGTTACTTAAGATACCACACCCCCCACAGAATATCACACCCGGCGGTGATAAGTTTCTTAAAAGCGAAAACGTTATCACCGGAGTTGGGTTTCTTAAAAGAGGACACGCGCAATAATTCTCGAGGCGGGAAAATAACTGTGGTCGGGTCGGGAACGGGTCGGGACGGGAACGGGAATCCCGAGTGTATTTCGTTCCCAACGGCGAATTCCCGCCCCTTCCTGACGTCGGTCTCTGTTTCCTGTTCCCGCCGTCTACCGTCCCGACTTTCGGCATCTTGTTCCCGTCTCGTCTGTTTCCCGTCTCGTTGTAATATGTATGCACCCCTCTGCCCGTCGCACCGTCCGCCTAGCTACTTGTTCCCATCCCGTACCGACGTTCGCGCACACAGTTTCTCCCATTCCGCAACTCACTTAAGAGGATGCTCACATCCCATTTACCATGGGTTGTGTATTTCCCCCACCATAAAACTGTAGGAGATTCAACTGGAATATATTCCAGTTTTGATTATCATTCAACTTTGGATGCGCAACAGCTGCAGCAGTAGTACATCATAGATATGCACCGGAGGAGATTGTTTCGTCCGTATATATTTTTGATAAATAATTGTTTATCCCACATTTCCAACAAATTTACATAATATTTAATAAGCAACGTTTTCTTTCTTTTAAAAGGCGGCGAAAGTTCGTTTGATTGAGCAATGGATTGGCAAATAGCACTTCAGTATTACTTTCCTCTTGTCAACCGTTCGTTGTCTCGAGCCCTCTTTCACGATCGTGTTCCCAACCATCTCGGTCTCCATCTCCTGCCCATATTCCCACAACGTTCTCGACCGATTTCCCAACTGTGTCCCCGACAGTTTTGCCGACTATGTTCCAGATCGATTCTCGACTATCTTGCCGACCGATTTCCCGACTGTGTTCTCGATCATTTTTCCGACTACGTACCAGACCAAGTTCCCGACCTGCTCCCAAACCCGTCCCGTGATCCCGCCCCGCCAAGAGTTCGTGGAATCCCGTCCCGTCGCGTCAACCAAATGGTTCCCCGCCTTTCCTTTTTTCCTTCCCATTCCCGTCCCCCGTTGAGCAAACGGGAAACTTTTCCCATGCCGTCGCTCGGGAAGAACCAAATATTATTCCACCTGCGGCGGGCTAAACGGCTACAGTCCCATACCGAGATCGGTGTCTTCGTTACCGCGCGTAGTTTTGGTTTCTTATGTAGTACGCGGTAAGGGGGGCGCGAAAGTACTATAATAGCCCTGAACCCTCTACAGCGGGTGGTATTTTCTTCGTTGCTCGTTTTCGATGATTTCAATGCGGGAAGCGCGAAAGCGACAGTAGTAATGAGTCTCTTTCGTTTTTTTTTTTTTTTCTAATGTTTTCCTTTCTTGTTTGCTCGCTTGTCTCCGTCATCACCGGCCTTTTGGCCTTAGTATACTTCGTCCGTGTAACAGCAGGTATGTTTGTGTTGCTTTGTCCGTTCTACAGATATCGGTTCCTCTTCAGCGCGTATGTTGTTCTTGCAGCCTCCCCTGTCCTTTCCGATCTTCTTGCATCACATTTTTCCCAGTGGAGAGTTTCGGGGAAAAAAAAATGAAAATAAAGTGAAAATGGTCGGGGGCGGTTGCTCATGGTCGCGGCGTGCTTCCAGGATTTGTATTTTGAAAATATGAACAACACTAAAATGCTCAGGGGCCTCTTCGCCGTGCTCTTAAAGTCTACAGAGAGATCAAAGCGTAAGACCTGCGCTTGATATGAAACGAGCTTCGAGCTTTCTGCCGGTCTAACACACACGGCACTCTACCACCTTTCGCCGCAACTCGCTCCCTCCGCCCCTCTTACCCAAAGTCACAATGGCCAGTTGTCGTCGCCGTCCTCCTTGCCGTCACCCAGCTCCAAGTTGCGTTGCTTGCTTAGCTACTTGGTGTTGCGTTGCGTTGGGAACTCGACAACAACATCTACTTCCCCTCCTCTCATCATGTAGCCTGCCTAGATTGATCCTGCTGTGCTGATTTCGCCGCCCCAGCAGTATCACCAAGCGACGACTGGTTGGAAAAGCTGACAAGCTCTGATACTCTACGCTTTGGCAGCGAGTTGGCCTCCACCCCGGCAACCTTCCTCGCGGTGATCCAGCTTGAGACGCTGCTTGTCATTACTGTTTCTATCGTGCGATGCCTAAAAATTGTCTGCCTGCTGGATTGATCATGGGACACTGCTGCTGTTTTCGTCCCAACAGCGTCACGAAATCACGCCTGGTACGAGGAGATGGCGGGCCCTGCCATGCTACAAAATAATTGGCAGGGAGTTAGTGTTAATTTTTGTAGTGGTGCAGGCAACCTATTGCCGTGTGTGCTCTATTCCCTGACCAGTTTGTTGATCAGGGGTGGGAGCTAATTTTGAAGCCTTCCCCCTGAGCAAGAAGGTTGCTCAGGTGTTGTTTTCGCCGTCAACGTCTATTATGCGGCTAAACGTTAGCAAACCCTGAGCAACGCTACCCCTGACCTATTCGTTTTATCACTTTTTTTCTTCTCCCGAATCTCACTAGTATACCTGTCGTTTGTCTGCCTTTTCTTTTTTTTTTGTTTTCGTCTTTTGCTTTCGAAGTGGTATCATATTATTGCGCCCCCCCCGCTCGGAGCACGGAGGGCGGAGAGAGGGGCAGGTCCCTGGGGCTGCTCCAACAGCAGCCCCACGCTATCGTCCGTATCCTTGAGCCAAGTTCCATCCCAACTTGCAATGTCGAGATTTCGACGCCAGCCTCCACCTGAAACACTCGAAAAAAATAAACACACATATTACCGCACTGTTGTGCTCAGCACAAGCGCACACACGACACATCTAACACAAATATAGTCGACTAGAGGAGCACCAATAATATATACATGACGCCATTATACATATGTACTCCGCGGCAAAGCAGCACTATTACGGTCAACTCTCTCTCCTGCAGTTTCAGGTTGCGCTAATACCGAGCCAAGCGTGGGACCGAACCACTGCGCCGGCTTATTAGCACCTGTCATCATACAACATCTGCACAGCATAGTGCAAATTCCATACGAGGAGGAATGGACGGACCTCCACCGTGGAGACATGCGTGCATGTTCGCGAATCACGGTAAGCAAACCGACATCGCACGAACGCCTGCATTGAACAATGCAGCTTCCTGACGGAAAAAGGGGGGCACCTCCAGCTTAGAGACGTGCGCGCGCTACTCTGATGACAAAACAGGGACCCTGAGCACCACACATACAATATATCCAAACCTGCAACCAACGACACCCGGGCGGCTGATGCCGCCCCCTAGGTACGTGGAGCTAACAGCAGCGAACACTCTTTCGCGTTGCTGCGACCGCCTCATTGGGCGGCTGATACCGCCCCCTAGGTATGTGGAGCTAACAGCAGCGAACACTCTCCCGCGTTGCTGCGACCGCCTCATTTTCCTTCCAATGACTCCCTTCAAAGCACGGGCGGGTGAGTGGGAAATCAGCCAGTTCATCACACCTTGAACCTGCCTTGCTGACGATGCTTCTCTCTTCTCTGCGTGCTTCCCTTGCCAGTCAGCAACCAGACAAACTGGTCTAAGGTTCCCTTTGCTATACCAGGACAAATGCAAGTAACCACCCGCGTTGATCTCATTGATCAACGTACAATAACTCCAAAAGTCTTCCGGACATACGAAACCCTTAATTTCTCGTGCCTCGACAATAATACGCTTGGTATTTTGCTTTCATAGTTGTATCATATTATTGCGCACCCCCCGCTCGGAGCACGGCGGGCGGAGAGAGGGGCAGATCCCCGGGGCTGCTCTGACAGCAGTCCCACGCTATCGTCCGTAATCCTGAGTCAAGTTCCATCCCAACCGGCAATGTTGAGCTTTCGACGCCAGCCTTCACCTTACGGACGCATTGCGTCCCACCCTTACCCCCTTTGCTGTACCCCTAGGATGCGCCCGTCAAGATTCAACTTCTCCTTTCTATCCGCTTGGCATAAATAATAACGTTGCGTACTAGCTGAATTAGTTACGTCGACTTCTACCTCTCCAGCTTTGAAATGGGGTTAATTTGCCCTCAATCTGTACCCTGCCCCGGCTGGATCCCGTTACCCATCCCCTCCTGGGCCATTACATTTGCTACCCGGCTGGCATCCTTCCCGTGGCTACGAACGTACGCCTTATACGCATCAGACGCCCACTGGCCATCCCGTTGCAACGTCTCTGGGGAGGCACCCCATGCTGATGAGTGCGTTGCGCCCGCAATCCTAACGGAGTGCAGGGCGTACTCATCCGCCCGCACGCCCGCCAACGCAACAAATTCTCGCAGGGCTACCGTCGCTTGTTGCTTCGTCCACATGGACCATCTGCCACCACCACTCCCGTACGCCACGAGGGGAGCCGACGATGGCAAAAAGCAAATAACAAGACATCAACTCGAGCATAAGATCGACAGCAACGCCACGGGCCCGCACGGGCCTCGGTGAACCCGCCCGAACGCGCAAAATCACCGCCCCTTTGCGCAACTGGTCGCCCTTAGACCCACGAAATCAATCCTCCACGCGGTCGGCTCTCGACCATTGCGCTGCCCCCAACTGTGCCCGACCGCCAAAGAAACTCCCGTGTGCTCGCCGTAAACATACGTTTCGTGGATACGCGACCGGGTTTTCGCGAACGTTTCGAACGCGCGTGTCAAAAGACAAAACGACGCACACAACACAAGCCACAACACGCGCCCCCCGTTACGGCAAGCAGGGATCAAAGTTTCGCCCAGACCCAGGCTACGGTAGGGGGGTCCCCTTTTGGGCCTTTTATTTCAGTGGCTAGGGGTCACTCCCGCGAGTAACCCCTTTGTTCCTATGCGATATTGCGTTTTCTTTATGTTTTACATTGACGAAAGTAACCCGCAATGCAAAGGTGATCTAAGCTGCGCCAAAACAAGTGCCTAAACCATCTTCATCCGTAGGGTACAGAGCCACTCGTGCGAGTGGCTCAAACACATCAGTGAAAATGGGGGTACCCCCCCTACCGTAGCCTTGGTCCCCACAAAAAACATAGCCCACGACACGGGCCGACGCACGGTCGCCCGATTACCCAATTCGGCATGCGAGCGCGCCGCACCTTTAAGGGCGCTCGCGATGACGGGGTGAGTTGTGTCGATCTCGAAAGCGCGTGAAATGCGATGAGAAAACCTGATGGCCGACAGATGGCTTTCGATGGTCGCCGACCGCCGTTCCTTTGTAGCAAACGCGTACGCTACGTATTTAAACAAATGCCACACGTTGGTCATATCGTCAATGCCGCGATCAAGAAAGACGGGAACACCAGAGCGTACTCGAAAGTTTACCCATGCTCCAAAAAACCCCAAGTAAGCTCGTTCAGTGGAGTCCGCAACGGCATGTCGCATGAGTCCGAGGCCAACACCGAATTACATAGGGAAATTCTGACGGTCCCCAGTTCCCGAACCTGCCACGGGATGTTGGGACAAACGGCGCGTAAATTATCATAAACGAAGCCGCGATCCCAGAGAGAGATACCGTCGGCGGCAGCGTTGTGGATACCACGCGCATGCGTTGCCTCGAAATGCCATCAGGATGACACTTCGAGAACACCGAGCAGACGCATGAGGGTACCGGAACGCTGTTCTAGCCCCCCCCGACACCGCCGCATCCAATCCACGGCGGTCTCGTTGTCCTCGCAACCAAGCACAATGTCCCGTCGCTGACGGTCAATCGGCACACGTAGACGCTAGGACAAATGCCGACCAACCATGCCCAAACGTTCAAGCACGTTGATAAATAGGTCGTCAACGGCGCGGACGGACTTACTCGAGCCGCAAAACCGTGACTTTTCCTGGGCTGTGAGATCATAGAGCCATTAAACACCGGTTTCGAGACAATATTCCCCGATGGCGGTTTTTGACGCCTCCGAGAACCACGTACGTTGTGCCAGGCGCTCCAGCAAATGATACATCGGCGCCGACAGCACCCCGTTGCACGGGTCAACACTTTTGTCAACAACCACCGCCAGAACTCGAGATACGCATGGAACTCGGGCCCAAGGGCAATACGCCGCCCCGGATTGGCCATTCGGCCAACGAAGTGATCACCGGCGGCGATGCGCGGCATCCCAACCGAAGCCAACAAACGATGCACGAAAAAAGACCGGCTGACGATGCTTCTCTCCTCTCTGCGTGCTTTGCGTGCCAGTAAGCAACCAAACAGAATGTTCCAAGGTCCCCTTTGCTATACCAGGACAAGTGCAAGTAACCACCCGCGTTGATCTCATTGGTCAACGTGCAATAACCCCAAACATCTTCCGTACACACAAAACCCATATTTTCTCGTGCCTCGACGATAATACGCTATTGTTTCGCTTTTTGTTAGCATGGTCTGGATTGATTTGTTGTGTTCTCGTACTCGGTGCACACGCTAGCATTTCCCTTGCTTTACCTTGCCAGTTGACGAATTTCGACTGATCGGTTCACGCTGTTTCAGTGTATCTCTCTCGAGGATGAATCAGCACGGACTCTGGGTGTTCTGGCGTCGTTGGGTAAAAATAACGGTGTCATGTGAAGACAACAACAGCAACAACAACAACAACAACAACAACAGCAGTCTCCGACCACATAATTTGTATGTCTCTAGGATGAAGAATCAGCACGGACTCGGGGTGTACTGATGATCATGTCGTTGGTTGTACGAGTATGTATATAGAAAAAACGGTTTAATGTGAAGATAACACACACCACATGGGGGAGCGAGACAAAATTTATCAACCGGTTAACCATACAGCGCTCAGACACATGCGTGTGAAAGACCCGTGTCAAAAGCAAAATATATCGGAAAATATGAAGAACAGAGCGAGGAAATGGCCGTAAGGGATCAAGCACGTATACAAAGTCAGATTCTGGAGGCTTAACATAAAGAGCATTGGGCACGTGATGTTGCTGTTGCTCTCACTTCAACTCTCAAAATCAAGTCAGTTGTCACAGGACAGGCTCCAGTCACTCTGGGGCGGAGGAATACCCCACGGAAGAAAACACAGACATACGCCAAAAATGCCACACGCACTATCATAGCTGACGCAACTAATGCCTCCGCCAGAAAAATTATATAAATGAAATCGGGAGTCAGCCAACAACATTCCAGGTTCACGCTACTGGTACGTACATGTCACTACTCGCGCTTGTAAAAGCCCGACTGCACCGCTTGCAACCCACAAACGACTACCGCGTATGTATGTATATATTCTGCAAAGAAATGACGGAGGTCATCAACGCCGAGCAAGGCACTTTCTGAGGGAAGACAGAAGCAACGAGAAGAAGTCGCTGGTGGCGACGTGGCCACCTTACTTACGCTCATTGCTATAGGCATGGGACAACACAATATATTACTATTCTTCGTTCCCCTTGCCGCCTCGCGGTAGGGCATTTTGCGAGGCGGCTTGTAGCGAGTGTGGGGGAGTCTGTCTTGCTTGTGTCAGGCCGGACACGCCCTCGAGACATAACTCCTTGCCGCTGCGTGTGGCCGCGAGGCTTAGGCGTGGCGGTAGAGTTGGGTCGTACGTCGTTCGTTAGGCATGATCGCCTACGACTCGCGCGTGTTGTAGGGCAGCAGCGGCGGAGCAACGATGCTTAATCGAGATGCTCGCGTGTGCGGAGGCAGACGCCACCACCGGCCACACTACGGCGCAGTCTTGGTTTGCGTGATAGGAACTGCGCGGGCAGGTGGCTTGATTCGACGACGAAGGAGGAGGGCGACTGAGCGTCGACGGGCGGGCGGAGCAGGAAGGATTAAACTCTGCCTGAACGAGAATTTTTGTTCTTCAGATCAGCATCCCAAGCTGCGAGGATCATTTTTTTTTGGGACGGGGGCGACGGGGAACCAACTGGAAGAGTGTCAACTAGAGCTTATGCGAAGGAGGCGTCCAAGCAGAGTCATAGCCGGGGGATGGCACACGGAGACCCACGATCCGCACGCGCACCATTATCGCAAGAGCATCGATCGTCATTTTTCTGATCTTTTTACAAGACAAAACTTGTAGCACAATATATTACTTACGCCACTGACTTTTGCAGAGTTGGTAGAGTTGTTTACCCTTCTTGGGGAACGATCCCCCGCAATTTCCAGGTACGGCGTCGGAGCTGCGCTGCAACCTGTCAGACAACCCCGGAAGACGGGGCGATCATTGGTATTTGTATGGTGGTGTTTGGTTCGATTGCATTTATTTTTCACTGCACGCCCGCGGGTCGTCATTCTGACAGCACCCCAGACAGCAGGCGTGTTCGTCCATGTGCTCACGATTACCGTGCGGTTTGTACTGTTCACTCCAGACAGCAACGGCTGTAGTTTGTAGCCGCAAGTTGGTTAGTTGTGGGAACGGGTGAACTTCTATGCTGAAGAGTTTAAGTGGATACGCGCGGCCGTGTGTGTTCAGTTTGCACTTTGGACCATTTCGGTTGTACGCCTTCCTCGAATCGTGCGTTTTTACGAGGGAAAGCGTAGTATTTCCTGAGCGATTTATGTTTCATTTGGATTTTCGAATCTACTTAGATCTCCAGTACCTTCGTGTGACCACGGACTCTGGATTTGTGAAAAGAGTTCATGCGAGACAACAACAACATGCGTGAGAACAAAGATGTCCCGCTCACGACTCAGACTCCAATCTGTCGGGCTGTATGGATGATTCAAGGTTTTACTGCATCGCACAAAATCCGGCTTTATCTTGCGGGTACGTTCTTAGACGCAATCCTGTCGGAGGTATGAAAACCTTTTTTCCGGGGGGTAACTTTGATGTCCCCGGTGTAATGTTCCACGTACTTTGCACACGGTTATCACTGAAAATTGCCTTTTTTTTTCTTTTTCTTGTTTTTTACTACCAATATTAGTCCGGCGTCTGGTGTGCCTGCGTGCATATCTTTAGCTTTCTCTGGCCGCGTGCGGTTTCGGTTGACATTGCCGGGCGGAATCACCGTGCTGCATTTGCAATCTTTTCGTACCTCTGCCTCGCTTTCTTTGTTCACTAGAACCTCTCTAATAAAATCACCACTGATAGTGAAGGGATGCAATTAGGACATTCGTTGTTGTGGTTGTGAAGATGGTCGGAAGTATTCATGTATTGTGTAGAACACACCTACATACATACAAACAGAAGATATCCCCTGATGAGTAGTAGTAGAAGTAGTAGTAGTAGTAGTAGTAGTAGTAGTAGTAGTAGTAGTGGTAGTAGTAGTAGTAGTAGTAGTAGTAGTAGTAGTAGTAGTAGTAGTAGTAGTAGTAGTAGTAGTAGTAGTAGTGGTAGTAGTAGTAGTCGTAGTAGTAGTAGTAGTAGTAGTAGTAGTAGTAGTAGTAGTAGTAGTAGCAGTAGTAGTAGTAGTAGTAGTAGTAGTAGTAGTAGTAGTAGTAATAATAGTAGTAGTAGTAGTAGTAGTAGTAGTAGTAGTAGTAGTAGTAGTAGTAGTAGTAGGAGTAGTAGTAGTAGTAGTAGTAGTAGTAGTAGTAGAAGTAGTAGTAGTAGTAGTAGCAGTAGTAGTAGTAGTAACAATAGTAGTAGTAAAAGTGTAGTTGTAGTAGTAGAAGTAGCAGCAGCAGTAGTATTAGCAGTAGTAGTAGCAGCAGTAGTAGTAGTAGTGGTAGTAGTAGTACTGTCGTATAGTAGCAGTAATAATATCTACGGAGGTGTAGGTTCGAGACCCCCGAGTAAATACTCGATGCCGAATGGACTTCTTACCGTAAATAGAACAGCGCGGGAGATCGGCCCTTGGGAAAACTGTGCGTCGAGTCCGTGGCCACAAAAAGGTGCTGGAGCGCTAGGAAGACCCGAAAAAACATACTAAATCAGGAGGAATTGGTTGTCATCCGGCCGGTGCACACTACAGTCAGCCGGCGACAGCGTTTTTTTCCACTCATTGTATATTATGAAAATATTAATAAACTCCAGCTGTGAGATCGATTTTTTTGTCGAAACTCATCTTTGCAAGCTGTGTGTGATACTCCGATCGCGCGTATTACGGGTTGTGTGTCCTAATTAAGGATATCGGTCGGCCACTCCCCTTGCAACTTCAGTGTAGCTATCAGGGTCAACTGGGTTTTGTTGGGCAGTCTGTGCGCGGAAGCTATAAAACCCATTTCTGAGGGGGACAAACTCTGACAGCTGTGGAAGGGAATGCATCAATTTATTAAGTGAATCCTGTAAGTCGAATAACCCGTGAGGGGAAGTCGGGGTTTGTAAGGACGTGCGGGCCTGATTTTGATCAAAAGGAGGGCGGAATCGGGAGAGGGGACGGGTGGGGCAGGTCAATTGGTGCGTGGGAACTTTAAATCTTTCTTGTGCGGGAGGGGGGGTGAATGTGGCGAGGGGGGCGGGGGTCGGGGGGCGGGGGGGGGGAAGGGCTTTAGATGTAGAGGTTTGCTATACGCGTGGTGCTAGGTCTAGGCGATGGTGCGGGTGGTGGGGAAGGAGGGGGCGTTGGGGGCGTTGGGGGTGGTGGGGGGGGTGCAGCGGCGGCATGGGCGGCTTTACAATGATAATGAGGGTGATATCCAGGGCGTGGAAGTGTTTATTTCTCTGGCGGATATCGATGTTAGGTTGGGCGTTTAAGCGAGAGAGAGCGAGGAAAAAAAAAAAAACAAGAGGGGGGGGGGGGGGGGGGGGGGGGGGGGGTGTTAAGAGGTTTAGGTCACATACAATATTGAAATACACTCCAGCTATGAGATCAAGGATTTGATCGACACTGATCTTCACAACATTGTGTGTGATCCTCCGATCGCGCGTATTAATCATTTATATAAGGTCTTCCTACACACGCGGTACTGGGTCTAGGCGATCGTGCGGGGTGTGGGCAAGGAGGAGGCGTTTGAGGCGGGGAGGGCGGATGAGAGAAAGCTACGTCATGGATGGCTACAAAGATAATGACGTGATATCAATTGCTTAGAAGTGTTTATTACTCTGGCCGATTTCGATTGTAAGTGGGGCGTTTGAACGAACTGGGCGGGGAACAAAATGGGGGGGCGGAGGGCGGAGATGAGTTTGAGCTACGGCTTGGATGGCTAGATTGATAATGAGATGATATCAGCTGGCTGGTAGTGTTTACTACTCTGGTAGATTTCGATTCCAGATGGGGCGTTTGAGCAAGAGGGATCGAGGGCTGAGGCCGGGGGGGGGGGGGGGGGGGGGGGGGGGCATTTCAATATGTGCGCGGAAACTATAAACCCTTGAAAGTGACGAATCTGACGGTTGTAGCAAGAAAACACCCCTTTATATCACCCGCCTGGTAATGTGTAATATTCTAGAAGGTTGGATGTTACATGTAGCATGCAACCCAGTTCTTAGGTGTAGCAAAACAACGTGTCAAAAGCTTCAAAATTTGTTTTTGTACATGGATCGATAGATAGAATATTTCGATCGATAGGTACAAGCATGTAGATACCATTAATGTCTGACATCGCTATTTATAAAAAAGAGATACATATTGCCAAATACAACAAGCGAGACCAGGATATCTCTCTAACGAGGACAAACAACCAGGAATACGCGCGATCGGAGTATCACACAACTTGCATAGCTGAGTTTCGATAAAGTATTCGATCTCACGAATCACAGCTGGAGCGTATATATTTTTATAGTATTACAAAAATAAAATCCACTCCAGCTGTGAGATCGAATATTTTGTCGAAACTCATCTTTGCAAGCTGTGTGTGATACTCCGATCGCGCGTATTACGGGTTGTGTGTCTTCATTGAGGATATAGGTCGGCGACTCCCCTTGCAACTACAAGCAGTGTAGCTATCAGGGTCAACAGGGTGATTTTAGTCAGTCTGTGCGCGGAAACTATAGAACCCGTTTCTGAGGGGGACAAAATCTGACAGCTGTGGAAGGAAATGCATCAGTTTATCAACTGTATCCTGTAAGTCGAATATCCGGTGAGGGGAGGGCGGAGGTTTTAAGGAGATTTTGATCAAAAGGGGGGCGGGAGGGCGGGAGGGGGGGGAGGGGACGGGTGGGGCAGGTCACTTTGTCCCCTAAAACGGGTTTCCAATTGTAAAGGGGTTAACCTAGCCATGTGTTTTACTGTTCCGATAAAACATCTAGATAAAAAAGTTACTGGAAATACGGGGACCGGGGGACGCTGGGGTCCCCCCGTGAGGGCAGACACAGCAGTAGTGATACTGGAGATCGGTGTAACAAACGCAGCTTTCCAAGATGAGAATCGACGGAATCTTCCAGTATTTATCGATATCGCAACTCGACTGTGTACGTACCAGGTATAACGTTTTTGTTTCAATATTTTTCGTCCACCTAGACTGTATCGTGGCGGACGAATCGCGGTGTTGAGGGCCGGCGGTAATCAACCTATACCATGACGCCTTGAGGGACCTCCCGGCTCACGGCGCTTGCCGAGTTGAGTCTTTTCGACTTACGCTTCTTGTGACTGAAATAATCATGTCATCAACGACCACGGCCGTGTTTGACTACTAATGTTCTTAACATTTATGGTGTTGGTACGTGTAAATAATTCCACGTATACGAGTAGTATGTATACATGTAGCTCAAGTGACATTTTCTCTCTTGTTGACATATCTATACACAATAGGTATAGCATAGCTTGGAGGCACTTCACACGGCCTTTTGCAGGTGAAGCGCATAGATGGGCGCTCATGACAGTTTTAAGGTGGTCGTAAAATAGAGGTCCGACTCGTGGCGCTAGAAGACCCCCGGGAAACCGCCGGAGGCCGTTTCGTTTATGGAATACATACGTCAAAATACCCAAAATGTGCGTCTGAGACGAAATCAACACAAAAACAGCCTCATTTTTCTTGTTCTTCTATCGCCGGCCCTAAAAGCAAATTGACTGCGGCAAAGCAGACACACCAAAAAAAAAAAAAAAAACGCCAAAAAAGACCCAAACAAAATATATCGCCTCTGTGGCAAAAAAATTGTGCGGTTCAGGAAAAACGTAGTCCGGCTTTATGAGAGTGATGAATGCCACGTTGCAAAACTACTGCCGTATGTCCGTGCCAGACAGTTTGTCCACTCACTTATTAGACTTTAGCTTGCAAAGACAGTACTTGTAAGTAAAGATTACAATGGCCCCGCGGCAACCTACGTCATATTATTCAGGAGATATGATATAACAATTCAAATACACTTTAGCTGTGAGATCCAATATTTTGTCGAAACTCGTCTTTGCAAGCTGTGTGTGATACTCCGATCGCGCGTATTACGGGTTGTGTGTCCTCATTATGGATTTAGGTCGGAGACTCCCCTTGCAACTACAGTGTAGCTATCAGGGTCCACAGGGTGATGTTAGTCAGTCTGTGCGCGGAAACTGTAAAACCCGTTTCTGCGGGGGACAAAATCTGACAGCTGTGGAAGGAAATGCATGAGTTAATCAAGTGAATCCTTCAAGTCGAACATCCGATGAGGGGAGGGCGGAGTTTTTATGGACGTGGGGGCCTGATTTTGATCTGGTGGGGGGCGGAAAAGGGAGAGGGGACGGGTGGGGAAGGTCAATTTGCGCGTGGAAACTATTAATCCTTCTTGTGGGGGAAGGGGGGGGCGGGGGGGGGCGGGGGGGGGGGAGCTTCAGGTCACATATATGTAGGGGTTTGATATTAGCGTTGTGCTAGGTCTAGGCGATGGTGCGGGTGGTGGGGAAGGAGGGGGCGTTGGGGGCGGGGGGGGGGTGGGAAATGCAGCGGCGGCATGGACGGCTCTAAAACGATCACGAGGCGATATCCAGGGCGCGGAAGTGTTTATTACTCTGGCGGATTCTGATGTTAAGTGGATCGTTTAAGCAAGAAAAAGCGAGGGGAAAAATAAAAACGGGGGGGGGAGGGGGGAGGAAAGGATTTTCAAGAGTTTATTTTTTTTTATCAAAATACACTCCAGCTATGAGGTCAAGGATTTGGTTGACACTGATCTTCGCAACATTGTGTGTGGTCCTCCGATCGCGCGTATTAATCATGTATGTAGGGGCTTGCTACACGCGCGGTGCTGGGTCTAGGCGATCGTGCGGGGTGTTGGGAAGGATGGGGCGTTGGAGGGGGGGGAGGGGGGATGAATGAATAGCTATTAATAGAAAGATAATGACGTGATATCAATAGCTTAGAAGGGTGAAATACTCTGGTTGATTTCGATTGTAAGTGGGGCGTTTGGACGAGATATATGTCATGTATGTGTACATGTGTCTTGTTGACGGCGCTCGAGAAATATGGGATTGTATAATATGACCTTGACAAATTGACGTCTTTCACTATAGTAACATATTTTTTAGTAGAAACTGGTATTTTGCGCTCTTGGTCGAAATATGAAATATGATACTTGCAAATCAGCGGAATGAAGTCTGAGAGGAGAGTACGACTTGAGGACAAAAACAATTTTGAACTTCTTAACGTCTGTCGTGTACTGTACGCTTTGCCAACTATTAGCACACTCCTGTACATAGTTAAAGACGAGGAAGAAACACAAGTAAAAGGCATCAATTTGCAAACGGAACTAAATCAAACTGCGGCATAAGAGTACCCCCGTTGCCACAAAAAACCGGTCCTTGTTGGTTGTACTGGCTACTCATTTTTTTTTACACTTCTATTTTCCAGCTTCTGGGCAAGCCGTAGTCACGGCTGTCGTTCCTTCTCCCCTCCGGTTCTTGCCTTTAACGTTTTTCGCGGATAGGCTTCAGCAATCCCATTGCTCGTCGATTTTATATCGAGAGTTGCCAACTTACGCTCTCGCGCTCTCCACAAGTCAAGTTGTGCACATTATATGAACCGGGGTCGCCCCGGTGGCGTATCAGGTTATCCTCGAGTCTGGTATATAGGTCAGAGTTTCGTGAGTTCGAATCCCACTCGTACTCGTACAAATTCGTGGGGACTTTTTTTGTGCACGAATTGACATTGCGGAAAGCGCGAGAGCGTGAGTTAGCAACACTCGATGAAAAATCGACGAGAATTGCTGAACCCTATGCGCGATAAAAAAGGGACGACACCTGTGACCACGGCTTGTCCAGAAGCTGGAAAGTAGAAGTGTGAAAAAAATAATATACGAGCATATATAATGGTTTCTGGTTAGGGTGCTGCTTTCACCGTACCAATTGCACCGTGGTAGTTGTCAACCCAGACAGAGAAGAAGCTTCCGGCTATATATCTGGAATCCTGCCAAAGTGACCACCCGCGACAACATGCAGTCAAACAAAAGACAAATTGAGTTTAAACGCCATTATCATCGTACCAGGTACAAAATATGAACGATCGCCACGTCTCCCGGGATTACCTTACAAATGGTGCGGTGCAGCATCCACAACCCTCAAAACTACGGGAGGCGGTGTCATCCGTTAAGGATACAACTCCACGAATATCGCAAAAAACGTCGTAGTAGAGACTAGTCTAATACTTTTTAGGCCAAGCATTTTTTTGCTTTCTTCATCTGCTCAGAAACAAATGTTTTTTGCTCCCAATTCGCACGTAATGTCCCCTGTTTGCGACGGGGCTCCGTATACACAATACGGTATCTGGACTGATCGGCGACTACACAGCCAAACACTAAGGCGCCTGCATGATATGGTGGATGATTACTGTTTTGATTATACGAAAAGCCGCGACATCGGTTTTCCAACGATGATAATACATTGTTAATAATGCTTGTGGCCGAGGTGATGTTCTTGCAACGGCCGAGGCAGAGAGAGAGAGAGGTGGGGAAAGTGGGCACGTGTGCCAATCTTAGCACACGCACGTATGGTACGCCTCAGGAACTCCTGCAGTGATTCGCGCATAACGGCTCTGCTGTTCGTTGTGCGGCCCCCACCTCAGTCAAAATACCAACGCCGAACGCAGAAGATAAATTTGGCCGCCCGGATCTTGGAGGGATTTTATCACGCTCTACATTTGACGGAGGGCTGTGCGGTGGAACGCAAATCGGAATAACATCAAATAAAAAAATGGCACAGCCGCGTTTCTTGCCCGTTTTGGGTTCGGCTTGGAGTCAGGGATATGATTAGGGCTTGGGTTAGGTCTACGCTCGCACCTCAATCCGACCAGGAATTGCTTTTGGCTTACAAACACGAACGGACCACCGCCCCAAAAGATCTAGGCGGCCAATGTGTTAGTTGACCTCCAGAACGTGCAAATTTCCGAAGATGTCTACTTGTGTAGGCATATATAGGTCTGTACCGCGCTTCATATAATTTCAGCCTGTTTATTATCATTGCCTCCCGTTTCTCACCCCCGCCCCGCTCCCACGTCATCCACATGGCATCTGGTTTTCTGCAGCAAGTATTTATCCCAAAAAAAATGCATTCCAGCTGTGTGATTGAAGATTTTGTCGAAACTCATCTCTGCAAGCTGTGTGTGGTACTCCGATCGCGCGTATTACTGGGTGTGTGTCCTCGTTAAGGATATAGGTCGCGACTCCACTCGGAACGACAGTGTAGCCCGTACCAGGGTTAACAGGGTAATGTTAATCAGTCTGTGCGCGGAAACTATTAAACTCGTCCTTAATCAGTCTGTGCGCGGAAACAATAAAACCCGTTTTCGAGGGGGACAAAATCTGACAGCTGTGGAAGGAAATGCATGGTATATCCTGTAAGTAGTATGACTGGTGAGGGGAGGGCGGAGGTTTAATGGGCGTGGGAGCCTGGGTTTGAACAGGAGGCGGAGGCGGGGCAACACAATCTCTGCGCGGAAACTCTGAATACTTTACGGGGACAAATACGATGGTTTTGGAAGGAATGTACCAGGTTATCATGTATATCCTGTACGTCGTAAAACCATTGAGGAGAAGGCGGAGTGTTCGAAGGGGTGGGGGGAAAAAAGGTGGGGGGGAATTAAATACAGCTACGGCCTGGATGGCTAAAATGGTAATGAGGTGATATCAACTGCCTGGTAGTGTTAATTACTCTGGCAGATTTTGATTTTCGGTGAGGCGGCGGGAGACAACAAAACGAGGGGGAGGCTGGGGGGGACAAACCAACCCCCTTACTTTGCATGAATATACACCTGGGAGGAACTTTACTGAACGTGCTAGGTCTAGGTGATGGTGCGGGTGGTAGGGAAGGACGCAGTCGGAGGGGGGGGGAGGGGGGAGGCGGAAATGAAATGAAGCGGAGCCACGGCATGGCTGGTTGTGTAGGGAAATGATGAGGTGGTATCACCTGTCATGTGTTATACAATATTCTAGCAGATTTACTTTTAGATGTGGTATACGAAACATATACATATATCATAGCATCATTGAGAAGCCCATACCCTCGGCCGTATCAATTGTCGTGGGATGTATGTATGGCTGCTGATTACCAGGTACCAATATCGCCGGCTGCAGTCAGCCGGACGCGATTCAAAACTTCTTCGAAAATGACTTGAACGAAATAGCCCATAAAACAGAAAAATTGGACTCGAGTACAGGTCTTCCAGTTTTGTTTTTTGTTTTTTCTCGTCATTTTAGCTCTTCACTATTATTTGCTACTACTGTGTGACCACGGACTTCATTATGCGAGTTAACGTGAGAACAAGAACACCAACAACTACGATTTGGTAGTTTCGCAAAACATATTTGATGAAATGAAAGCGAAAATTATTTTTTATTTTTGTTTTTTCGCGCATTAACTCGCATAACCAAGGTCGTGCTCACAGGGCAGGCTCCTGTGAATCTGGAGTGGACGAATACTCCACGGCAATAATAACACAAACAAAACTGAAAGTGGTACACGCATGTATCATAGCTGATCTAACTAATTTCTCGCCCGAAAAACTTTAGAAATGACCGGGGGCTAGCCTAGGACGTGCCCGGTTCATACTACTGGTATATATGTCTCACTATTCGCCCCCGAAAACCCCCGACTACACCGCTTGTCCGCCAGAAACGAATACCACGTACGTACTTGAAATAATACATTACACGTGGTACCCGTCACTACGCAAACGCGAGTCAGAATCAAGTCAATTAGAAAAAATTGAAAAAAAACAGAAAAACCTGAAAAGAAGAGAAATGACAACAAAAAGAAATTTCAACCGGAACAGGAAAATAAAAAAACAGAAAATGAGATATTGGACAAGACGAGAAAGCAAGGGAACGAAAGAGAAAACAAAACAAACACCATACTAGCAGGCACTAGGAACTGCCTAAAAAAGGCACTGGGCGCATAAAGGGTATCAAGTGCATCATTGACGCTGGGTGGCAAACGCGACAAGGCGAACAAGTCAAATCGGCGTCGCATCTTTCCGCGTCATGCCATTTTTATTTATTTTTAATGACGCTGCTCCCTCCTCCACCCGTCGAAACTATCTGCCCGCCTTCTGCGCATTGTTTCGCCACCCTTCGAACTTTATTCCAGAGACCGACATATCCTCCTTTAAGTACACAATCCAGTCATTCTCTCTCCCCACTGAGTAGACCTTATCTCCAACGACCTCTCCAAACATCACCCTCTGTGGTGGACGCTCCTCCCGCATGGGAGCTACGATTCCCGAGAAACAAATTTCTCCGTTTGCGCACTATCGCCTTTGCGCTCTTGGAAACTGTCTTGGCAAGCGCGTCGGCGTACGATTGGGTGTGGTCGTCACGCTTCCGTCTCCGCCATTCGAGGCATCGGAGGAGCATGGAGTGGTGAACCCGTCGTATCCTGTCATAGTCAGGTGCTTGTTCGGGAACCACGTCGTGCAGCCGTAGAGTAGAGTCTCGATCATGTCGGCTGGCAGCAACCGCACCTACAAACGGAACAGCACACCCGGCCGATGATAAATTTCCATCTTGTACCGTTGGAAGCAGCCCAGGCTCCTCAAAGACGCCGCGTGATCTGGATGCTCAGGTATCTGTGTGCGTTGATAGCCCCGCCCAAGTACATAAACTGAATCTTTTGTTTGTACCTGGCCGACTGCATTGATGGTGAACGTCATCTCCCCGCCACCTTTAGTCTGCAGGCACATGCTCTCCGTTCTGGTATCGGAGACCGAAAGCCCGAACGCTGAGCACGCATTCACGATTACCGTCGTCATCCTCTCCAACCGTTCTGGTGATCGTGATACGATGCCGGCATCGTCAACATACAGCATACTCCACCACCTCTGCACCTCCTCCCCCCCCTAAATCCCCCCCCGCCCGTCGATCTGGCCCGTGCGTGATGTGCCCCTCTTCTCTGCTTTCCCCTTCTTTTGTTGGAGCTGCACCATATTGTCCGTGATGGCTGCGTCAGAGGGGAAGCGTTTCTCGGCAACACTCAGAACCGCCGCGAAACACATGTTGAACAGCGGGGGCGCGAGTACGCACCCTTTCCTGGGACCCTGCCCCACGTCAAACGTATCCGAGGATTCTCCATCATCCAATTGCACGCATGCTTGGGTACCGGCGTGAAACTGGCGCAAGATGGCGAGCACTCTTGGTTGCACGCTAAACTGAGTGAGGACATCCCACAGACGGGTTCGGTCGACATATTCATATTCCTCTTGGGAGTGCCCTTCCGCACCAGTTCCTGCAGTCGTTGTACTGCGAACATCATGTCAACCAACGATTGTCGGAATCTGAATCCACACTGTTCCTCCGGCAAAATGTTTTCGTGTTCGAAGTAGTCACTAACGTGATCTGCGATGAGTTTGAGGAGTACGTTCCCTGCGTGAGCCACGAAGGAGATGCCGCGATGGATGCCACACTTTGACCGATCTTGTTTGTTTTGTGCAACACCTCATTCGTTGCATATTTCCATTGTTGCGGCACGCCACCTCCCCTCCACACAGCCACGATGATATCGCGGAACATGCCATACGTTTCCAACTCCTTTTTCGTCGGCCAACCTTTCAAGAACTCGGCCAGGGAGACCATCGGACCCTACCGCCTGTCGGTTTCTAACGCACGAATCGCCTTCTCCGCTTTGTAACTAGACGGGCCATCGTCCAGTGGTCTGAACGGGGGCCACTGCTTCAGCTCGTCGACAATGCTCGGCTGAAGGGTCGGCGGCTTGGCGATATGCAATATATTAAACCACCTCAACCACCGCTCCGGATGAGGCATTATCCCGCAGCAATCAACCTTCCTCGTCCTTAATGCTCTGCGAGTTAAACGTCCTCGTCTTATCCAAACCTATCCCCTTTAGACTTTGCACAAGCCAAACTGATCACCTTCTCGGGTACGCGATTCGAGTTGGCTGACGTAATCGTCGAAGAATCTCTCTACTTCTTCCGCCCGCGTGCGTTTGACTGTCTACTGGTCGCCTTCAAGATCCGGCGTTACCACGATCATCTGGAGCAGAGCGAACCCGTTTCCTAACGTCTTCCCTATCCTGCCATGCTGCATTCTGCTGCGCTTTCGTCTCCCCGGTCGCACACCAACCCGTTGGGGTTTGTTCGCGCCTAATAGGGGGCGCTATGCCGGCCGCATTCGACAGTAGGGTCTTGATTATTACTGAGGTCGTGTCATCAACGACTTAGGTAGTAGTACCGAGTACCGAGGAGGAAACGTTGGCGGCTGTCGCTTCTTGGAGATTCGTCCGGAGATCCGGGTCCACCATTACACTGGTAGATCATTAGCCCGGCGGTTCTTGATGACTCCTTTCGAGCGATTTGGTTCGATACGATCCAAAAGGCTAATATTTCCAAGCACGAAAATGTGATCCGACTCGGCGTTTTCCTTGGATGGGGTCTCACATTAACTCGCACAATCAAGTCCGTGGTCACAGGACAGGCTCGAACCACTCTGGAGGTGAGGAATGCCTCAGGGATAAAACACAAGCAAACCAAAGGTGGTGCATGTATCACAGCTGACGCAATTCGTGCCTTCAACTCCAGAAACATATATAAAGAGAGATCGGGAGTCAGCGTACGATGTGCCAGGTCCATACTGCTGCATACGTCTCACTACTTGCGACCGGAAAAACCGACTACCAGGTATACCGCCTGCCACCCAAAGAAGACTACCACGTATCTGGCACGCGGAGTATATATAACACGTAGTACCTGTCACTACGCATACCCACGTCAGACGCAAGTTAATTGGAAAAAAAAAATACGTCGTACCAAGTATCACATGTCACCGCTGCCTACTCTGTACATAGTATGATACCTCCTCGCAGTGACTACGACGTACCAATCGTCCATCTACTTGCCGTGTAAGTATGTAATCAAGCCTGTGCTACGATTTTCTTCGGTTAGGACCCCGGAAAGCGTACACTATTCGGCGAGCGGGTGTAGCACAATACGTGTTGAGGGCAAGTTTGTTGTCCGTTGCGGGGATCAACAGTCGCTCTCCGTTGTCGTTCAGTTCATCACGTCCGTGTGCACCCATCACCTTTATCCCAGCCCACCTAATCTCTCCCATGCCTGCACGAGCATTTGCGTCCTTCAGGACGAGGAGGTGGTCCCTATTTTGGTACCCCCTTGATCACCTCGTCAAGTTTGCTCAAAAAGTAATATTTTTTTATGGTGCTTTTGTCGAGAGTTGGAGCTACAATACACGACACACCGTTCGATTCCCTTTGAGTTGGAACCTTCATTAATCTGGTATTGATAGACGCAACCGCGACGTCGCCCTTATCCACCCCTGCCACGATGGAACTATCCAACAATTAAGCCTTCCTCGTGGTTCCCCTTCTTCTCGTGCTTCCCTGGGTCTGCTCCCGAGCAAACTCAACAAACCCCGCAGCCTTAAAAGCACTGTGTCCATCGCGCCTCATCTGCTGCAGTCTTATGACGTCACAACCTGCGTCCGCGCTGGACTTAGCCCTTGCAACAGTGCGTAGTTTCTGAGCAGCCCTTCGAATCGTCCTACGTCTCCTCCTTTTCTTTCGAGCGTTCGATGTTCTCCCTTCCACCTTGCGTTTTTCCCAATCGGAATGTTTCCCCCTCTCTGTCTCCCTTCGCCCTGCCCGGTTCTTGCCGATCTTCCAACGTGAAGGGGGCACCAGCCCCGCCACGCCACGTCAATCTTCTTCCCAACTTTAATCCTCGCTCACGTGGGTTCGATATTCTCTTCTCCGTTCGATATGACCCCCACACCTTCCGCGGCGCTGACGGGACATAGAGGTCGCAGACAAGACGCGTTTCAAGATCCTGCGAAGAACGTTTTTTTCTTGCCGCTGGCTGTTACCGCCGCCCCGGCTATACCCGAGCGCTACTTCAGCGCACGAGCAGGGTCGACGGCACACACTCCTTCAGGGGCTCTGCCACATGTTGAGGATGCCTCAGACCCAAGCACCACCCCGTCCGGTGAGCAGCCGAGGGTAAGGGGCGGTTCCTCTCATGGTCGGGGTGTGCTTCCAAGATTTCGACCTAAAACAAAATGGTTTACTAAAGTGCTCAAAACAGCAGGGGCTCTCCGCCGTTCTATTTGGCGAGCTCAAAACGAAGATTTGCGCTCGAGCTGCAGCAATCAGCGTCGAGGTTCTTGGTGATCTACCACGCGGGGTGCTCCGTTACCTGTTGCCCCAACGTTCTCCCTCCGGTTGTCTTACCCAGTATGCCAATAACCAGCCGTCGTCGCCGTCGTCATCGCCGTCACCCAACTCGAGGTTGCGTTGCATTCCCCTCCCCATCACCTAATTTTGCCTGCGAAGATTGAACCTGTTGTGCTGCGTTCACCGCCACCGGGGTATCTCCAATGGATAACTGGTTAGGGGAGTTCGCACGCCCTCATCACCCACGCTTTGGCAGCGTGTTGGTGACCGCCTCGGCTCTAGTCCTCGCCGTTCCCCAGCTTGAGAGGATGCATGTTTTTCTCGTTCTCTACCTTCAACGTACGGGTACCAACATGTACCTGCCTTCTGGCTGGTTCGAACACAATGTATGTACTGCTTTTACCTCCGAAGCGTCACGAAAACATACCTGGTTCGAGAAGATATCGCGCGCTGCAATCCTACCCGCAACGTGTTGGCGGCGAGTCTGCATTGTTCGCTTTTGTAGTGATGCAGTCATTCTTGACCACCTGCGTGCTATGTTCCCCGACCATAACCCATTGCTTTTTGTTGCCTAGGGTTCGGAGCTATTTCATAACCCCTTCGGTCAGTCAGGGTTCACGCGTCATCGGCTGTTCTGCGTCGAAACATTTTGACATTCCCTGTGTTGTGCGACCCTACCCCTGAGCGTTTCAGTTTATTTTAATTTTCCCGCAACCCCGCTGTGCGAGTAATATCCTTGAGCACTTCGAGGACCAACGCCCGAATAGGTAGGGTGGACCGTAACTGGACCAAGTCCGGCGGAAGGCCATCTCCACCGGCCATTGGTTTTGTTAGTGGGTGAGCTTGCGCAAGTCCCACACTACCCGGAAAGATGACATTCCGGGTGGCTATCTCCACCGAAACTGACCCTCAGGGGACAGGCCGGGTCGACATACACACGCATCCGTATACAACAGCAGCTTGCGCTGCCGGGGTTGTAACGAAGACCAATAATAGGGACAGCTTACGCTATACCTACAATGGGACCCGAAGGGTGCGCCAGCTAGCGTTGGGCTGCGAAAGCAACTGAGTTAAATAGTCACACGACGCGTATGAAAATACGTGGAAGTGTGGTGAGCTAAAGCTTTTTTTTTCCCCATCCGCCGGAGCACGCTACGTTAAGCGCTCTGGGTAGTTTTTTCAAGTGCTCGAAACTAAATAACTCTATATCGAGGACTGAACACCCGACGCCAACCTTACTTGATATAGTTTTCCATGTTGACCACTTTTTTTCAGACCACCGGGATGACCGGCTATACAGGGACCCGATTACTATAGGCATCGGTAAAGCCAAGTTCGACACAAAATGAGTAGCATACCGTTCTGAAAAGAGAGGATTCTCTGCGACTGCGGGGGAGACAGAAGGACACACCCCCAGACACACGTGACCGCTACACCCGCGACCACGGCTTGTCCTGAAGGTTGCCTAGGGTAACACCCTCTTGCGTTCTGAGCTTGAAAGTAAAATTTAAAGATGACCTCTTGCGAATTGGTCTCAAGCGAAAACAAAGCTATGGACAAATAACACAGAGAGACGCAATTCAAAAATGACGGCGGTGAGGCTAGTGGTTTGGAGGTAGAGGTGCTCATGTTGGTGTGGTGGTGCCGTTGGTGTATGTATGTGTCGGTGTCCTGGTCGGAGTTTTCGTCGATGTCGCTGCTGTTGTTGCTGGTGCGGTTGTTGTTGGTGGTGGTGTTGATGGTCGCGTTGGTGTTGGTGTTGGTGTTGTAATTTTTTTGGTTGCCGCGGTTTACGTTGCTTCTTGTCAAGGCCTCCAGCGGGTCGTGAAAAGTAGAAATTTGGGAAATTGACAAAATCGGGTACACCCGGGTAGTTTATGAAAAAATCGGGTACCTTTTTTTTCGCGACGGGGCGCGCTTGCGTACGTCTGCAAAACGCCTCCAAATCGCTTTCTTGCGCCTGAACCCAGTGCGCCTAGTGTACGCGCAGCACCCCAAACCGTTTTTTCGGCGCTCGAACCCGCAAAACAGCGCCAATGACGGCCCCTAAAATGTGCTCTCGACGGACAACCCGATTTTGTTCAGGAACACACCCGGTATACCCCGCCCTGTGCTTCGATTTCATAAACTGACAGATTTTGTTCATTCTGCACCCGTTTTTGTTTACTTGCAAGACCCACGGACACGGAAACGAGCATCTCCCCGCAACCCAGCTACGGAGGATCCCGCACACAATTGGCAACTTGCCGACTGTGATGAACTGCAGCAGCACTGCTATCTTCCCGGCCCACAAAGATCCGCCGTCACTGATGCACAACTTGCTTCCCCGATGCAACCGCACTGCGAAGAATGGTAGCATGGTGGTGAGTGCGGACACCAAACCAAGATCCGGCGCTAGGACGAAAGGACAAGACCATGCAGAGACGCTCCTCCACTTACTTGTTGCTCCAAACATCAGCGAACACGTACTGCGAACACATACATTATGTAATGCGAATATATACTGTGATGCGAACACATACTGTACTGCGAACACAAAATGCGAACACATACTACTGTACTGCGAACACATACTCTGTACTGCTGACACACACTCCGAACATATACACACAACAGCAGTAGTACTATGAAGTACACATATTTTTGTTGGGTTATACAAAGTACGTCGAAGTACTCCACTGCAATATATACTTGGGGTTAAGGAAGGATACGTTGTTTTTCGGGAAAAATACGAAGTTCTCCGTCCGGCACCTCCCCCGCCGAAAACAAGCACCCTAAGGCTTGTCTGACGCGTGTTGTTGTGAGGACCAAATCACCAACAACAGTGGAGGATCGACACAGGCAGGAGCACGCGCGGCGCAAAAAATTAGCTCCCCAACATCAGTCATTGCACTACCGGTACTCTTACCCCTACGAGTCCTTTCGGACAGATACTACTTCTGAATTGCACTTCGTATGCGGAACAGAGGACGTACGCAAAAAGGGAGGCAACTACGGAGTAGCAGTCAGTGCGTTAGTGGGTTGCATCGGGAGAGGCAAGTTGTGGATCGGGGCGGCAAGTTGTGCATCAGTGACGGCGGATCTTTGTGGGCCGGGAAGTTAGCAGTGCTGCTGCGGTTGCACCACAGTCGGCAAGTTGCCAGTTGTGTGCGGGATCTTCCGCAGCTGGGTTGCGGTGAGATGCCCGTTTCCGTGTCCGCGGGTCTTGCAAGTGAACAAAAACGGGTGCAGCATAAACAAAATCGGGTAGTTTATGAAATCGAAGCACAGGGCAGGGTATACCCGGTGTGTTCCTGAACAAGTTCGGGTTGTCCGTCTAGAGCACTTTTTAGGGGCCGTCATTGGCGCTGTTTTGAGGGTTCGAGCGCCGAAAAAACGGTTTGGGGTGCTGCGCGTACACTAGGCGCACTGGGTTCAGGCGCAAGAAGGCGATTTGGAGGCGTTTTGCAGACGTACGCAAGCGCGCCCCGTCGCGAAAAAAAAAGAACCCGATATTGTGTTCATAAACTACCCGGGTGTACCCGATTTTGTCAATTTCCTTAGAAATTTAGTAAGCTCACCGCACTTACACGTACTTTTATACACGTCGTGTGTCAACGTATTCGCAATTTAGTGCTAGCTGGCGCATCCTTCAGTATCTGTTACCGTTTGAATGACAGCCCAAGCTGTCCCAACTTACGGTCACCGTTACTGCTCCAGCAGCGCAAGCTGCAGCGTCGCATACAGATACATGAGTTAATCGATCCGACTTTAACCCTGGGGATAAGGTGACGTAACGATAGCCACTCGGAACGCCGTCCTTCCGGGTTGTGTCGGACTTGCGCAAGCTCACCCAGTACCAAAACGTCTTGCTCTCTGGAAACGGCCTTCCGCCAGAGTTGCACGGCGTTCGACTCATGCGACGGTAGAGAGGTTCATCTTGTTTTTTTTCTGACGTTGCTTAGTTCAGGATAATTATTCCCGGCATAATACCTGATTCTGATCAAACGAAAAGTACAGCCCGATGGTCGATCCAATGACATAGTGCGTGCCCAAAAACCACAAAAATATCGAAGTTTGAAAGAATTCCAACAACTTTGGTTGAATAGCACTACTACTGCTACTGTCTTCCACAATTTAGACCAATGCTACGGTAAGGGGGTCGATTACCCCATCTTGGGCATTTTTTTTCTTGGTAGCTCGGTGTCACTCCCACGAGTGACTCCCCTGTTCCTTGCCGTCACAAGCTTTGCCACTGTTTAGCATTCTCGATGTGTATACGAAAAGGGGTGGTTAGCTACGCTGCACCTAAAAGTCGCCGAACTGTTTTGCCAACGAGGTGCAGAATCACGCGCGAGTATGGTATGATAGCTCAGACCCGGTATTGGGATGAAAGGGAACCACCCTACCGTAGCCTTGATATATATTTTGTGATGAAAAGTGCGACTTCTATCGTGGCACGTGTCTCCACCTACGCTCCACCCTACCCACTCTGGGGTTTATGCGGACAAACGAAAGGTGATCGTGGAAAACGTCGATCATGCCTTGCTAGGACTTTGCGTCACCGGCGTCTAGGCCAAGAGATGTCACCTCCCACATATGCCATCGTTCCTTATCATATTTGCCTTATCTTTTGCTTTGAGAGGGCATATACAAACCCAGATACTTGGGGAAGAAGGGACAGCCAATGTATTGGCCTATTGTGTGGGTATGTAGTCCTTGGTTGTGTGTTGCGTCCACCGCATAGGAAGAGGGTGAAAAACGTGATCAGTTGTTTGAAGTACATACGTAACATCCCCCCTTCTAGCTCAAACCCCGTCCACACCGACTAAAACGTTAGTTCGAAATATATACCTTGGTATACAAGCACGGTTATTCGCGGGCCCCATGATGCTTAGAGTTGTAATGAACACCAATGTCCCTTGACACGGCCGCCAGTGACGCGCCGCCTTGCCGTATATTGTCGTGGGCCTGGGTCGCCGACGCCAACCTCCGCATGCTGTGCAACAACGCTCGAACTCGGTACTACTGTCGCGGGCGCACAGCTGCATCGATAAGCAACGGATACCTTTGGCTTTCATGTGCAGGGTACTTCGCGGGTTTGCTTTCTTCGGCTTTCATGATCGGCCGATTGTTGTCCGCGCACTTCTGGGGGCTCGTGAGCGACCGGTACGGCTGCCGCTTCGTGATGATTATCGGACTTGTGTCAACCGTGGTGCTAGCCCTGTGCTTCGGGCTTTCGACAACCTTCGCGTGGGCTTCCATTTTCAGGTGAGGTGCTACCAACGCCGTTGCGCTTGTCGCGTTACCGACATGGTAAGATACCTGAGCGTTCCCCGACTCCCGGGTGATTATGACCCATACTGTATCAATTGCTGCCATGCTCGGTGCCGGGAGAGTATGAATTATACAACGAGACCTCGGCCGTAGGACTTCCTGCAGACCTGTTATATATGTTCCCCATCATGGTGAGGTACAGATTAGTCACTCGTGCGAGATTGGTATGGTACGATAAGATAGCTCGAATATATTAGCGAAAACCTGTGGTACGATAGTACAATACCGTAGCCTTCGTCACATACCAACATATCAACGTACGTAACGCGCCATCAAGCGCAGAAAACAGACCACTTTCATCCTCATCACTTTACACGAGGGTTTTTTATGCCTAAAGTTTGGAAGCAACGTCGACGTGAAATTTTATGTTTTTTTCTCGGCTGCCCACACGGTAAAGATGACCGTGACACCTCCGCGCCACACTATAGACAATTCCCATACTTTATGATTGGGACGGTTACCGCTTGCCACTGTCAATCCCTCATGGTGGCCACGCTTTCTATCGGCCGACGATTTGGACGCGATGCTGATGCGTGAACAATATTACGATAGCCTGGAAGTGAGGTGCTGTACTTTCATTGCGTTGACTGCGCGAGCTACCTAGTTGTGATGTTCAATCATGTACAGAGATAGCCCATTAAAGCACAACTTTACGATTTCACTAACAAGATGTTTGGAACCCTGTGAATGATTTCGTCACAGGTTTTTGCTCGGACTGCTAAACGGGGTGATAGCGGCATCAAAAAACCTAGTTTCAGATGTGTGCGGGAAGGAGCATGAGACCGTAGGAATGGGCGTCGTCACCAGTGAGTCGCCTCGACAGCGTTGTATACTTCTTGACTTCAGCCGTGCAGGACAGAGATGGCCTATTTACAGCAATATGAAAGCGCTTAATACGTATTATGCAGTGTGCTTAGTTATGAGTTGACTGGTCGTCAAGGTGACTAGGATCGCGAGCCACCGATAACGTGTATGGTTTCTTTCAGCGTTGATAAATTCATTCGCTGCCTCCATCCGGTTATCATTGGTGCGATTACATTACGTGTCATAAAACGTTGATATTATCTCGATTTCAGGCGTTTAGCGCCACTTGACCCACACCTTCGTGCTTTAAGGTTTCCCATTTGACTTTCCACTCTAATACCGTCCGCCCCCCCCCCCCCACTTCTCCCCCCCCCCCCCCCCCCCCCCCCCTCTTTCGGGTCACGTTAGGCGCTTAAATTCGAAAAACGTGTTTTTTTTACCCGTCGTTATTCTGGGCATTGAGATACCTTGGCGCTGTCACTTTGATATTTTCTTCCTAGGGTGTCTAGTGTTTCATTAAGGGAGCACATTGAACATAAAACGGATAAATATTTAACTTTCATGCGGCGACACAATATTCTTGTCTCGAGATCACGACGCGAGCGTCTGGTTTGGTGTCAGTACGACCGTGGCTACTGTAAGGGGCACCCCCATTTTCACCACGTACCGACTCCACGCTTGTTGACAACGAACTCCAACTTCTGTACCAGGTAACAAACAATCCCATGGCGTCGCATACGGTACCTCCCAATGGAGACATACAAACGGTGTACGCAGCCACTTGCGAACGTGACTCTGAGTAACTGGGAAAGGAAAACGCGGGTAAACAAGCCTGAAGCCGCGATTCTACACGCAAATTGCCGCAATGTGAATACAAGCCTGAATATGTCCTTTTGTTAATTTTGTAATAATCTGAGTATCAGATGCCAACTTTGTCAGTGTTACCTTAGTCACGGACTTCTCACCGAAGGAGCGTGTTATTCTCTTGTTGTTGACCTTGATGCGCATCTAGATGATGCGTCGTCACCACGCACGAGTAAGTTGGTGGCACTATTTAGGGTATAGGACAAACGCAACGTGCGACAACATTAGGACTTCCGTGCCTTACCGTTGTTCGGTGCGTTATCGAATCAACTAACTCCTGTCTGGACGTTCTTGTTGTTTTTAGGCAGATTATTTGCCACCAAAAAAATCAGGGAATGCTGCTGTTGATCCGTTTGTTGGTCAGGCCGACAACAGAGATGGCCCAACGATAATGAACCTCACTCTGATATCTGCCTCTTCCCATCTTCTGTCGTTTACTTGGGTGTTGGCCCACGTGGTGTTTTTACAACTGACCTATAATTTCCAGACGGACTTTTTATTTAACCCCACGTGGTTCCACTTCATCCCTTCTCAACGTGACCGATTCCCGACATGCATCATACTGTCACACACACACAAGTGATGTCTCGTTCAATGTCTCCGTCATTGCAAGCGTTCTACATGGATTCTTGCTGCCTCATCGTTACCCCTTGTCACAATCACCAGAACTTCGATGTCCACGCGTTAATTTCGACAATACCTTTGAAACGTGGCAGCAGAAAGCAGGCTTCATCGAAACCCTACTGGCGACGACTCCATCCTCCATCCTAAGACAAGCTCAGGAAATGTGCTCTACCGGTGTGTGCGTATTCGAATGTCAGATTCAGGAAATCAACCACCAGAATGCCGCTGAAACTGACGTGGAGCAGGCCGGTACAAAGTCTTTCAATTGAATTTCGAGCGGACCTTCTTCATGGCACCGAACACCCTCACGTTCTCCCATTCCCCCCCCTCGGCCTGTCACTTGTGTGTTCTCCTTGTGGTGGACCAGTTTCCTGGTCAGTCGGATTGATTCTTGGGCCTGGCGTCGGCGGTGTTTTGGCACAACCGGCAGTACACTACCCTAATTTCTTTTCCGAGAATGGGATTTTTGGAAGGTGACTCGAGTTTTGTGTTAATCGCTTCGATTGTGGTCATTGGCTGGTGCTTGGTTTACTTTTTCGTTGGTCGAGCGCGAAGCAAGCATTCCGAGCCTATGCGTGTCCAAACCTACGTGTGCCAGCGGCAGCTTTCGATCAACTCATCCGGAAGTGTGTAAGTCGAGCTCACACGCGGTAAGGTCCGAAAGTATTGACACTGACACAACTTCCTCATGTTCTTCTGTCGCCTGCCTCAGTATGTAGTGTTGTCTCAACACAGCGTGGCTGTTCGGTTACCCCCGGCGCACGTCCTAGACAGACATAGGAAAACATTTTGCATAGAAGAGCCCCTTCCTTGGACGTGGCTGGTTCGGACAGTGGTGTGGCGCCAACCTTGTACAGACGCGAGACTCCTCATTCAAGCTGCGTGTAAATTTAACCCTCGTCCGGGCGTTCGCTTCCCTGCTGCTGGGGAATTTCAGGAATCCGTACCTACTGCCCAACGTCGTCGGTGCCGGTTTTGCCCTCTTGGCGTTAACAATGGTGCTCGTTTTCCTCAAGGAGGACCCAACGTCTGACAGCGTCCTTGACACGTGAGTACCCTTGATCCCGAATTAGTATCAATTCACGTTCCATGCGCACGCGTACAGCTTTCGAGATGATATTTTCAACGCACGTGTGCGCTTTCGAACGAGACGTCGTCGCCCCGTTCACGTGCCGTCCCCATCGAGATCATCTGGCACGCGTTTCATGTCAGTTTGCAGACAATCGCAGAGTCCGAGTGTTTGTTCTCCGAAGCACCTTTGGGCCATCTCACCGTAGGAGTGCAGCAGAAAGTTGATGAGCTCCTGCTATGAGGAACTCCTCTACTTATCTAAACCGAAAAATGACGTCGAAGGCATTCGGTAGCACAACCCGACCACGATTCAATTCCTCAGTCTTGAGATACAATGTACTAGTAAGTCTCACTCGTGATAAAACTTGACTACGCTATACAACCGGTAGTTCCTCACTTGAGTGGAGCTCAATCGGACAGGCACATTATTTGTTAATCCAATAACTGCAACCCCTAACGTGGGATGGCTCTGTTATAGTGCAGAACAAAAAGGGGAAATGTGTGTATCCCAAGGCCAAATTACTTATATTTGCTTACCTTTTCCTTACGCCAGATACGATACCACGACCGTGTCAGAGAGCGCTGACGAGAAGCAGTCGTAATATTTTGAGCAATTGTTTGACCAAAAAGTACACTACCTCAATTGAAAGGAAATGCACCTAAACTGACAACCACCTCCTGCTACGACGATGCGGCATCGCCGACACAATAACGTGTTCATAATTGTCTCTTGCTTAAACCCAAAGAACTTGAGCCAGCATAAGCGAATGGTACGGACTTCGCGCTGAAGGCAGAGACAACGGGTGTAGAACGGGGAGGCGATGCCCACGTTTTTGCCCCCGTTGACGGTATGGATCGAACATAACTTATGTGTATGTTAGAAGATTCAAGATGGTTCACCGAAACTACTCAAAAGCGCGAACGGTTGGAGATAAATGACCTCTGCGACCAACCCAAACATAATTGCCTGAACAGCCTCGATTGAATAGTGTTCCTGTCCAGTATTCGAACCCTACGATACATTACTGGTTACCGCCTCCAGATAAACGAACCTCATACATGTTGTAGCGCCTGGCACACACTCACTGAATTATCCAGAAAGGACTAGCACTTTGGTAGACTTGCACGCCCTTAAGGGCAACACCTCTGCCGAGTCTGCGTCGTTTCAATCGTTAAACAAAGCACCTGCTGTGATTTCCAACCACCCCATGAACGGATTATTTAGCCTGCAGGCATTATCTGGGGTAGAAAACAATTGTTCCACCATAAAACAGCATTACCATGTGTTTTCTGCATGCAAGGCGCCCAACCTGGCTTGACACTCTCTGTTTGGCGTGTCGTGTGCGCGTGCTTGTTAGTACGCATAGACCAACCTCACCCGTATTGCCCAAACGCTTCACGGCCAGGAAGCACCCTGCGAAAATACTCTTTTGTAACCAGGGTTAGTGAGCAACTAAAAACGACCTTCGTTAATTTTTGTTTTTTTCGGGTGTTTTCGGCTTGATTAATGATTATTTTTATATTATAATATACTGATGGTGATTAGATCAAGAAGACAAAGTTGCTTCATCAATGACGATTGTTTGATTTTTTGTCGATAACCGGAAGACGTCATCGTCAAGGCTAGGCGAAAAAAACAATCCCAGACCCCCACCCCATTGTCGCATCTTGTTCCGGGCGGGAGGAGGGGGGCGGGCGGGGGGGGTTCAGGGGGTAGGATCAATCTTGTAAGACGTGTCTTCAATGTCTTAACCCATTTTTCAGAGAAAGGCACGTCTTGCTCGCTATATCGCGTCTTGGCACGTCTTAACATATTCCAGTCGCAGCTCGTAAGGCGTCTTAGAGGATCGACACGACCACAGCGAGCAGTGGAAACAAGGAATGAACAGCAGTCCAATCGAGAACTCCAACTTGAATCTTTGTAACCAAACGTTTTCGGGCCTCCAAGCGTTTTCCCCTGTCACCGGCAACATTGAACCCGGTTATCCGGCTTTCCGCTGATGGCATTATGCGTCATGTATGTTTGGAGTAGAAGCACACCCAGCACACTCCCCCCACTCCTACTCAACCAAAGTTCTCGTAACATCGTCACCACCACACTGCGCCATCCAAGGACACCTACCCAACACAACGTAATAACAAACGAACATCTTTTGCCTTTTAGCAAAGCTCGAACAAAGCATTTCCGTGCTGCTCCATCGTATATGGTGTGCGTTTTGTCTTCACATTGTACCGTTCGTTCTGTCCAACAACATTATCAACACACCCATTGTTCTTCGTCTTATACAAAATGTGTGGTCACAGACTGTGATACGGTGTATACCAGAAGCAATCGCAATTATTCAATGAAGGTAAAGCAAGTGAAATGCTAGCGTACCGGGTGAGAAAAAACCATACACGTAAAAACCAGGCTATAAAAGAACAATTTCGAGAATATTTGAACAAAACAATAACACGGCAGAAGTCCTGAAGAAATGTGATGCAATAAGGTCACCATGTACGTGTCTCATCAAATCCCAACAGCATAGGGAAATGAGAGCATGATGTACGAGCGCGTACATTTATTATTATGAGGTTCTTGTTACACATATTCGTGATACACTGACACGTGCTACATAGCCCCACCTAACATCGAAATCTGCCAGAGTCTGCTGCAATTCACCCCCCCTCTCCCCCCCCCCCCCACCTCTTTCCCCACCACCGGCACTATCGCCTAAACCTGGCACCACGCGTATAGTGAACCCCTACATCTATGCGACCTAAAATGTTGTTTAAAAACTCTTTCGACCCCCCAACCCCCGCCTGCCCCCCCCCACCCCACTCCCGCCGTCTCGAACGCTCCGCTCTCTCCTCACTGGTTGTACGACTTACAGGATAGGATTTATAGCTTTAACGCACAGATTAAGCTGCCCCGCCGGTCCCGCCCCCTCCCCGCCCCCTCCCTTCACTCTCGATCGAAACCAGCCCCCCACGTCCTTAAAAACTCCGCCCTCTTATTCGACTTACAGGATTCACTTGATAAACTGATGCATTTTCTTCCTTAGCTGTCAGATTATGTCCCCCTCAAAAACGGGCTTTATAGTTTCCGCGCACAGACGGACTAACATCACCCTCTTGACCCTGATAGCTACACTGTTGTTGCAAGGGGGGTGGCCGACCTATATCCTTAATGAGGATACACAACCCGTAATTCGCGCGATCGAAGTATCGCACACAACTTGCAAATATGAGTTTCGACAAAATCTTCAACCTCGAAGCTGGAGTGTAATCATATTTTAATAATAATGTTAATATTTGTACGTTTACACGATACAAGTATGTCATACTTCGAAGTATTGTTCTTCTGTGTGTTCACTTGTTTATTATATTCTACACGCAGTAGTTGTGTGGCAATAGCTGCGTATGGTGTTGGCGGTTTTCCTGCTGGAGGCACCTGATACGCTGTCACGACAGGCTTCAACTTCTTCCGTCAGTTGTGTTTGATATTTTTAACCCAGGCTACGGTAGGGGGGTCCCCTGTGGGCCTTATTTTTCAGTGGATACGGGACATAACCGCTTTGTTCCTTTGCGATCTTACGTTTTCTTCGTGTTTTATATTGCCCAAATCAATCCGCAATGCAAATGTGATCTATGCTGCGCCAAAACAACTGCCTTAACCATTTATATCCGTGGGGTACATAGCCACTCGAGAGGCTTAAACACACCAGTGAAAATGGTGATACCCCCCTTACCGTAGCCTTGGTCTTTCCATGTTTTCAGTACTATCTAAGACGACTCCACGACTTGCAAGACGAATCTAAGACGCGCTGAGATGCATTTAACATGCTCTTAAAACGTGAAAAGTGGATTAAACGCGACAAGACGGATCCAAGACCAATTTAAGACGTGCTAAGACGAATCTAAGACGCGCGAAGAAGCACTAAATGCGTTCTAAGACGCAACACATAGGTTTAGGTGAATCATATTTGCGCGTTTTACTCCACGTTATATTCGCCTGCGGCGGGCTCATTCTCCACTAAGCTCCATTTCTATATCTGAGGTACACTCTACTCGCATCGCTTGTCTTGGAAAATTGGACCTATTTGGTGAGGAAGGGGCTACTACATATAATTTAGGACGGATATAGTGAAACGTCTGTTAATTATGTTGCGTAAGATTGTAAAATATGTCCTGCCCACGCTTAATTTAAACCCTATGAACCGCTGTTTTGTATTGGTTTCAGGCCATATGTACTACGTGTGCGGCCTAATAACTACATGAACATTATGCGCGTAATCACACGTAGTTTTTCCGCACAGGGCCACCGCACAACGGTCACACGGGAGCGAACCCCAGCAGTGGCTACCCCGCAGGCATTAGGAGATATATATATATATATTGGACACTAAGGTTTTTAGTAATCCCATTTTCGAACACTCCACCCTCTCCTCACTGGTTGTATGACTTACAGGATATACATGATAAACTGATGCATTCATTTTACACCCGTCAGATATGTCCCTGTAAAGGACTTATAGTTTGCCCCCCCCCCCCCCTCCCCCCCCCGAACGCTTCCTCCCTCCCCACCACCCGCACCGTCGCTTAGACCTAGCACCACGTGTATCGCCAAGCTCCAAACTGATATACATTTATGCGACCTAACGCTGTTAGAACCCCGCTCTGCCCCCTTCGAACACTCCGCCTGTTCCTCACACGTTATACGACTTACCGGATACACTTCATATATTGATGCATTTTCTTCCAAGGCTGTCAGATTTTGTCCCACTCAAAAACGAGTTATATAGTTTCCGCGCACAGACTGACTAACATCACCCTGTTGACCTTAGTAGCTACACTGTAGTTTGGGAGTCGCTGACTTTTATCTCAATGAGCACGCACAGCCCGTAGTACGAGCGATCGGAGTGTCACACACAAGGTTGCAAATATGAGTTTAGACTAAATGTTAGATCTCACAGCTGGAGCGTATTTTTCACTTATAATCTAGGATAAGAGTATGCCTATTCTAAATCCAATTTTGAAAGCTAAGGAAGAGCGGTTATGCTGTTTTCTTCTTTTTGATTTTGCAGTGGCTCTGGGTGACGCTCGCGCAAATGACCCCCCTGTTCCTTGCGGCCATAGGCCTTCGTGCGGTTTTAATTTTTCGACAGTAACCTTTGAGGGGATGGTTAGCTTCCTTGCCATCAGCTCACCACCTAACGTGTTTTGGTCGGTGAGGTGCAGTCACTCGTGCGAGTATGACGGCTCAGACCGGATTGTTAAAACTGGAGCGGTAACCTCTACCGTAGCGTTGGTCCAATACTATACCTGGTATACTTTATCGTATAAACTATTTAGTATGCCATGTCCGAAGTCTATATTTTATAGAGTGGTAGGTTGTGGAGTAGTTTGATGGTCTCTTATTCCCGGAGATGTTGGATCACATAGGTTGCAGAGTACCCGTGGCCCGCGACGGTCTCCCATCTGCGGACACTCGTCTTTGGGGAGGAGCTGGCCAGAGCACTGGGCGGTAAGGGATCTAGAAACTAAGCAAACTCTGTTGTCAACATTTTGCTCCATTTATTTGACTACGCAGACATGCTTACATATTGACCCATCAAATGTAGTAGTACGTGGTCAATGTCGACCTGGGGACCGACCGCTGCAATGGAAAGATACCTATGCCTCTGTAACGGTCACTCACACAAGGGTTTCTTCGGTGTTATATCAATACATATGGTAAAGGAGTTGCCTGTTGTCTACCGGATGCCTTCTGACTGACCGAATAGCCGAGCCGGTCGTTCAGGCGTGCGATAATACCTTCAAGCTATAAACATGACAACTGCTATGAATCATAACGCCCCAACGGAGAAGAGGGGACATCATCACACAAGCCTACTTAGAAGGGCCGTAAATGCTGATCCACAAAAATATCGGGTAGAATAAAATCTATCCTGCGTTTTCAGAGAATGGATCGAAGATGAGGCGCTTCACAACCCACTCTTACACCTACTTCGAACTAGCCAGCGGGAAACCAGTTGGACGGATGCAAAGCAAAGAAGGCAACAAACACCCCACATACCAGTGCGTGAAACCAATTGAACACGTATGATGCTTAGTCATTGAAACGCGTAAAATGCGAAGCCGAAGTCAAACATCCGAACATACCAGCACTACTTCACGTGAAAAACAACGTCCAACGTTACGCGAACAAGGCGAACTAGAAACCAAAAGTGCGAACATTCCGGTACGTGGAAGTGAATAGGACGCGTACAAGGCGAATCAGACACCGAGAGTGCGAACAGTTTGGTGAGCGAAATCCAGAAGAGTATGCTAGTATTACCGCCAAGCTGCAAACGAATAACAAAATGATTGTGGGAGCAGTGTCGATCGAGTAACAACATGAGCTATACCACTATTGACCGATGGAGGCGATACCATTATACGCTGGGTTGCTCAAGTTCAAATTTCACCTTCTATTTGTGACAGCAACAACGCACGTATTGTTACGTGTGTCGTTTCCACAACACCTTGCTGATCATTTGACGCAACAAGGAAAGCTTGACGAGGCTGTTCGAAATGAGTACTATTGTTTGAGATTATATTTTGGGGAGGGGGCGGCCGAAGGAAAGAAGATGGAACGTGGGCCCATTTTGTTTTTGCCAGCCCTTGGCTGACTCGCAAGTGTTTTGCTGTCGAAGCCTCGTCTGCAGAATCGGACCGTTTGTTCTCGCAGGCCGGCTTAGTGGTGGTGTCGAATAGTAGCCGCGTGTCAGGGGACACAGCGGCAGACATCTTATCCCTCCGCCGCCAGAGCGTCAAACACCACAATTTGGAGCTGTGTGATAATTTTGCTGTACATGGCGTCGTTGGTGGTGTGTCAGTTTCTGTAAGCATGTCGTTGGTACGTTGATCGTGAATACCTAGAAGGAACGCGATGAGAAATGTTATCATGTGAGTGAGACACGTGCTGCTGTTGCCCTAGAGCGTCGAGGGTTTTTGAGCAGAAGATGGATGGAGGAAAGAATTTGCAAACACTTTTTTTTGTGTTATATTCCATCGCACAGCTGCACATACATGCAACGGCGTTTCTTGTAGCTGTTTTGTAGTTGATGTGTACAAATGATTCCCCTCTACTTTGTCCAAGACAACGAGCGCGGCGGTCTCCATGTTGCTGACGTGCTGACTGAGGCTTACAGCCGTGCTGCGCTATAGAAGACACAAAATAAATATTTTTACCTAAAATTCCAACAATAATATATAATCACCAAATTTGCGTTGATAGAGTAATCATGATAATGTTTGAGATACATATGACGGCGGGAAAATAATCGTGAGTATGAGTAAAACAATCATCATTTGCAACCGTGATTAAAAATACTTTTTTTGGATGATGTCCAACCGTGATTGTAACGGTCTACCTCAAGCATTTTAATAGGTCTTTGCTGTCGTATATATGCTCTGGATCCCGATGATCCACCGGAAGTAGTTATTTGCTGCGCGTAAATACTTACTCGCGTTAGTTTCTTAAACGAGGTCCCCATCATTCACCTCCCTATTTTTTCGGTTTCAAGTGCGATGGCGTGGTACGCTTCTTGGTTCCACCTCGACGACGCCAACGCCAACGAAGACATCGACGATGGTGGCGAAGCAAAGCACACACCAAGGGAGATGGCCATCTCCGAGCTTCCACGGCAGGCTCATAGCGAAAGACAACGGTCGTGGATGGACACAGAGACAACCCATGCGTACGACGCGCCGATTGGCACAAGGACGGCCTCCGAAAACCATTGGCGCGATGTGGAGCCCGTCAATCTACCGAGCTTGCTGGCGCAGAAGCACATCCGCGTTCTCCTACTGATCGAAGCACTCTTTTCGGTGCGTGACCTTCCCGCGATGTAATTTGTTGTCGACGTTTATTTCCGGTGTGCCTTGCGTGCAGGACTTGAAGGAGTGGGGGCTGTTGAACCCAGGGAAGCCGAATAGATAACCATTCTAATTTGGTTGCGATACATATTTCGGGTGGCGGTTTTAACTGTTCGTCGTATGTCACCCTTTTAAACAGAACATTTGTCAATCTGTAGCCGGAGGTTGTATGAGGCCCATTGTTCAGTTTGGCGACCAAGCATACGGGTCCACAAACCATTCGATACGGCGTCCGCTGACCCGGACACTTGAACCGTGATGACATGGCTCCCTCGTAATGCTCGCATTCTCCGCGTGTCCTTCATAGTTCGTATTCACAGGGTTCAATGAGATTTACAGTCTGTGGGCTCTCAGCACCGTCGCCAGGGGGGGTCTAGATTGGTCAAGCGTCCAGATCGGGAAGGTAGGATCAACGCCTCTTGCGACACCCTCGTTTTAACGAACTAAAGGATCCTTTGCGTGTAGATTTCGGTCGTTGTCCAGGCTTGGTTTAGTTCTCCGTTCTTTCGTTTCCGCCCCGACGAAGATGGAGTTAGAGATACGATGTACCAGAAGAGGGTATCTTCCTTTGTCTCTGCTTTCGCAGGGCACAGGACCTGCAGCGCGTAATTCGTTCGTGTCAGGCCATACCCGATCCGTATTTGTTTTTTTGAGATTCGCGTTCAACTGTCGATGCCCAGGGGGTGACCCACAGCAGAGAAGCAGGCCGACGCATCTTCATATTCTCGTTTTCTGTTCAATATATATCCAAACCTTCTGGCACCACTGTTCGTAACTGCAGTGCAATGCCCATATGTTACCTCAGCGTCTACGTTGGTGACGAAAACGATGAGAACCAGATGCCGATCATCGGGAGATGACGGTGAAACTTGATAGTGAGACGATGATGAGGTCACTGTAACCGCGGTGATGACGCCAATGGTTGATAAAAACGTGATACTGTAATGATTATGATAGGTATGATGACGAGGATTGCCGAGCCGGTCTCCTGCACTATTTTCATTTTGCGTGGAAGCTCGTATGGAAGTTTCTATGGAAGATATGGAAGCTATGGAAGCTTCCATGGAAGCAATGGAAGCGGTGGAAACTTCCATGGAAGCTTCCATGGAAGCGGTGGAAACTTCCATGGAAGCTTCCATGGAAGCTTCCATATATTCCATTAAAGCTCTCATGGAAGGTTCCATCGAAGCTTTCGTGAGACAGATGGAAGATATGAAAGCTTCCACGGAAGTAACGTCCACGGGAGCTTCCACGAAAGCTTCCACGAAAGATTCCACGAAAGATTCCATGGAAGTAATGGGGTTATTCGCGTAAGTTATGGAGGCTGTCACGAAAGTAACTTCCACGGAAACTTTCCTGGAAGCTTTCGCGGAAGTAACTTCCACATAAGCTTTCATGAAAGCTTTCATGGAAATTATGGAAACTTTCGTGGAAGTTATGGAAGATTCCATGGAAGATATGGAAGATATGAAAGCATCCACGGAATCAACTTCCACGGCAGCTTCCACGAAAGCCTTCATGCAAGTAACGTTCACGAAAGCTTCCATGCAAGTAACGTTCACGAAAGCTTCCATGGAAGCTTTCATGGAGGTAATGGAAGCCTTCGCGGACGTTATTGAAGCTTTCACGGAATTAGCTTCCACGGGAGTAACTTCCATGGAAGCTTCCATGGAAGAATGGAAGCTTTGGCGGAAGTTATGGTAACGTCCACCAAAGCTTTCGTGGAGGCTTTGGCGGAAGCTTCCATGGAAGACATGGAAGATATAAAAGCTTCCACGGAAGCAACTTCATCGGAAGCTTTCACGAAAGCTTCTCCGAAAGCTTTCGTGGAAGTCACTTCATAAGAGTAACTTCCACGAAAGCTTTAATGGAAGTAACTTCCACGAAAGCTTTAATGGAAGCTTTCATGAGAGTAATGGAGGATTTTGCGGACGTTTCGGAAGCTTTCACGGAAGTAACTTCCACGGAAGCTTTCATGGAAGCTTTCATGGAAGTAATGGAAGCTTTCATGGAAGTAATGGAAGCTTTCGCGGACGTTATGGAGGCTTTTACGAAAGAAACTTCCACGGAAGCTTTTACGGAAGCTTTCATGGAAGTAATGGAAGCTTTTATGGGAGTAATGGAAGCTTTCGTGGAAGTCATGAATGCTTCCATGGAAATAACTTAGTAACCCTAACCATAAGTAACTTCCATGGAGGCTTAGGTGGAGTTACGTAGGGTTAGGGTTAGGGTTAGGGTTATATTTCTTCCGTGGAAGCTTGTGTGGAAACTTTCATGGAAGCTTCCGTGGAAGTTGTTTCCGTGGAAGCTTCCACGGAAGCTTTCGTGCAAATTGCTTCCGGGGAAGCTTTCGTGGAAGCGTCCATGGACGTTGCTTCCGCGGAAACTTTCGTGAACGCTTTCGTTGAAGTAGCTTCCGTGGAAGCATTTATTGAAGCTTCCGTGAAAGTTGCTTCCGTGAAAGATTTCGTGGAAGTTGCTTTCATGGAAGCCTCCGTGGCAGCTTTCATTGGCTTTCGTGGATGTTGCTTCCGTGGAAGCTTTCATCGAAGCTTCCGTGGAAGTTGCTTCCGTGGAAGCTTTCGTGAAAGCTTCCGTGGAAGTAGCTTCCGCCGAAGCTTTCATCGAAGCTTCCGTGGAAGTTGTCTCGGTGGAAGCTTCCGTGGAAGTTGTCTCGGTGGAAGCTTCCGTGGAAGCTTCCGTCGAAGTAGCTTCCATAGAAGCTTTTATGGGAGCTTCCGTGGAAGTTGCTTCGGTGGAAGCTTAGGTGGAAGCTTCGGTGGAAGCTTTCGTGGAAGCTTCCGTCAAAGCTTGCGTGAAAGCTTTAATGGAAGCTTCCACGGCATGGAAGCGTGGAATTCTTCCACAGTTCCATGGAAGCTTCCAGTGCTTCCACGGAAGCTTCCATGATTCCATAGAAGCTTGCATTGCCATGGAAGCTTCCATGGAAGCGATATGAGCTTCCATGGAAGTCATTGAAGCTTCCATATCTTCCCACGGAATCTTTGATGGACACTTTCACGACCTTCCACCCAAAATGCAGAGAGTGCAGCCTATGATGCCAAAAATGCCGCTCAGGTTGCATTGTACTCCACACCTGTCCGCCCACCCGCGCGCCCGCTCACTTATGACCTTCTTCTACACACCGCGCAGATATTTCTTGCGTCCGGCTTCCTGGTACTGGTCTTCGAGATGTTTGCCGTTCCGATTATAACCCCGCGAGTGGGCTTCAAGATGTCGCAGAGGTTGGGTTCCATCTTCGAGATCCCGGTGTATGTATTGCTTCCCCTGCTCTCCAACCTGAACGCAGACGGCACTTTTGTCACCGCCACCTCGATCATCCTTGTCTTCATGTGCTATGTGTCTGCGAACTCGGTGAGTGCCTGCCGATGCGATAGAGTGCTTGCTTGCACACACACATGAAGTGTCGGCAGTTGCGTTGGGATCATTTAAGCAGGCTTAGTGTTCCTCCTCATATTTATCGCGTGTAACAGTGCAAATGTCTCAACTTTGCCCAACCTAAAGGGCTTGGGAGCGTATACACGCTTTTTCCGACTGTCCCTTGCAGTATGCCTCCGTTGGGGGCACTTTCCACGTAACATCAAAACCACAAACGGTCGGAAAACGAAGCTTGTGACACCACTGCGTTTGCTTGCGTACAGAATGTACCGCCGAGGGCGACCGGTTAAGGTTACACCAACGAATCCAGGCTGGGTCTTTTTACAGAACCCTAATTAATTTCCGGCCCATGTCCACGCCGTTTTTCCGAATCAGACCGTAAAATGTGCCCGTGCAAACACCGCACCTGATGATATTTTTCTTGATTAATTTTTTATCGGTCCAGTTTTCGCGGAAGGAGTTAACCACCTTAGCCCAAACATTCAAGGTGTAAAAGATAAAAGAAAAAAACACTCGGACGTCAGACCTCGAGATCGGCGTAGAACTCGCGTGCAAACCTTCAGCGCTTATCTCTCAAAAACGGCGCGAACATTTGGACTTTTGTTCGTAACAATGAGTAAAAACCGTTTTTTATTTTTAATGACGTGGTTTTGGTGTTAATCCATATGTTTTCGCTAGAGATTTTTGGTATATCGTTGAACACAGGCGGGTGATATCTTTGATTTTTTGCTGGAACATCCTACTGACATGCTGTGAAGTACGTCCAACTAGATCGTGCAAAATACGGCGTAATTGGTGTTTCGGCTCCGGTTGGAAAAAGACTGGATGTTAATGAAAATATTAACGGCCTGTCATTGGTCGACGCTTAGTTCTCTCCTAGAGACAGTCCGAGGCCGTTAAGTAAAACTGGCGATGTCACTCTCTTTCACTTGTTAAAATGAAGGAAAGTATTTTACAGCTGTTCGGTCTTCGATAAGATATTGCGAGCGGCATTCGTCGGGGAGAAAATTTGGATATTTTTTCTTCGACCAGCCTGTACCCCGAAGCGAAGCATCGCGAAGGAAATATCCTCGTGTACTCACCACAATCTCTCTCCAGCTTGTTAACACTTCCACCGCTTCCCGACGCCGCAGCTCTCTCTTCCTCGTGCGCCATGCTTCTGCGGTCAGTTTTACGTAGGTGTCGCATTGGCCTTCAACAACGCGACAGTGCCGGAACGGCGTGGGGAGCTGAACGGAATCTCGTCGGGCGTGGCCGGTTTCTCTAAGGCAATCGCCCCTATATTCTGTGCGACGCTGTTTGCCTACTCCATCGACGGCGATCGGTTCTTCCCATTTGACTACCACTGCGCGTTTTACTTCATCGGCGCGATGCGACTTGGCGCCGCTTACATGGGGTGGAACAGGATACGCAATGAGGGAACAGTGGAGAAATTCGATATCGAACTTATCGGATTAAACTGGATAAGCGACACCGAAGCCGCGAAGGTACATGATACCGATTGCATTGGATTGAGCAGGAAAAACGCCACGGAACTCGTGGAGAACGTTCCCGCCAACCCCGTGGAACCGAACAACAGAAACGATACCAGAGTCGTGGACATGTTCGGAATGGAATAGCTTGAGGCTGGTGTTTCGGCTTTGGGCTAGTAGGGAGGATGTTGAATGAGGTGATTCCGCTGAATACGAGTATACCGGTCGACTAAATTCTCGAGTTTTTAGCGGGCGATATATGTTATTTGACCGGTTCGACGGGTCTGTATACCAATATCAGACCATATTAATTTGGTAAAGGCGCCACAGTCACAGTACACCGTATACGACGTATTCATAGTATTATACGCAAACGATTAGGTGAGACGTTGGCAACAACAGGGGTTTAGCCTTAGCTTTGTAGGGAGAAATTAATGCTTGGGCTTGGGTCTATGCGGGGTACTCGTCCTTGACCTACCGCAAGATAAACGCATGTGGTTGCACAACGTCTATGACGGGGGTCACCTACAGGTCAATATACGGTTGCGGCGGGCCGGAGACACTCGTCCTAGTTTCTACGTAGGTACACTATATAGTTGCGGTGTTTGGAGTGATGATGTATACCGCAGCCGTGCAGTGAGGTTCAGACCGGCTCGCTCGGGTTAACCAAATCGCGATGTTGGAGACGACGGTATAATGGTTGAGTGGCGTCCCTTGACCTCATGTTTTAGCTTGCGCAAGTGCCTGCTTTACTGCGCAGGAATTGCTCCCTCTCCAGTAAGTGCAGACGGGTGCTTACTAGGAACCTTGGAGCACTGCGACCGACATGACCGAGAGACATTTCGATTTCGTTTTACAACAGCAGTAGTCATTATTGGAGGTTGAGTGCAGGTGAGCGAAAGCATGTAGTCATATATCGTGGGTGATGTATCTTGTCGTGATGTACGCAACCCGCGTTCGCGGGGCTCGGCAAGGAGTTCAACACGAAGACGCCAATGCAGACGGGCATACCAATAAAATGTTGGACATAATCCTCTTTTTGGGGCATCTCATAACTGGTAGGATGTTTCTGTCGGACATCGCATGGCACCTAAAGTACCATGAGGAAACCCGTGCGATAACCCATGAAATGTCCTTCTTCGTCTATAGGACAACGTATGAAACATCCTATGGAATGTCAACCAGCATAGCTGACAGGGATTTCCCATGGGATGCCGAGCTTCCTATGGGTTGTTCAACAACGATCTTTCCCATCGGCTGTCCTAGGAGATGTGCATTAGTACATTAACTCCTACCATAGGGTGTCCCACATATGGGCACTGCAAACACCCCGCGTGCTGTCCCTTGTGGTGACCCACCGACTGATCCATGATACCTGTCGTTGGGATATCACCCGTCGCATGGGACGTCTTGTGGTACATCACACGGGCCGTTCCATGCGATTTCCCATGTCTCCGTTCGAACGTCCAGCGGGATGCCCACAATCCTATGGGATATATCCCATATCATATGCTTCCATTCCATGGTGAATATTGCATGGGGCATTAAACGCCATGCTCACGGGAGGTAGTCTACCCAATGGGGCCTCAAACACCCAACGGCATGACCCATGGGATCGCTCATAAGAGGTTGCTCATCCCATCGGATACTGCAGGCGATATTACATCCTATGCCCGTGGGGAGCCGTTTACACGATGGGATCCCATACATTTTTGGGGATGCCCAAGGGCATGGATACTGGGATGGCCCTGGACAAATTATGATATCTCCCACTTGGCGTCGCTCATCTGTACCGCTGTGGTGGTGTCATTGGGATTTTTATCGTACATAGAATGGTTTGATACACTTTGTCAGGGAGTTCCACTGTCACCGTTGACGTTTATTGTGAACCCTTGCGATATGGACGGGAAGAAGCGTGGCCGATAGCACGGCAAATCGTCGTGTTACAACGACCGAAACGATTATTGCATTGTAGACAAGCGCTCTCCGAGCCTGCGAGGGGAAGTCCTCGGAGCTGATTCCACCGGGCCTGGGGTCGCGCGCGAGACGGTACCATTCAATACAATTGGACCAGTTCTGCTTACTGCCCAGAGAATTACCAATTTTGCTTTCGGAGTTCCGAAAGGACTATTGTGCGGGCTAGCGTGAGACACCAGATGAAAGCAGCCAAAGACCGTGTAGCATCAAGCGGAGTTCTAGCGAAGGGCGCTGCCGGAGTCTATTCTGCATTGGGGCAACCCGAGAGGTGCAGGCCGAACCGGTGGCGATATTTGGAACGGGGAATTTAAGTGGTGATCTTGGGAAACCAACCATTGAGGTTGGGTGGTGATGTTGTTGTCGTCGAATATATGCGCGAACTTATTGTTTTCTACACGGAGTACGAGCAGCAGATGCATATCGCGAACCAACATGGGAGAAAGACCGGGGGCAGGCGACAGCTGGTATGTTCAGCGACCGAATTTGTGGTGGCTGATGGTTTCTTCGAGGGCAAACCCTGGGTCAACCTCTCCGAGGGGGAGCTAATGCAAGGGTGTAAACGTTTTCGCTGGCGTTGATATGCAGCAGACGAGTGATGAGTTTTTCCGGAAACGTATTTCGTGTGGTGTAGACAACAGCAACCGCGGCCGTAAATGGCAGGGTGTGGTTTGTTCAAAAACGTGTCTTCCGAGCGGAAATACCTTGCCGAGGGCGGGGTCACGAAATTGGTCAAGCGCGACGGTCGACAGTACACGCTAACACATGGCATGGTGTTTGTTGATGCAACAGCGACGGGAATGGAGCTCCTCGGGTTCCGCCGCAAGGTGTAATAGAGAATGTTTTTCGATCTCGTAACGCATGATCCTGACGCATCTTTCAACATTTTGGCCAACCAGCAGCCGGACCAAGCTGTAATTGATAGAGCCGGGCCCTGGTAGCTCTAGCCAGTACAGTATGTACTGACTGTGAGATACACCGGTACACGTGACTAGATCAGTGCACTGGTGGTCGCGGCGAAGCAGCGCCCGCTTTCCCCCCCCCGGCTGGCGAGGGGACCACGTCGGAGGCGACCCCGGAGGTCCCCACTGGAGGCGCCGTGCAGCAGGCTCGCCTTTTACGTGGTTTGGCTTCACTAGAGCAAACCAATACGTAGTTTTTTTACCATTTTTCAAAGGTAATTGGTGGTAGATTGACTAAGAAGAAATGTTAGAAGAGCAAAAGCGAGTTAATCGTGCAGAAATACGGCAATGTACCGTACGCAGCCAACTGTAGATAATGAACGAACAGTTGAGACATTGCCAAACCGGGTTCTCTTACACAATTTGCGAAATCGCGTCCTCAGAGACGTAACTATTTACACGCACATTTTCATTCAATATTGATCCAAACGTGATGTATGTTCATATTCTCCGCGGAAACAAAATCAATGAGAGAAAATTCCGCGTAGTCTAGTTACTGTTATAGGTTTGTTGAGTTCTGTTCTACCTAGCTGTTCTGCGTGCCCTCTCTGCACTTACGCTGTGAATATCGATGGGTTTTAGCTGTTTCATGAGGCGCTATTGTTGGACATACGTGAATAGTCAAAATATTGGCACCATGGCATCCCCCTCAGCAAGAACAGTACTACTGGCAAAACATACCGGACTAGGACCCAGCCCAATTTTTTAGGCCAACGATGCTGAACGCCGGAAACGCCGAAACGGCGTGGCGCTAGATCGGTAGCTGCTGCGGGGACCAAGCGGCAGGGAAGTGCTGCTGACAAGCACAACTCACGCGAGAGTGCGAAGGCTCCTGATGCAAGAACAGAGCGGAATCGTCGGTACGACAACAACGATGTTGTAAGCTAGGTCACAAGCAGCGGGGCTACCCCCCCCAAAGCCACCTATGAAAGATGGGCAAATATATCCTTGGCCGGAGCCACATCCAGACTCCCATACCGTGTCACAACACCACAAGCGGTCCCGCTAAGTGTACCCGGAGAACGACAAACGTCATGGTCCCTGCGTCTGCCGCTCCTCGAGCAAGTGGGTACAAAACCCCTTCAACACCAGTGATGGCGGATACTGAACCTGCTGCGTCTGAAGCGGCCTCGCAAAATGACGACGACTACGTGAACGTTCAGGTGCCGCTGGAGTAGATGGTGCCAGTGGATAACGGGCTCACCGAGACGGTGCAGCCCCAGGTTTTTCAAGGCGTTGGGCCACAGAATGCAGCACCAGTTCTTCACTCAATTCCGGTGCAGCCACTGGCAACAGCAGCACATCAGAGGCGTGAAGATATGCCACGACCATTTCATATGCGGGTGTATCGGTCTTACAGCTTGGCGGGTGTAGGGATACGAGCGTGGGTACGGTGGAGACAAACACCGAATCTGGAAGCGCTGACGCTGCATGTTACCGGGTGTCCTGCGGTGCCGGTGCTTTCGCGGCTGCTGAAGTCACAGTCCTTGTGGATTCCGGTTCAGTCATTACAGCAATGACGGAAAACCGGGTGGAGGCCCTATGGGGGCAGCCGGGAGTAGTGAACACCGCGTTAACAGAGACGTTGATTGGGTATGCAATGCTCGTGAGGTGGCGTCGTTGGGCTTGGAGTGAAAAATCGAGATGTACAATCGTATCCGCTCTACTTGAAGATCAAGACTTCATGGGGACTATTTTGGTTAACTACGATGTTTATCGTGCTCCCTGGGGGAAGGGATCTTGTTATTATCGTGCAGAAGACGCTGAGAGAGAACTTCATCATCGTCATCACGGCGCAGCTGAAGGTCCCTGTACTGGCGCTGCGTATGAGCATAGAGCTCGTGCTGTCGGTCAGCCTAACCCTGGGGATTTTCTCCCAGCGGCGATGGCTATCACGACATTCGCGCCGGGCGTGCACGCGCCTAGTGACGTGGACAGTAACGTCACACGTCTCATCGACCCATGATATTTCAGAATTCCGACGTGGAGATGCAAAATCTTGTGGGCATGTTTGGTACGGCGGTCTAAAACGCTGTTGACGTTGGCTTCCCGTCGGAATGTGCCAAGGTGCTGAGCAATACTGTTAGTCGACGCTCCTTGACGTGTTTTATTCAGGTGTGTTAGGAGTATCCACCTGCAACCGAGTCAATTTACGGTAGGCCCTCCAACTTTTCTTTAACAAAACCTCCGGTGTCGAAACCAGCCCAAGGCTGTATTACCTTAAATAAGGTGCACTTTGCCACCCCGACGTCGTCGGTCGCGAGGCCTTCGCGAACAAGAACATATGCCAAGATATACTTTTCATAGAGACTTTCCTCGCATTGAGCATCCACGAAACATCCGTTGAAGAAAATCGCTGCTTTGAGGGGGCGCTAGATCTTAGAATCCGTCAACAATGGAGCCTATAATAACGCGACTTCAGCAAGGTGCAAAGGAGGTGCGGGCAAAGCGCCCCGCAGAATATTATCGCCTACCGCGAAATGTGTGAGAATCTTGCCACGACTGCAGCTCGGTGGTCACGACGATCGGCTTCGAAGTGGTCTGGAAAAGACTGAACGAGGCGGCGATCACCTGGTAGCTGGTGTCGCACGTGTTCCATCACGCGCCGGCCGCGACGTGAAAAAAGCTCAAGGCGCTATGGCTAAGGCGGAGAAGAAGCAAGCGGGGACTCGTGCACCGGTATGATTTTCGCTTGTGAAAAAATTGTTGTTCGGGGCTGGTTCTGGATTCTAAGTTGCTGATTTTCTACTTTTTTTTCTGAAATTTGACGTTCTAATTTTTCCAACTGGGAGTTTCTGTGTAGGTAGCTGACGCAGCCATAGCTGATTAATCGCTGAGGCTGTGTGTAGACACCGCACGTCCGGGATTTATGCTGCTATTTCTCGAGTGGCTATTTTCCCGGAATACCCATTCCGTATGTGGTCTGGGTCTTGAAAACTTGCATGAACAATTTGAGGTGTAACGCGTGGTGCGTCGTTCGTTTGCTTGAAGAGGCATAGGTGATGACACGACTGCTGAGGAATAATTGTTTATGGTCAGCAAACGTGGTAGATCTTAAGTCGTGACGAACGTGACACGATTTAGTGGACTTGACCAATTGCCCAACGTACGGGTAGCTATGTATATCACACCTACTCGGTCTGAGCCAGCTTGTGGTTGGTAACCTGAGATGGGCCTTTTTGAGGGTGCTGTACCGTTGTGGTCGTATTTCCTGGGGATTTGCTTTGCACAGCAGAATAGTTGTTGGATACTCGTTGTCAGGGAGTTCCATTGTCACTATTGGCGTTTCTCGTGGGCTATTGACCTTTGAAATTTGAATGGGAAGGTCTACGGCCGATACCATGGCACTTTTGCCATATCATAACGGACGAACTATTTTATTGTGGACAAAAGAATTCTAAGGTTACGATAGGAAGTTCTCCGAGCTGATACATTTAGCAGTTAGTTGATACATTATTTCACATTGCTATTGGTGGTTTTGGCATGCTTAATACGGAGTATACCGACAGCAGTAAATGTCTATATTCTACTCGTAGGCGGCGAATTTTGAGCAAGACCTTAGATATCTGATTTTACTGTACTGTCTATATTATATACTATTATTACCCTTCCTTAGCTAATAATGCATGGTGTATGATATGTGCGTAGATAGTTTTCTTGTTGTTGGTACATACTTGTAGTACAGCCAACCCCTACATCTATGCGAATCACAGCCCCCCCCCACGCCCCCACCTCCCCCGCCACGTTCCCTCCTCCTCCCCCTCAAGAAGGATTTAGAGTTTCCACGCACAAATTGACCTTCCCCACCCGTCTCCACCCCCCCCTGCCCCCCTCCCGCCCCCCTTTCGATAAAAATCAGGCCCCTCACCGGATATTCGACTTACAGGATTCACTCGATTAACTGATGCGTTTCCTTCCACAGCTGTCGGATTTTGTCCCTCTCAGAAAAGGATTTTATAGTTTCCGCGCGCAGACTATCAACATCACCCTGTTGACACTGATAGCTACACTGTAGTTGAAAGCGGAGTCGCCGACCTATATCTTTAATGAGGACACTCAACCCGTAATACGCGCGACCGGAGTATCACACACAGCTTGAAAAGATGAGTTTCGACAAAATATTCGATCTCACAGCTGGAGTGTATTTTCATTTATATAATATACGAAGGACAGCATTTGATAACACTAGTTTGTTTGTCCCCACTATAACGGATGGTTTTGGCAATATTTAGAGGATGATGGCAGCCGCATGTGCAGTAGTAATAGTGATCTAATACCAGTTATGTTAATATTTATACACAGCATTCGGGAATAAAAGTTGGCTATCCCCACCCTACAAAAAAACACTCTGGTGTCGAAACCACGTTTTTAATGTAGCAACGTGTCACCTGTCACACCTCAACGTTTTCTGTTTTAACGCCTTTACAACTGGAAACCCGTTTTGGTGACAAAATTACTTGGATTTAGTACGGGGAGGGGCTCGGGGGCTCTAAAGGGGTTAACGGGATATCATGTGCGTCCAAATCGGACAAAAAATAAAATAAAACATTTTTACGGACGTCAGCTGTGAGTTCGACGAATTTGGGGCCAATAGTCTTACTTGCAAGCTGCGTTGTTGGTACTTGAAGTGTACTTCAAGGGCACCGCATGGGTGCCGGCGGATGCCGGCGCCCATGCTTCGGGTAGGGCACGGCAGCACATCGACAAGCCAACTTGTAGCTGTCCTATTTGACATTCATCGAACTTTGGAGTAATGCCAAGATTTAGTGATATTCCGATTGGAGGATGCGTGGTTGGTCGGTTTCGGGAAGCGTGCTCCTCATGGGTTCTAGTGTTTTCATTGGTCTCTCTCCTCATGGCTCGCTGGATAGACTCAAAAGCTACATAATATTTCCTCTACATTGAACTCTAAATAACAGACAAAACAAGACAAGACAGAGTAGGACAGGATCGAGCAGGTAGAGCAAGGTAGTGAGGTGTGGGGCGTCTTGCTTGCCCCATTATCGTCACATACATTACCGCCCATCTATGATGAACTTAACGTGAGTGTGACATATTATATCACCTGGTTTCACCTGAAACTTGACATGGTTTCACGTCGAATCTATAAACTACCCTTTTACGGAGGGCACTCCATTACACTAGGCCACCCAGGATAGTCGTAGATTCAGGTCACCTGGCCATCAAAGGATGTCAACAAAACATCCAGAATTGGAAAAAGGATCGAAGATGCGGCTATTCGAAACAAACGAAAATGAGGCTACAGATTTCCCCACACCTCGTAGTAATGAGGCTTAAATGCCTCATTGCAAGGTATACAACCCTATGATGGAGCTCACAACCGTGAGAGCTCGGGAAAGGGTATGTACCTTCGGTATACCATTAGCAATCGGCCTACGAAAACACGAAGGGCGCGGCTACTGAGCGCAAGGATTCGAAGAGAGCCAAAGAGGAAGGTATATACGCGGAAACAATGCCAGCAGAGAAGAAGGGAACACGTGTCACGTTGTGAAGGCGACAGTAATTACCGCCAGAATCGTAGCGTTGAAGGTGCGGGCGGTCGGGACATTTGCCGAAAGACAAGGGACGAAGTAAGGAACGCTGTCAAAAAGAGAGCCTTGAAGTTCGCTACGTTGGACATGGACAACTGACGTAGGGCCATCGTTGGTCGGTGAGATAGAAACAGCCAAGACGCGAAAAGGTACGCAAGCTTCGGGCCATTGGTCGGAAAGCAGAAGAGAAAAGCCTGAAACGAGAGAAAACAAATATCTGTGCCTAAACCAGTGACAGGGTCCGCTAGGTTGCACCTGGAAGGCTGACGTGGGACCATTGATCGAAATGGAAAAATATTTATATCGAACCCCCACGGTGAGGTTTAACGGGAGCACAGTGGCCGCAATGTGGGACCCAGGAGGCTAGCATAAGACCCTTGGCCAAACTGTAAAACGGGAATCTGAGGCAACCAAAACAAATCGCGAAAATGCAGAAAAAAACAACATCTAAACAGGGGCACAGACAACACCATAATTGTGGTACTGGAAGCGTGTGTGATGCGTTGAAAAGCTGAACCGGGGGGCAACAGTGGAGTACCTTTAGAAGCTATCTGGGTACAGTACCAGGAAAACGGGAAGAAATAAGTGGTGGGGTCACCTATACAAAGCAATACTCAAAATGAGGACGAAACTAAAACGTAGACACAAAGATGGAAGGTACTATCGGAAGCCCGAAAAAGAGTGGACATCATTACACCTCAAGAGGCTAACTAATAACGGGAACACTGCCAGTAAACGTAGCAAGGCTATTCAACCTTAACGGAGCCAGCCAAAAATAGGGTCGACAAGAAGATTCTCGCTCAGCTCGAAGCTGCGAAGGAAATGACTAGCTCCAGAAAGAGCGTAGAGAACAGAGAATACAATATGAACAAAGCCGCAGCTAGGTACTAGACGTTCGGGAACACGGGGGTCGCTGACGTGGAGCAACCCTAAAAAGGCAATCGAAAACAATGCACAGAAAACAAGGAGTAGGCAAGTCGTGTAAAAGCAACGAACTGCAGCTCCACCAAAAAATAGGAGGGTCCATAGCAAGGGACCTTAAAAGGCCACTTTTAGAAAACGAGCAACCTTAGGTACGTAGCGAAGGCATTCCTCCTAAACGATTTCACCGAAAACACAACATGACAGGATGGTAAACATGAAACGACCTACGTGGGCTGCGAAGTCAAACTGGGCTCAAAACGGGGGAAGTACGCCAACAAGCCAAGAGAAAATCGTGGGCCAACAGGGGACGGCCTGTGGACTGCACAGTCAAGACGGGCTGTAAACCCACAACTATGGCCGGTGTTGTTAAACTATATTGGCAGGTATGCAAAAAAAAAACAAGACAAAGTAGTCAAGAGAAACAAGGCCTGTTAGCTGCAAAGTCAGGACGGGGGTCAGAGCCGTTGGACCGTAGAGGTCGGGATGCCGAGCAAAAAAAAAAACAAAGAGTGGTCCAAGGGAATAGATCCGCTAACTACAAATCTAGAACGGAGCCCGACAACAAGAACCTCCTGGGGGCAGGTACAACCAAACAAGGTAGAGACCAAAAAACAACCGACAGATGGGCTGGAGGGTCAGCATGGGACCGCTAACATGAAGCCAGTAGTATACAATGTGGGACTATAGAAAGTAACAATAGATCGAATGCCGCAATACCAAGTGGCTGGGGCTACAGTGCAATAAAGTTAGTTGTGGAAAGAAGTACGCCAAGAAGCAAGGAAGGCACCACAACAACACAAAGTACGTCAATGGACGAGGAAAAACCAACAACGATTTAAAACGGAGGTCATGCCTCGAGAAGAACAAGGAGATATAACGCGGGAAGCATCCATTATGTCACCAAGATTATAGGGCGCGGTGGAAACGAAACGATACAAAAAAACTCGACATGGTTCGGAAACGCCATGTTTCGTCGGTATTGCATGAAACGTGGGCAGGCTACATCGGCGGTAGAAGGCGGAAGCAAAACCACAAAGGCGAACACTCGTCGTTCTGCACAAAAAAAGAACAACTTGGGCACAAGTTCAAGATCAAGGCAACCAGGAAGATCACCGAAAAATGAGCAAATGCTCTGATTTGAATGCGCCAGAGAAGACAGAATATAGTCTATACTACGTCAAAAGTTGTTGGGGCTTCAATGATACTCAGACTGTAAGGGAGTACTTCGGAGAGCCACGAGGCGATAACACTGACGATACTGGTACCTCCCAGGTGGAATTGTACTGAGAGAGTAGGGCCCGAAGCAAATACGCGCACAAGACGTTCACGAACGGATTCTCCCAGAAGAAAAGAGAGAAGGCTACCACGGTCGGTCGTTCGCTGTGCACAGCGATAACCACTAAGGAGCAAGCATGTCCAGAAATAACGAGAAAAAAAAACTAATACACGCGTTGCATGGACGCGAAAGAGGAATGTATAGGTTCCGGAGACGCACGATCCCCAGAGTCGAAAATGCACACACTGTAGAGGGGAGGGAGTGTGCGTTCCCATCCGGCACATAGTGCAGGGGGAAGGAAAACCAACATATAAAAACCAAGCTAACACGATATTGTTGTTCAAGCCATACCGTAAGAGCGGCGAAAATGGGGTTGGGGTATTTACACAACGGAGGACCAAAAATTCTGCGAGAGAGCACGCACATGGTGCAGACGATGTCTCGGCGTAGAAGGAATCGGACGAAACTGTTACGATGTCGCGGGCTGATACCATAAGCCGGACAGAGGGGCGGGGCAAATTACGTGCAACTCTAAAAAGACTAGCGGAGCGCATGCACAGTGTGCACGCAAAGTTCGGGCTAATGAGGATCAAGCGAAACTACCAGTTTTTTGGGGGTTTCATACCTTGAAGAAGCCTAGAGGGGAGGGGTCGTGAACAAACGACGGACCCGAAAATTACGGGAAAACGTTCATGTCGTGAAACTCTGAGAATGTGACCTACTATAGAGGTATTCCTATAGGAATACTAAGCGACGAAAATTCGGGGGAGAAACGTACGTGAAAGCACTTGCACGTCCAACCGAGAGGAGGGGACTCGTGTTAGGCGATACGACGCAAACAAGGTGAACAACACGCGTCAACAAGCACCTACGGCGTGCGTAGCGCAGATAGCAGAGGAAAAGCGATATCTCATACATCACACTGGTAAGAGAAGAAGTACGACGGATCAATAATCACCTATGACGTACGTAGTGCTAAAGACCGAGGAAGGGCTAAGACATATATGCCATAGCGGTAGGAAAACAATTACGACGCCACAACAAGCACCTATAACGTGCATAGTGCAAAACGCAGGGGAAAGGCCAACAAAAAGGAATACCACAGTGGTTTCGGGGGCTGCGAAACAAGGGTACGCTAAACCGACGGGAGAAAACGACAATACGGCAGGTTTGAGGCCAAGTTGCGAAAGCGAACAAGGTTAAACCGGCACAAACAGGAAGGCAGAAACATCAGAAATATTCGGCCTGGTTTCGAATATGGAGCTAGCGAAATCAGTCGCTTGAAGGCCAGGGTAGCACACCGACGCAAGCACGCAAACACATGTGCTGATCAGACCTGGGACAACCCGAAAAGTCATGAGAGCACACCGACACAGCACGCGAACATAAGTGGTGGTCAAAAGTGTGACGACCCGAAAAGTCAAGGCAAAGGAGAGGCACCTTGACACTAACTGAACAACAAAATCAAGCCCAAAACAAAAATTAAAAAGCCAATGCGCACAAAACCAATCCCATGAAAAAACTCGAGAAGGAACTAAAAAAACATGGGTAGGGGGAGGGGCAACAAGACAAAAGGGTAAGTGAGACTCAACGAGATAATACCCTGGCTGCAGATATACCTGTCGCGAGGCGTTGTAGACACGCCGATCCGTAGATGGTGCTCCGCGAAGTTGTGCAGTAGACACGACATAGGTTGATCGTGGAACCGGATGGTGTAGGGTCTGAAGTAAAATCTGATCAAACGCGGCTGGTGATCGTACTAGGGTGTGATGCAGCGCTCCGATCGCGGGGCAGTGACATCGTTGTGTTCGCGGAAGATGTGGTAGGAGCGTTGGAGACGGACGATGGTCCAGCAAAACGGGTTGAAGAGCTCCGAGCACGAACCAGTGAGGTCGGCATGTTCGCGGACGATACGGTAGGAGCCCTGTGACGAAAGAAGCCGAGGTTGTGGTAGCTCAATATAGTTGGTTGAAGAAAACGTCGGATCGTATACGCGGTGGTGAGATGTGCGTGTTCCACACCGTACATATAGACGCAAGCGTTGACGCTGTAGTAGTCCTTTAACGCGGGCCTGTGGATATGCCTGCGGTACTCAGGGTGTCCGAGTTAGCTTTTTAAGCCGCGAGAATGACGGCGTGGTTGCCTGAACAGGCGGTAGGGAAAGTCCAAAGTAGCCGACGATGGCGGTGACGCCGGGGCCGTTAGTAGCGGACTGAAAAAGAAGGCATACCGGCGCCGGGGCTTCAGGAGTTGGCGAAATATGTCCTGGCTGTTCGGCGCTGACGTTGCAATGACGGCGGAGTTGGTGGTAGCGGCCAGGAAGTGGGCGCCTCGCCGCTGGTAACGGCTTGATGCGGCAGGCCCATCGATGCATGGCTGCACAAGTCGGTGAAGTATTTTCCAGATGGTCGGAGAATATGGTGGTGACGATGCCGTCGCAGGTGGTTGTGGCCAGAAAAAGGTTGCCTTGCGTTGGTAGTAGCTTGAAGGGGAAATACATCGAATGGAGTAGTCACGGAAGACGGAGGTGGAGCTCAGGTGAAAGGTGGAGCCCTGATAAATGTGGAGATCTGGTCGCGAAGCTCAGGTGACTACAGGTGACGACGAATCTCCGTGCAGGAGAAGCTCTGGTCACGAAGCGCAGGTGACGACGAAGCTCTGTTGAAGATAGAGTTCTGAAAAAGGTGCGACTCTGGTCGCAAAGCTCGGGTGACGACTGAGCTCTCGTGGAAGGTGGAACTCCGGTGAAGGTAGAGCTCTAGTCGCGAAGCTCAGGTGACGACGAAGCTCTGGTGACGATGGATCTCTGATCGCGAAGCTCTGGTGACGACGAAGCTCTGGTGACGATGGTCTTGAAATTGTAGCCACAGGTATTGGCGAGAAAAACCGTTGCCGGAGAGCCGTCAACAGTTTCCAGCGGGGGCTGTGGAGCGATGACGGCTCTGTAAAAATAATGGGCCAACGAAGGATGAGTAGGTATTAAAAGGAGTGCACCAATGGTGGGCGCTGGGGAGAACAAAGGACGGGAGAACCGCCAGCGTCCTCGGCACCCTTCTTAGAGCTGGCTAGCGAACAGGAGGCTTTGGTTTCGGCCAAAATACACCAGACGGAGGTTTTGAGGCGGAGAAGGGGTCGACGGATTTTTTATATGCTACGCAACGGTGAGATGCCGAAGGTATTTCCAGAAAAACGTGGTGGTGGATGGGGCAGGAGGAAGGGGGTTAGAACCCACCTAAGTCAATGCCTAACAGAAGAGGTGCACATTTTGAGCGTCGCGGGTGGATGAGGGCGGGTGGTGGTGGTGGGTCGAAAAGAAGGGGGAACTAGTCGACCCGAAACGATACCCCGGATAGGATGCGCACATCGTTCGACGTGGGGAGCGAAGAGGCCGTGGAATGGCCCGAACTCTGGCTATAAAGGTCCTATACGTACCAGGCTCGGGAGGGTCAAGAGCCCGAGGAAACAAATAACAAACTCGGTAAAAGGGGAGCGGTGGAATGGTAGAGGTGGGTCGGAGAGTAGAGGGAGCGAGCCCACCCATGCTGATACTCGGTTCGAAACGCTTCATGTCCGGATGAATAAATCACTCCAACTCAGAAAATGGGAGTGGCGGGATGTGGTGGTGGGTTGGGAGGGACGGGGGAACAAGCCCAGCCAAGCCGATGCCCGGCTTGGAGAGGTCATAACCGGAAAGGAACAAAGCCACTGGTTCTCATGGTTAACCTATAGAAATGTAAGGGTATGGGGGTGGCGACAGTGGCGTCAACGACGTGCCTTCAGTGACGGGTAGCGGTTGCCTAGGTTCAGGTGGTAAACCTACAGAAATTTTGTTGAGGTAAAGGGGGAGTGGCGGTTGTGGTGTCGCTGACGTTTCATCAGGGACGAATAGGGAATCGCGACTGTTGGGGTGGAGGGGAACTGTTCGGTGTTCATTGGCAATGGAAACATAATCAGTGGATGGTTGAACAAGACGGACACGTACGGCAAGAAAAAATATAACCTACTGGGGAATAGAATGTTGTGGTGGCGAACCAAGGTAGATATGAGAGAGGCATTGAGACGAAAGCATCGACGCGAGAGCGCCGGTGAACCGTGGTTGGGAATGTCGTCCATAGTTGTGTGGTCGAGGAAGGCTGAATGGCCGTTTGGGGTTCGGGTCCGGTCAGTGAGAGTTAGCTAAAGAGCTGGGTCGGGAATGATAAACCGTGGGTTCGTTGTGGTTAAGGAAGACGAAAAGTTGTTGTTGACGTGGGTACGCTGGTGGGTGAACTGAAAGGCTGACCGAAAGGTACCGTTCGTGGCCTGGTATATGTGGGATGGTTCGGGCCAGGGTAGCCTTGAAAAGGGGGCCGTAGGGTCTCCAAACTTTGTCGAAAGAAGAACTAACCAGAATGTGAGGAAGAGGGCGGCTGCTATCTCCAGATGGTCGGCGGTGTCGAAGATAGATCGCTGACGATGTCGAGGAAGCTAAACCAGTCAGATGAAGGGAATGGTTGCTACCTATGAGTCCGTAGGGAACATCGCCAGGCGGTAACCTTGGGCGTGAAAGACGGGGCCCGAGCACATTGGCTCTGTTGGATCGCCGGTGGTCGAACGCGTGCAGGTGGTCTGCCGTGGTTTCAGCGGAATCGGCAGAGACCGGAGCAAGGCGGCTCTTAGGTAAAACGTCGGGGTGGAGAAGGCATGGGGGGTTCAACAGGTGCGCCTCTGTGACAACGGAGGCGGCCGGGACAGAAGCGATCTGCAGAAACTGGTCGCCTTGGAGGGGGGGGGGCGGCAGAGTTGTTTTGTCGCCTTGAAAAGGGTCAGAACGAGGTCGGTAGTAGGAGATTTTGTTGAAAAATGCCGAGACCGAAAGGGGATGACTCGTTTGCAACGCGGCGGGTTACGGGGGGAAAGCGGCTGCCAACCGAATAAAGCTGTTGTAATTTCTGTCTATGGATGGGATTGCCAGTCTCGGGTGTACCGTTGCCGAAGCTAGAGATACGAACTGAGAGGGCGGTGGTAGATGTCTAGGGTCGTTTGGTGGTCGTACGGTAATATTTGCCGGTGTTTGTCGGCCCCGGAATCATTGTCCCAGGTGGGTAATAAAGGAGGATCTCGGCGTTTGTCGGTCTCGGAACCAATGTCCATAGCTAGTCGCTACCGATACTTGGTCGAAGCCGGGTGAGCTGCGGGGTCGTGGTGTCGCTGGAAACGTCTGTCTCGGGCGACTTCGGAGACTACTCCAAATGTTGATATATAAACCGTAGAAGAAGAATCCAAACGGGTGTTTCTGCTAAGAGTTGAACATCTCAGAACTTGTAGTTCATCGTAGGCTGGCTCCGGTGATCCGCCAAGCAGTGGTTAGTTGCGGCTATCTGTAGGACTGTCCTATGGCGATGGCGAGGGTGCAGCTGGCTGATCTAGAGAAGGGAGCCGGCTGGGTCTACGTGATCGCAAAAGGCAGCCTCGGTATTGAATCACGCAGGCTCTGGGAGGGTCTCCGTGGGTGGCGTCTATAAGAGCCGATCGAAGATAATCTGGGAGTCCTGTCTCCAAGTGGTGGAGAAGGACATAACTCGCAAGGAAACGCCGTACGTGTGGTCCGTGTCCACGCAATGCACGAGGAATACGAGGAAGACGGGGCAGTGGGCTCGTGAGTCTTCCGTCATCATGACGGAGCTGTTCCATGGGCCCAGGGGTAGTAGTGCTGTCGAAACCTTGGCAGCGAGGGGGAACCCGTCGTTCGCGATTCCACCGCTGGCACTTGGAAAACGAGCATGTTCTGAGACGAGCGCGGGTGGAGCCGCCGATAAATAGGCGAGGCGGGCTCAGGATGCGATGGCCCGGAATTGCCAGCATAAGGTTCGTGCTGAAGTCCGGAACGGATGGTTGCCGTAGATATCGGCATGTAATGTTGCCCATTGGTGGAAGATGTCGAGTGAAGCCTCCCGATTAGGCTCGACATCCTGGCCTCCTCGCACCCACCCTCAAGACCATCTCTAGAACAAGGGTATCAGGCTTGAACAAGCAATATCACATGTATGGGACTGGGCAGGGGGGTAGATTATCTGGAAGCAGGAGCGTAGATGGAGCTAGTTCTTTCAAAGGTGAAGCTGGACCCTCGTCCCGCAATTAGATGGCCTGGCGCTGGTAGTGACTGTATCGGTTGATCAGCGTGTAGCGTTCAGATTTTTGTGCTGTAATGGTTATCGGTCGGCCACGCCGTTGCTGTCGACGTTGTCGTTGTTGTCGCAGCAGGTTCCGAGGAAGAAAGGCTTTCATGGCTCTTTCGACCCAAACAGTAGTTGTCACGGCATTTATAACGAGCGGCATTGGTTGTCGAGGGCTATTGCCGGGTGATAGCGCCGAGTGTACGGTCCGCACGTTTCCGCAAATACCGGAAGGAAAAGCCAATACCCTGAAGCATGCCCATATCTGGGTTGAGCGCACCAGAGGCGTAGCGGTGCTGGTATAGTGGGAGATTGTCGCTGGCACGATGAAGGCGCCAGGAGAAACGCCCGAAAGCCAGCGGAGTGGTACTCGATGGCCAGGTGGTTGAGAATGATACTCGTCGCAGGTTGTGTTCCGTATCGCAAAGTGTAGTGGTTACGAGCCACAACTTTTTTCAGTCCGTGAGGCAGACGCAGGCGTCGTGGGCGTCACAATTCGGGTGGTCGCGACCGCCGTTGCTGCCACTGCGGATAGGATAACGTCTGCGTCGTTGGGCGACTTTGCTGTCGCCGCTACTGCGGTCAATACTGGTGATTTAGGTGGTAGGCGGAGAAGAACGGTGGTGTAGGTGGTTGTCGGAGAAGAACGGTGGTCTTGACCCGAGCGGTAAGTGATGGGGGGGGGGGGGGGGGCGTGCGGCGCTCTTGGCGGCTGGTTGCCAAGGGCGCGCGTGGATTTTTATGAAGTGCGTTCACGGGTGGTGGGTGCTGGGGCTTGGGGGGTGTAGGGAAAAGGGGCAGTAAAGTTGGCGGGCTGATGTCTGGCCGTTTTGATAACTGTAGTAGCGGCGGGAGTGGGTCGGAATTTCAAGGAAATAGTCCGAACAGGTAGTGGCGTAGAAAGGCGGCAGAGATTGGTTTGACTCGATAGTCGTTTGTACAACTGCATCAGCGGCGAAATTGGGCCGGAATTTCAAGAATGAAACCCGACCAGGCAGAGTTTTGCAGACGGAGCGTCTATAGATGCCGACATGAGTCGTGTTTGGGTAGGTACGACCTGGCCAATAACCCCAAAACATATTTTACCGCAGTCAGAGGTGTCTTTGGGTGCCACCCGGTCGAGACCATAGGCGCGCCGTATGCAGTTATGAGCAAGTACCAGCTAACAAAAGCAGGGGCGATGGGCGCACGGGGTTAAGCGCAGTGATGGGCGGGCGTTGTGGTGCTAGACGCGGCCGCGTGGGGTGGGTGGCTATTGGAGCAAGGATGGGATGTGAGCAGCACCGTGTAGGTTGGGGCAGTAGTCGTGGCTCAGATTGGGGGGGGCGGGGGGGGGTGCAAGAGACGGTGAACCTCGAGCACACGAGGCGGTGGGGCACAAAGGGCGGTAGTCGCGGTGGGATAATATTCTATAGCCACCGCGGCACTGGCGTAATGGATGACGTCGCGGCGACACACTCGGTGGTAGTCGTCGCTGAACCGGCGGCGTTGTTGCGATCCTCCACGGGTATAAATTAAACCTCGTGGCCTCAGGCACTAAACGAAAATCGCAGTCGCATAAGATAAGCGTCTCACGTAGAGGGGTCCGTCCTCCGGATCACGGCGTGTAAGGTGGCCGTACCAAACGTCGAGGAATCCGTTGTGGCTTAACGAGTCTTGATCAGTGGCGGCGGTGGAAATGCCGTAGACCACGCCGGCCGAACAAATGCGCTCCGGGCATTGTTTCGATTTAATTGAACAGAATCACAAGGATCTTCGACGTAGGTGTACCACCGATGGCTACAGCAGGAGAAGAACTCGAAACACACTATTTATTGTGAGGGTTGAGGGGTTGGATCCTGGTTGGTGGGGGATTTACCGCGACGGTTGGGGGTGGGTCCATGTTTGTCCGGAATGGATAGATAATATAGAGATTTGGTATCGCACATACACCGGAGTAGAGAGGTGGCATGCAGTACAAGTATTTTTCGAACATCACAAAGACGACCGGCAGGTGATGGACGCTTGTATATATTGCCGTGGGGGGGAGCGTGGTGCTTTCGGGAGATTGTTAGAAACACCGATTTATCCAGTCGAAAATAAACAAAATCAGACCTTACAACACGGAATACATGTGTACTTCTTGTACCCGTCGATAACCTAAGCTAAATTTGAGTTTTTCCAAATTAAAAATTCGGGCGCAAAAATGACGGCGTACTTCTGGGGTGCACTGTTTTAAAATTGCCGGGGGGGCTCCGTGCATCACGCGTATTATACTCGTGAAAAATTGAGGTAGATGGCACTAGGAGCGCGACGTACTCGGGGTGCTGTTTTGCTCAACTGTATTCTTGCTCAACCATGATCTTAATATTACTTGGGTCATTCCAATGCTGCATAAGGTCGGGGGCGCGTAACAGCAAAAACGGAAGACTCGTAAGAATACTCGTAGCTCTAACGCGCGTGGGCTATTAAGCGTATAGTCGAGGCTTATGGCAGGTTGAGCCTTCACTCTCACAGAAGTTTTCCAAGTAGAACAATGCACGGGGAGAGGGTTTTATAAAATGTTATCATAGTACCGAGATGATATTTTGGGATGCAAGACGTGTAACAACGTCGTTCGCGTATTCCAGGGTCGAAATTTCCTCCCAAAAAAATGCACCGTAACAAAGCAATCATTGTCAATTGCGTAAGTCAGCATTATTTTTGCAGCCCGTGTTGGCGCTCGTGACAAGGCGATCATGGTTGATTGACCACTTTTGATCGTATATTGCACGACGAGATGCGCACAAGCGTAATGAAGCCGAATCGTTATCATGCAATTAACAGCCGAAATGAACGCCGTCAAACCATAAAAGCCCAGGAGAAGAAAAAATGGTGGAAAGTCATAAATGACAAAAGGCGCACCATAAATGACAAAATGCGCACAGCATATCACCATAGTGTAACAGCCAGTAAACACAAATATTAATGGTAACGTTGGCAGCGAAAAAAAAGAAGCTGCTCTCTACCACCACGAAAAAAACGGTGTAATAATATGAAACAGCTGATCCAGGATTTTGAGGAACGGTGTTCTTCCCTATCCCAATGTAATAGTATGCAGGGTATTTCGTGCCTCCATCCGCTTACATGATTGCCTGACAACCTCTACCATTCCAAACGCAGTGGAATGTGCCTAACGAAGTAAAGTCACCCTCGCGTTCAATAGTGGGGACATCGCATGTCCACGTGAGACAACCTTTACGAAACGCAGTAGCATATGCCTGACGAAGTAAAGTCACCCTCGCGTTCATTAGTAGTGACATCGCATATATATGACGTTGCATGTCCACCAACTGCTGTATTTGTAACATGTATCTCTGTCTTAGAATTGGCGACGTCAGAGCCCCACAGCGGCACGGTAAAAACCATGGACGTGAAATCGTACATTTGAGACAATAATAAGTTGAAAAGGAAGCACAGGCAGACCTGATAAAACGATAAACCACACTGCCGTCCCATCGCATACCCTCCTGAGACGACCTCTACGAAACACAGTACCATTTACCTCACGAAGTAAAATCACCCTCGCGATCAATAGTGATGACATCGCATATATATGACATCACATACCCACCTCGCCTGATGTATTTGTAGGACGTATCTCTGACTTGAAATTGACGACCGCAAAGCCCCACATCGACAAGGTAAAACAGAAAATCATAGGCGTGAAATCGTACATTTATATGAGACAAAAATAATTTGGAAAAGGAAGCACAGGCAGATGTGTTAAAATTGCGGTAAACAACCTTACCAACCCATTACGTCGGGTATTTCGTACATACCGTCTGCATGATCGCCTCCCAACCTATGCCAAGCGAAGTATTACTAACGAGGTAACGTAATTGAGCGCGTGTATACCAAGTATGACTAACGAGGTACCGTAATTGAGCACATGTATACCAAGCGTTCCTTTAAAACTGACGATTCGCATCCCTCCCTCTAATGCTCAATTGCGGAGACAGTACACGGCCACATACATCACCTCGCATGCTGTATTTAGCAATACGTATCTCTTTCGTATAATTAGCGATGTCAGAAAATAATGGTAACTGTATGATGATGGTGACAAACAGTGCATGACCACGTCACCTCGCCTGTTGTATTTGACAATACGTATCTCTTCCTCATAATTAGCGATGTCAGAAAATAATGGTACCTACAAATATTCTATAAAATATTCTAGCTTTCGATCGATGTATCATACAACAACAAATTATGAAGATTTAACAAGTTATTTACTACACTTAAACACTGGGTTGCATGCTGCATCTAACATCAAACCTTCTAGAATAGTAAACATTACAAGCCAGATGATATAAAGGGATGTCTTATTGCTTCAATCGTCAGGTTTGTCCACTTTGAGGATATATAGTTTCCGCGCACATATTGAAATGTCCCGCCCCCCGCCCCCCCCCCCCCCCCCTCCCCTCCCCCTCCACTGACCCCTCTTGTTCATAAAAAAAACCCAACCCTCCCCCCCGCCCCTCCGTCCCCCGATTCTCCCCCCTTCCGCCTAGTTTCTCCAAACGCCCTACTCACAATCAAAATCGGCCTGAGTAATAAACACCTATACGCAGTTGATATCACGTCATTATCTTTCTGACCATCCATGACGTAGTTTTCAATTTCTTTCCCCCCAACCCCCCCCTCCCCCCACCCTCCAACGCCCCCTCTTTTCCGACAACCTGCACGATCGCCTAGACCTAGCACCACGCGTAAAACAAGCTGCTACATATCTTTGATCCCACAGCCAAAGTGTATTTGAATATTGTTTGTGACCTAAACCTCCTAAAAAATCTTCCCCCCCCCCCCCTCCCCCCGTCCTCTTGCTCTCCCTTACTCAAACGCCCCACTAAATATCGAAATCCGCCACATTAATAAACACTTCACGCACAGGATATCATCTCATTATCTTTCGAGAGCCATCCATGCCGAGGTGTGCCCCCCCCCCCCCCCCGCCTCGAACGCCCCCTCCTTCCCCATCACCATCACCATCGCCTAGTCCTAGCACCACACGTATAACAAACCCCTCACCTAAAGGCCTTCCTCCCCCCCCCGCCCCCCCCCCGCCCCCCCCCCGCCCCCACACCCCCCACCTCCCCCCCAACCCATCCCAACCCCACCCCCTCGAACACTCCACCCTCTCTTTACTCACTGATTGTACGACTTACCCCAGGATATACATGATAAACTGATGTATTATTTCCAAAACCGTCACATTTATCCCCTCAAAAAAATGTATAGTTTCCAGGCACATATTGAGCTGCCCCACACGCCCCCCCCCCCCCCCCCCCGCCCCAACCCCCCCCCCCCCGCCCCCAATAATATACTGATGCCAAAACCGTCAGATTTATCCCCTCGAAAGACATAGCTTACATGCACATATTGCCCCCCCCCCCCCCCCCCCCCCTCCTCCAAACCCGCTCGCTTTTGATCAAAACCAGGCCCCCACGTCCTTCAAAACTCCGCCCCACCCCCTCACCGGTTATTCGACTTACAAGATTCACTTGATCAAAGGTTACTTTTCTCTTCACGGCTGTCAGATTTTGTCCCCCTCAGGAACGGGTTTTATAGTTTCCGCGCACAGACTGACTAACATCATCCTGTTGACCCTGATAGCTACACTGTAGTTGTAAGGGGAGTCGCCGACCTATATCCTTAATGAGGACACACAACTCGTAATACGCGCGATCGGAGTATCACACACAGCTTGCAAAGATGAGTTTCGACGAAGTCTTCGATCTCACAGCTGGAGTGTATTTTCATTTTTTAAAATAGTACCCAGCTGTTTTCTTTCTCTTAAATTTCTGCTGTGCACGCTGATTCGAATACACTTTATTATTCCACCCATGATAAGCTGTTTCTGCAGGGGGCTAGTTACATGGGATCCACAAAGACGTTCCGGAGATCGCAGAACGTTCGGATCGATGGTGTTGGCACCAGGCACGTGTCACATCGATATGTACGATAGGTCCAAACACTGCTAACAAAAAAAAGAAACGCCACTAAGGACAAGTGTTGTGCCGTATTCGGCACCATGGTCCAGTGATACGCAGCTACTATAAAAAAAGCTAAAGAGTGCATGAGGAAAAACAAAACAGATACCAGGTAGTACTGGTATCTAGTAGAGCGCATATGTTATGGCAATGTGAGACAACACCAACAACAGCACACAAGGACCCCTGGCACTTACTGCTGTAGGTTTGGTCCTGATAGGGGTATGGTACTTATGGGGTGTCCATCTCACACAAGCGATGCTTCAACAGTTCGTGTAAAAAGGCATAATGAAATGTTTCAAAAGTTTCATCAAAGCCAGATAGAAGCTGGCCATGTTGTTGTCGTTCTCACACTAACTCGCATAGTCAAGCCCGTCGTCACAGGACAGGCTCCAGTCACTCTGGAGATGAGTAATGCCCCAGGGAAGAACACATGAAAACCGAAGGTGGTACACGCATATATCACATCTGACCCACTTCATGCATCCACCAGAAACATATAAGAGTGACATCGGGAGTCAGCCTAAGATGTGCCAGGTCCAAATTGGTTGATACGTCTCACTACTCGCGCCTGGAAAATCCGACTGTACCGCTTGCCACCCAAAAAGACTACAACGTATATGTATTTCACTACGCATACGCACGACAGACGCAAGTCAAGTGGAAAAATGAAGCACAGAAAAGAAAAGAAGATAAAGGGAAGGAAGGAAAGAAAAAAAACAGAAGTGAAAAAACGGAAAAGGAAAAGCAAGAAGAGAAAAGACAAGAAAAACATATTTAGACAACACAAGAAGAGGAAGCAAGGAAAGGAAAAAAGAAGAAAACAAGTCATACTAGCAGACCATTGGAACTGACTAAAGACGGCATTGGGCTCATAGAGGGTATCAAAATTGTCATCAATGGTATTGGAGAGAGAACGGGACATGGCGAAGAAGTCAGGGCGCTCCTACGCTATCTTGTGACGGCCATTGGAAGGCATACAAATTCCAGACGATGATTGCCAGACCCAGATTTCAGTCTCTTGGGCATGACGCCCCCCCTTCAACTGCCCCCCATTGCCCCCCCCCCTCTCTCCCCCCCCCCCCCCTCCCACCCCCTCCCCCCTCCCCCCATTACCCCTTCTCCGCTCCCCCCTCCCCCCCTCCCCCTCCCTCCCCCCTCCCTCCCTCCCCCCTCCCCCCCTCCCCCCTCCCCCCCTCCCCCCTCCCCCCTCCCATTCTCCCCCTTCCCCCCCTTCCCCCCCTTCCCCCTCCCCCGGGCCGCCTTAAGATGCCGGCGGTGGATGGCACAACCGCAGCCTTTGCGCTTCGCCTTGAAGCTTTTCGTCTCTCCTTTTCATGCCAATTGCGAATGAACAACTCGGCTCCCTCCTCTGTTAGTCGACGAAATCTGCTGGCCTTCTGAGAGGGCTTTCGCCACCCTTTAATTTTCATGCCAAAGACTGACATATCCTGCTTCAGATGAGCCATCCAGTTCTTCTCTTGCCCCCTGAGTAGCCCTTACCCCCAACGAGCTCCACAATTATCACCTTCTGCGGCAGACGCTTCTTCCTTGCTACGAATCCGGGAAAAAATATACCCCGTTTGCGCACTATCGCCTATATGCTCTCGGAAGCTGTTTTGGCAAGCGCGTCGTCGTACGATAGGGTGTGATCGTCGCGCTTCCGTTTCCGCCATACGAGGCATCGGAGAAGCATGGGGTCGTGAACCCGTCGCAGACTGTCATAGTCAGGCTTGTTCGGACTCCACGTCATGCAACCTTAAAGCAGTGTCTCGACCACCTCAGCTTTGAGCAATCGCACCTTCAACCGTAAGCGCACACCCGGGCGATTATAGATTTCCATCTTGCACCGCTGGAAGCACGCCCAGGCTCTCTGGAGACTCTTGTTGTTTCAGTTCTAACGTTTCTCTCTGCGGTGATAGCCCCGCCCAAGTACACAAACTCGATTTTTGTTTGTATACCTGGCCGGCTGAATTGATTGTGAAGGACACCTTTCGCCCGCCTTTGGTTTCCAGGCACATTATCTCTGTTTTCGCCTCTGAGACCGTAAGCCCGAAGGACGAGCACGCAGTCATGATCACCGTCATCATCCTAACCAGCCCATCTGATGATCGCGATACGATGCCCGCATTGTCCGCTTACAGCATACTCCGCAATCTCTGCACCCCCTCCCCCTCCTTCCCCCTCCGCCCGTCGACTTTACTTGTGCGTGAATCACTCTTTTTCTGGCGTTTGTCCTTTCGTTGGAGCTACATTATGTTGTCCGTGATAGCTGCATCAGCGAAGAATCGTTTCTCGGCCACACGCAGTACCGCCATGGAAAACAAATAAACAGCAGTGGCGCGAGCACGCATCCTTGCCTGAGACCTTGCCCCATGTCGAACGTATCCGATCACTGTCCATCACCCAACCGCTCGCATGCTTGCATGACGTGGTGGAATTGGAGGATGATGGCAAGCATTCTCGGTGGCACGCCAAAACGAGCAAGGACATCTCACATAAGTGTCCGGTCACCGGATTCATGTGTTTTAGTGCGTTCGGTAAAGCACAAGTACAAGGGGGTGTCATTTTTCCGCGCCAGATCCTGCAGTCGTCGTTCTACGAACATCATTTTAACCGTCGAGCGTTGGGGTCTGAACCCACACCATTCCTCTGGAAGAATGTTCTCACGTTCGCAATAGTCACTCAGGCGACCCGCAATGACTTCTAAGAGTACTTTGCCGGCGTGAGTTTCCAGGGAGATGCCACGATAATTGCAACACTCAGTCCGATATATCTCTTGGGAAGCACATTAATCGTTGCATCTTTCCATTGTTGCGGCACGCCACTTCCCCTCCACACAGAGACGATGATATCGTTGAACTTTCCGAGAGTGTTGAATTCTCCTTCGTCGGCCAAAACATTCTGAAACTCGGAATGGGCCATCGGCCCCTACCGCCTGTTCGCCAACGCACGAATCGCTTCCTCTACTTGCGTACCTAGACGGAACATGGTCCAGTGGTCTGCACGGGGGCCACTGCTTAAGCTCGTCTACAATGCTCATGTCAATGGTCGGCGATTTGGTGTTAAGCAGTTTATGAAACCACCTCACCCACCGCGCGCGGATGAGGTCATTATCCCGCAGCAATCGACGTTCTTCGTCTTCGATGTACTACGAGTTAACCGTCCTCTTCCCTTCCTCATCCATCCCCTTGAGGTGTTTGTAGAAACCAAAGAGATAACCTTCTTGGATACGCACTTTGAGTTGTCTAACGTAATCATCGAAAAACTTCTGTACAGCTTCCGGCCGCGTCCGTTTTAGCTGATTGATGGTCGCCTTCAATGCTAGCCGTAGCCCACGATCGTTTGCAGCCTAACGGACCCGTTTCCTCTATCCTGCCACCATGCGTTCAAATCCGCTTTCGTCTGCTCGGTCGCACACCAGCCCTTCGGTACTTGGTTGCGCGTCTCGGTCAGTAATGAGGGCATGTCATCAACGCTTCCGGCATTAGTACCGGGTACCGGGGAGGCAAGCTTGGCTGCTATCGCTTTTTGGAATTTCATCCGAAGTTGCGGGTGTGCCGTTAATCTCGGTAGATCAATAACGCGCCGGCTTCTGAAGACTTGCTTTAGGCGATTTGGTACGATGGTGCCTAAAATGCGAATAATTTCGATTACGAGGTTGTAGGCCGACTCAGCGCTCTCTCTTGGTGGGTTCCCTGCAGTTACATTACGCACCAATCGTCTATACACTTGCCGTGTCAGTATGTAGTCAAGCCAGTACTAGGCCTTCCGTCGGTTAGGACTCTGAAGCGTGTACGCTATACCACGAGCAGGTATAGCAAAGTACGTATTGAGGAGGGCACGTTTGTCATCAGGTGCGTGAATCAATAGCCGCTATCTGTTGTCGTTCAGCTCGTCACGTCCGTATGCACCTAATACCTTGCTGTCGGTCCACCCGACCCCTCTCATGCCCCTGTACGAGCATTTGCGTGCATCAGGAAAAGGAGGTGGTCCGTACTGGGTACCCCCTTGACCACCTCGTCTATTGAACTCCAAAAGTAATATTTTTCGCTGGTGCTCTTGTCAAGAGTGGAGGCATAGCCTCCAATGAAACCTTCATCAATCTAGCACTGATGCACTCAACCGCGACACCGCTTTTGTCCATCCCTGCCACGATAGACTCTCTAACAGCTCAGCCTACCCCGTGGTTCCCCATATGTTCGTGCTTTCCTTCGTCTGCTCCTGAGCAAAACAAAACATACCCCGCCGCCGTAAAAGCACTTTGTCCATTGCGCCGCACCTCCTGCAACCCTATGATATCACAACCTGCGTCCTCGCACGTCTTCAGTATCACCTCGGCGTGGACTATGCCGTTCGTGCTCTCAAAAGCAAGGATGCGAACGTTGTACGTACCCACGACGAGTTCCCTTGCTCTCGACCTAGCCCTTGCATCTGCGCGACGTTTCTGAGCAGACCTTCGAATCCTCCTGCGTCTCCTTCTCTTCTTTCAAACATCAGATTTCCTCCCTTCCACCCTCCGTTTTTCCCAGACAGAGTATTTCCCCCTCTCCGTCTTCCTTCGTCCAGCCCGGTTCTTGCATAAGTGCCAACCTGAATGGGGCAGCAGTCCCGACACGCTACGTCCATCTCTTTCCCGACTCTGGTGCTTACTCACGTGGCTTCGATCCTCTCTTTTTTGTTCGATACAAATTCCACGCTTTCCGCGGCGGTCATGAGACACTGCGTCCGCAGGGAAGGCTCCTGGGTCTAAAAATTCAGCGAGGAACGTTTTTGCCTTGTCGCTGGCTGTCACCGGCGGCCCGCACTTTAGTTCAACGCACTAGTACGGTCGACGCCACACCCACCCTCAGGGGCTCTGGCACGTTTTAGAGAAGCTTCAGACCCGAGCACCACCCCGGCCGGGGAGCAGCCGAGGGGGGGCATTATGAACACTAGTAATAGTCGCGACCTGCACTACTGCTCACTGAACGAGTCAACACAGTAGTACAGCTAGGCATCGTGCACTGCTGGTGGCGGGCCTATACGAGTAGATCGGCCGTACTATGTGCGAACACATGTAATGGTGGATTGTTTCATAGGTCAGAAGCAATGCCGGAAAGGTTACATCACATTGCGTGCTGGTACCTGGTAAAAATATGCCAAGAAACCAGACCAAAACATGGTTCAGCTGAAAACGAAACCCCCAAAAAATATAGTTCGGGTAAAACGGCTACGATCGTCCTTTGTTGTAGTACGAGGATACCCATATTATAATCACGCACTGTCAATAGTACAACATAAGCAGAAATGCTACGGTATGACTAAAAGCAGGAGATAGAACAAGAGCGAGTCATTGCGTTCACCCGAAGCACGCAACTCGTACTCGGGGGGGGTATGGTAGAGCAATCTATAGCAAATACCCCTATTTCGCAGAGACACGGTACAGTAGTAGGTTGTGGTGGAACGGAGCCGGCCACTCGAATTAGTCGATGCAAATAGCTCACAGGCTTGTTTCCAACTGCGAATTTTTCCACAAGGTGTTATTAAATTGGCGGAGTATTGTGACGGACAGGACTCCCGACACGGGCACAAACCACTTGGAATTGGACTACGAACGTTTTTGGCGTTGGAAAATAAGAGGTAAGGACAAATATATTATAAAAACAAAAATTCACTCCAGCTGTGAGATCGAAGATTTCGTCGAAATTCATCTTTGCAAGCTGTGTGTGATACTCCGATCGCGCGCATTACGGGTTGAGTGTCCTCATCAAGGATACAGGTCGGCGACTCTCCTTACAACTACCGTGTAGCTATCAGGGTCAACAGGGTGATTTTAGTCAGTCTGTGCGCGGAAACTATAAAACCCGTTTCTGAGGGGGACAAAATCTGACAGCTGTGGAGGGAATGTATCCTTTTATCAAGTGAATCTTGTAAGTGGAATAACCGGTGAGGGGGGGGGGGGGGGGGGAGTTTTGAAGGACGTGGGGGCCTGGTTTTGATCAAAAGCGAGCGGGTTTGGAGGGGGGGTAATTTGTGCATGTAAGTTTTAAATCCTTTCAAGGGGATAAATATGACTGTTTTGGCTCCAGTTTCTTATTGGGGGGAGGGGGGGGGGGTTGAGGCGGGGGGGGGGGCGGGGGGGGCAGCTCAATATGTGCGTGGAAGCTATACATTATTTTGAGGGGATAAATGGGACGGTTAAATATATATAGCACCTAAGCAAATATAGGGCAGATCTTTTTTTGTTCGGTTGTCACCGTAGTATCCCACGACGAGAGCGCACGGGGAGACAATATATCAAAAAGCTGCTGCAGCAAAGCCGCGATAGCTGCAGACCCAACGTGCCGGTGGCAAAGCGGAGGCCCGAATCGGCCAGTGGTTCACAGATAAGAGACATAAGGATGACCAAGCTCTATAGTGAGAGCAAGAATGTAGGTTTAAAGGCAAAGGAAAAAAGAACAAAGAAAAAATACCTGCAAAAAACGAGAAAAAAAGTAAAATGCAAAGCTATGCAAGGCGAAAAGAGCTTGCCTTGGGGAGAGAAGAGCAACGGGGAGGATAGGATGTCGCGCAAGTCCAAGGCCGACACGTTCACTGCTCCGACGACGCCAATGGTAGTGGTACTCCGAGAGGGGGATGCATGGTTGGTCGGTGTTGGGAACCGTGCTCCTCATGGGTTCCAGTGTCTTGTTGGTCTCTCCTCATGGGTCGCTGGATAGACTCAAAAGCATATACATTATTTCCTCTACATGGAACTCTAAAAGACAAGCAAAACAAGACAAGACAGAGTAGGGCAGGGTAGAGCAGGTATATCAAGGTCGCCGCCGGGGAATCTGCCAACATTGGCCGGAAGGAATTGCCTGTCAACATAAAAAACGCCTGCAGAACCTACTCTACAGAACCAGATTTCAATTTGAACAAATCACAAAGAACACCTGGTCGTACACTCTACCCACAGAGCTAACACACGTAGCAGCACGTAGCAGCACGTAGGAGCACGTAGTAGCACGTAGCAGCGGACCCGCAGTGGTTACCCCCAAGGTATTCACGGGGCTGAGGATGGCCAGCAGCATAGAGGCTGCTGCAAGAGCTGCTGCCAGTCTAGCGAGCTCGGATTCCTTGCCGCCTTGCGAGACGGACGAAAGTGGTGCACCGGTGACCTCCTCGCTAGGCACGGCGTGGAGTGCAGTCTCGGATGAAAGACATGCACCAACGACCTCGCTAGGCTTGACGTGGAGTAACGAGGAGCCTATGGTGGTAGATGACGAGGCAGCTCCTTACAACAGCAACTCAGCAGCAAAAAGAGGCGAGGACAGCACCAACGGCGGAAGACACGAAGATGGCAACGAGGACGCGACTGCCTCGCGTGCATCTCACCAAGACAATTTGTTCGATAGATCCGAAGGTGAGATGATAGTTTATCACATAAGTAGTTTATCACATGCTGACAGTCGTAAAGGAGTGACGCAGTTTGGTGAGTCGCGGGTCGCATGCGGTGTCCGCTCGCGAAATATAGCGTCGCTACAAGCAGTAGTACGCGCTTGCTGCATGATACCAACGGAGAAGGCATGAAACGATACGCGATGCGATCGGTACTTCTGTTTGTTTCATTTTCCTGTTGCCGACGAAGTTTGGGTACAAGTAGGCTTAACTAGGCTTCCATCGGCCCTCTCTTCTGGCTTGCAATAGTATTGCCCCCCTCCTTCCGGTTGTTATTGCCATGTACAGCGGGGATGTCGCAGTTAAGGGCGGAGCTTTTGAAAATATCGTTCCCCCGCCTTGAAGGCGAAGCGGAGCAGGAGTTTAACGAGGCGATATGGGACAACGCCGTCGACATGGTCATCGGGTACGTCGGCCACGGATGCCACCTGAAACGCCGAGACAAAGTGAAGGTAGGCTTGAAAAGTTTGAGAACTGCTGCGGCATTTGGTCCTTGCTTGCGCACTGATCACGCGGCCCGTCCTGTCCTTCAGTAAAGAATGGCACGCGCATACTACATGTACCCACCGCCACCATGGACACGCACCTTGCTGTCGACCATCGCATGTCGCCCGCCATTGACTTCCGATCGGAAATACCGCCTCGAAAATTCGTTCCCTCTGTCGTCCCAGCTTCACTCTAGAAGCGCCGAAGCAAACCGGCTCAACAAAGACAGGTGGAGGAACTTCAAATCGTTTGCGAAGAAGGCGGGACGCCAGCAAAACGGGGTCTTACGGGCCCAGCAAGCGCTTCCGAGGAGTAAACGACCAAGAACACTACAAGAAAGAAGGTGTTGTTCAGAATAACTGAAGTGATTCGTGTTGAGTAGCCCCACAGCAGTAAATAGTACTCCGTATCTGATATCTTCGTGATGCCCTCTAGATGAGTCGATTTGAGAAGTACGCAGCCTTGCCGCCTCTGTCCTTTTTACATCGTCTGTGCTGCACCAATATACTTCAGTACATGATATTGTCTGCACTTGCATCTAATGAAAACCAGAACTCCTACTGCTGTTGTGGTATGCCAAAATTGCTGTAGCCCCCGGAGAAGCGTATGTACGTACCTTTGCGTACGCGTTGATGTATAAAGCAGTGGCAATCGAGTGGTATAAGTTTATTTGTTGATTTTTTTATGGACCAGACGCGCTGGCATCTTTTCATCGCCAAAGTACGACCGTATCGGCGTGGGTCTCTCTGCAATTCGTACAGAGATCTACGTTCTTCGTGGATTTGTGCAACGGAAGGTTTCTTCTCCATCCATTGCAAGAGTTGCTCTTCGTTAATGTAGTCGTACCGACTTCACGGCAGACACCCGTCCTCGCTGTTGTATTTCTGTATGTCGCGCCCCCGAAACACATGCATGGTATTGATGCCAAATCTACCATAAGACATGATGTCCGTTTTCGATTTTTGAAGACACCGACGCTGCCCGTGTCCTGACAGATTGTGAACCTCCCGCCCAACGCCATGATTGCGCATCTTGCCAGGTGTATATTGTGCAGAATCTAGCTTGGTTGCGGCTTTCTGGTGGTGTTCAACTGGTCAGGAATCGCTGACGGTCTTACCCTTTCGACGTTGAGTCCACTTGTCCAGATAGAGTTGGCGTATCGGCGACCGCTGTACACTAGTAGTGGTGACGGGTGTGCTTAGATGATCGCAACCAGCGCCCGTTGGTTGCAACATGATGGTTGCAACATGCGTTGTGTCGCTCGTGGTAAAGGTGTAGGAGTGCAGTTTGCTGGGATCAAATTGTTTTTATCCTATACGCCTTTCATTCTCACCCTTGTTCTGTCGCCCATCCATTCGCCGTTCGTTGCGGACCATGGATCTATCGCTTGTTCAATCCCAACGGCTCAGGCCTCCTTGTGCCCGCACCACAACATAGACTCAGAGAACGGCAGCGTGGAGCACGAGCCCCCACGAAGGATGGACAATGGGGTGACACACGAGATGGTTTACGAGCAGGAGGATATGATTCGCCTGCTGCACGTTCAAACTCAACGACACGAAGGCTATTGACAGGACTGTTGAGCGCGATGGGTTGATTCTGGGACCGAGCGGGAACCAGCAGGTGAGTGGGTGAGGATAATATACCCGACATAGCACGTACTATTGTTTTGCGGCGTGGAGGTATTACGTTCGGATCCCAGCGGCATTCTGTGTAGGGACTTCTTGTTTGGTCACCCTCGATTTGCGCGTACGTGTGATATCAGCACAAGTAGGGGTGTTATGGTCATCATCGCTCCGTCACCGTGTTCCTTCGGCCCGGCACTGCGTGTATTCTCGCCGAAAATGTGAACCATGAGAGCGCGATTTCGACAAAAACACTCCAAAGCCCTAGGAGGGGCAAACGACAAGAATGATGGCTTCAGCTGGAACGTTGCTGGATGAGGTTCACCCTGGACGACAAGGGACGCATCAACCGCGCCGCCTGTGCGCTCGAAGCGCAGAGGACGACGGCACTGCGGGTCTACCCGCTCATCACTCAGGACAAAACATTAAACACCAGGAGATTTCGCGTGCTAAGTCCCGAGACGTCTTGGTTATTTGACCTGTTTGAACTGAGCATTCCCGTACGAAAAGAAAGCATCGCTCTCCTACCGTTTTGTGAATGGTTTCGTCATGATCTTCGCGTGTCTATTGTGCGCCCAATTTAATGGTTATTCTCCAACCAGATACAAGCATCATCTGGCACTGATCGTGGTTGTGGACGAGGAGAACTACACCCACATCGCGATGCACCTACTTCTTGCCAACGAGTGGTCGGAGGACTGTGACTTCCTTATCCGAGTCTTCAGGGAACTGATCGAGGAAGCGCAAACACAGGTGAGCCAAGTGTCCATGTGCAGCATACACCGTGGGACTCGAGGACCGCAGGAGATTCTATGGTTGTGTTGCCCCCAAGAGGAGGTTGGTTGTTGTGAACGTGGTCAGTGATACTGTACACGGATACCGTGTAATGCATGTCTCTCACATCGTGTCGCTTTCCTGGCCGTAATGTGCGTCGGTCGCACTCGTGGGGAATCGTAGGCGATCTTCACTGATGTTGATCCAGCTGCGATGGCGGCAATCCAGAGGGAGTCCCCGTGGTCGCGGCACCCGCTGTGCCTGTTCCACATGGACTATAACGTTAGGGAGCATGGCAAGGTTCTTGGGGAGGGTGTCCTTGCCGGCGTGATTCGAATGTTCTACAAGGAAGCATTCGCTCCTACCGAGAAGGTCAGTTGAGAACCGTGATGCGGAAGTGACTTACTGTTGCCTTGTATGTGAGACCACGAAAGGGCTATAGGGAAGCCATGAGGTTGTAACAATAAGGTGCCTTGTGGACAACGTTAGGGCATTGGGTCGTCTAGGTGGGTATTGCGGGTGCAGGCGGCTTTGTGTCCTTGCGCTCTCGTGGAACCTGAGGATGTATTGTTTGGAAGGTCCTACGTTCAATCCCCTCCAACCCATGCCTGATTTGTTCGACCCCTCCACCGTCTCCCCTCTATTCGCTGTGTCCCAGTTGTTCCTTCAGGCCATACAGGACCTCTCCAATCTGCTCGCCCCGGGAAGCCACAGGTACACTTACATGGCGGAGTCCGTTTTTGGGCCCAAGTAAGCACTGCCTGGCATGTCAAGAGCCGAGCTAAATAGGGATGCGCATACAGCAGCAGCCTCGCTCGGGCTACACCGGGGTTAGGGTATCTCGTCGGAGACTTGTTGGGTTGTGGTTGGGTTTGAGTTGGGATCATTTTTTCTGTGCATTCGCCCCCCCGGCTGTGGAGGAGATATCCGCGGCCGAGGGGGGAGGCTGTTGTTTGAGTTTGAGTTTTTCTCAGGTTGCCATCCGCCCCCCGCTGTGCCCACCTACTAAGTTGGAGCCGTTCCGGCGCATGCGACAGGTGGGTACACCGGTGGGCGGAGTACGGGCACCCAGGGCTCCTCGCGCTCGGCATCACCTCCACGCAGCGAGGGGAATCGACCAACAGCGCTTTGAAGCCGGTGACGACCAGGTCGGGGACTATAGTCGACGTACCCCGGTCCATCAGCAACACAGTCAAGGAAGACGCCAAAACGACGACAAGGTGGCCGGCTGTCACCCTTGGGGGTGTTTTTTCTAGGCTTTTGTCTCCGTTGCGTCAATATCGACGTCAGGGAAAAATCGTAGGAGGAAACAGGTTGGTTGCTGCCTGCCCGCCCAAAGAACACCTCTCCCACGATATCTTGCTGTCGTCGACTTTCGGCAGCCTTTTCTTCCCTTTCCCTCGGTTGGGGTTTTGTTTCTGGATTGCAGTTGTTGGCCTGCTCTGGAAGGCCAGGGTTACGACGGTATGATGGGCCCAGGGTTTCCTTTACTTGTATCATGTCTACGCTGCAATCGGGGGGGGGGCTGGGGGGCTACGATTGGTTGGCTGGCTGGCATTGCAGGGGCACCAAGATGTTCATGACGTTCCATTTTTTTCGTTGCGCATCACATAGCGCCGGTCACATAGCGTGTGGAACAAAACGGAGGGAATCACATCTTTTTTCGCTGCCGTGGCTTATCGCTTTGCGGACCCTCGCTTTAAATGTAAACATGACACCCCCACCACGTTTACACCTGAGCCGCGTTTCCACAAAGTGTTGCTAACCCTAACCTTTAGGTTTCACCTTCGAACGTCGTGCTTGTTACGATGCTCGTTGAAGTGAAAACATCGGGGGTCCGGTCCAACGCGTGCACATCCCGACTCAATCGGCGTGAGAGGTAACGACGACCGGGTGGCTTCAACATTTCAAATTCGTCCAGCACGGCATGCGCCAGGCGAATTGGAGCGCGTTCTCTATGAAGGTGACGTTTTCTTTCATAGGTTAGGGAATCGTTTGGGTATCGCACCAGCCTGAATCCCCCCCGCTGCCCGACTTTCTAGCACTGCTGTCGGAGCGCAGTAACAGTTGTGTTTCTACGGTAACAGTTGTGTTTCCAAAGTATAGCACTGTTGCGCAAACGTGGGTGGAGCCTCCTGAAGTAGCAGACCTTAATCGTCACCTTCCCCCCCCCCTCCCCCCGTGTACCTCGGTTTGATGCTTCGTCCTTCCTTATCGGCAGGACATATCCGACGAGGCCCTGGCGGCTATGGGATGCACGGACAAGACCCTTGCAACGGGTACCAACGACGTTCAACGCCAGCTGGCTGACTTCGCGGCGAACCCGGCTGGAGCGGGGCTGGTTTACAGCGCTGGCGAAAGCGGCGATGTCACCCTCACCACCCGGATGTCCATCAAGTTCTTCGCGGAGTTACTGCGAGAACAAGTGGTAGACCGACTCGTGCGCATCACCAATATGTACGGGTCCTGCTTGTTGATCCCTACGAAGCGTAGAGGGCTTACCCGATGAGCTGACAATAGTGGGGTAGTGGAGTCACCGGTATGAAGACAAATAGAACACGTACACGTATATATTAAGTTGCTCCCAGCCAAGGCGCAGCGTGGAGAGTAGAAGACGCACTCGGTAGAAGAAGCACAACGAGGAGTGACGGCGAAATACCGAAAAAAAAATCTACCACCCCGATATACCTCTACGATGTGGCCAACGTACTACTGGAAACCCCTGCAATACTCAACCGTCATCATATCTGCATCATATCCGAGCATCCAATCAACAGCCTCCCTGCTTCGTAAATGATACGGTATGATGCTTTATTGTCATATCATCATGGCAAAACGATTCAACGAAAAATACGGTCAATCAATATCCTCTTAGTACTACTGTGACAAAAAAGAAAGATTGCAGCACCACAGTACTTGAAAAGCACTCCATCAATCTAGAGAAACTATTCAGCGACAGTATCCAATATCAATCCTCAGAAAGATAAGATCTAAGTCGTAAAACCCTAAGTCCAAAAACAAAAACTCAAATCTGAAATCCAGACCGAGAACTCAAATGTGAAATCCAAACTCCAAAAATCCAAAAACTCAAACATCGGCTTTGTAATTAGCACTCAGCCTTCCTTAAAAAACGGTTGTCAGCTCAATCTAACACGGGTGCGAACAAGTTTAATCGGACAGCAGTGTCGAAACTCACTTTCGAACTAGACAAACGCCTCCCGGCTGGGTACAGAAAAAAAGTCCATTCCGATTACAAACGCTCAAATCCAAAGCAAAATAATGTCATACTACACAACGCAATCGTGAAACGTAATATTTCAAAAGTCAAGAAACAGTTACTTGCCTCCCTAACTACCATGCACTCATAAAAGTAGTAAAATCCAGGAGATATATATAGAATAATCCGTCAAGAAAAAATCAAAAATCAGCTCGCAAACAAGTTAGTCGCCCTCGGGTTTAGACGCATCGAACACGTTGAGTTTGAGACCTTTTTCCTACTTGACGAGCCATAATCCATATAAGTGGTCAAGCGAATCCTACCCCGCACAGGCGGTGACCGTTGGGCGTGACCCCTCCTTGCAGGATGAAAACAAAACGGTTTGGCTCAACTGGGTCTCATTACGGGGCTAGTTGAGAAAACCATTGACTGATTAGGCAGGGATGACCCCAGGTAGTTTACCAAAAGCCGTTGCCGTCCCCAAGTCCCTAAAATCTCAAACTTCCTCCTCAAATATCACTGTTAAACAGTAGCAACAGCGAACCTAGCTTCCAAAATCATGAGATATGCTACAATTTTCCCAAACTCAAATGTTCATAATTAAATCCCGATGAAAGCGAAACTACCAACTGCAGTCTTGCCGTGTGCCTTCCTCGGTGAAGTCGTGTTCCTAGCCACCGCTCTCACTGCGTTCGCAATGTCCGGACGTATCTGGTTAGCAAGCCACATCAAGCATCCGACCAGGTCGCGCAAAAGGCCAGTCTGTTTAAGACCTTCCTCGAGCGGATTTGTACTGCCCGAACGAAGGCATGTATTACCTTTCACCGCAAACCCCGCAAAAATATATCAAATCCCGCAAGTCACTATATTTCAGAGTTGACTCGACACCTGTTTGATGCCGGTATAGCACGAGTTCAACCGCGCGTTTCTTTCTGTTCAAGAGTACCCATAGATTAGAGCGCAAACGCCTCGCTACACAGGACGAGGTCGTTATATCCAGGTTCAAGTTATTCCGCATGTTCCTTCCAGGAAGAACGACACGTAGCATCACAGTGCTGCAAGAGTGTTAGTCCATGCTGCTACCTGATAATATTCCGCGATAAAGAAATAACAAACCTTAAAACTGTTTGGCAACCTTGACTAAAACGCGTGTATAGGATACGGTATCAGGTAAACCCCATAACAGACGCAGAAATGTTGACTATTTTCGTCTATACTACAAATGCTCGTATACTACGTGCATAAAATGTTTGAGCACCTGGCCGTGGACTATAAAAACCTTATAACCTACCCCATTCCCCCTGCTCATTAGTTTTGGTCCGGCATACAGCAGATACCACCCTCTCCACACGCGCATGATATAGGCGGGGGAAGTTGCGGAGGCGATCTAACAAAAAGAGGCTTTAACATAATAAAAATCCTATCATTAATCATTGTCAAGCAAAGCGTGTCAGACTACAGCAGTATCATATTCATAATACAGTAGGCATAACCAGGACAAGATCAGGGTGGGATCTTCAGTTTAACGAGATAAACACATTGCGATATTTCTACCACATATTGTATCAAAATACGTGAGTAATACTATATTTCCTCACGACCGGTTTCTTCATTTATTTCGTGTGCCGTACTATACTGAGTGTACTGACTTTCGTACCGTTCTCCTTCGGCCTGCCCCGTCCTTGGGCTGGGTAGAGAGGGAACCTTGCGCGGTCTGGCTAGTGAACTGCTCACTCTAAGGACCGCGTGGGGTGGTGGTGATGGGTTTTCTTTTTAACCCCGACGCCGAGGAGTTCATCCCCGAGGCAGGACGGGTACATCACCACAGCAGAGAGCGCAGCGTGGGCAGCTTGGGGAGTGTAGAGGCTGGTCACCGCGTGGGTACGCATGCACGACAGGAAGGATGGGAGTGTCGGCGTTGGCTGGGACGGCTGCACCCAGCCAGCGGAAACCAAGGCGCGAACCGGGCTACGAAACGGAGAGCCACAATCATCACATTAATAGAGAGAAAAAAGAAACAACAGAAACAGAAACGGAGGAGGGGACGAGCCTCTCGTCGGCTGGCTGAGAAAGCAGCACGCGAGACTCGTAAGAGACGGAAGGCGGCACTTGTGGCAGTCGCGACCTACAACGTGCGTACCCTGGCCGTAAAGGGGAAGAACGGGTATGGGCATGACGAGCGTGTACTGGCGAAAGGCCAGCAACTCGGCTGTGACTTCATTGGCCTGCAGGAAACTCGACGGCCCGGCAACACGAGATTCAGTGCAGCTGGATACCAAGTTTTTTGCTCAGGTATTTTGGCTTAATGAGAAGAACACAAAGGGGGGTGGGGGGGAAACAGGAGGAGTAGAAGGAAAGCCGTCCAAGGGAATGGGGGCAGGGGGGGCAACAGGAGGAATAGAAGGGAGACCGCGGTGGACGAAGGCAGGAAGGAGATGGCAGACAGGGTAGCAAGGTACCAGGCCGACTAGTAGGTACATAGCACTTTTCGTCTTTTTCTGGGGTATTTTTTTCCCCTTTGTTCCCTCCTTCCGTGTCCAGGTTTTAGGCTCGTGTTCGGATTATCTTATTTTGGTTTTACTTTACTTTATTTTATTTCATTTTATTATGTTTCTTTTCCGAGCTTTGGCTTTCCTTTCCGGTTGGGTTGTTTCTTCGATTTCCCCTTCATTTTGTTTGTTTCATTTTTTGTTTTATTTTTATCTTTGTTTTTATTTGTTTTCTTATTTTGTTTTTGGTTTTTTGTTTTTGTTTTTGTTTTTGTTTATTTCGTATTTCTCTCTTCCAATGTATTTCTGTTGCTGACGTATGTATGTTGTGCCTGTCGTACCCAGTACTAGGGCATGACATTGCGTTGTCGAATGCATTACGATGCATTATCTCTGTGTCGTAGCTTGTGACCACAGAGCTGATCTTTCTAGGGTGAAGAATCAGTACGGACACTGGGTGTGCTGGATGTCGACGAGTAGAAGAACGGTTTAATGTGAAGAACACACACACACTATGCTAGATCGCATAAACGGTTGACAACCAGCAATTCTGGAAGTGTGTGTGTGTGTTCTTCACATTAAACCGTTCTTCTACTCGTCGACATCCAGCACACCCAGTGTCCGTACTGATTCTTCACCCTAGAAAGATCAGCTCTGTGGTCACAAGCTACGACACAGAGATAATGCATCGTAATGCATTCGACAACGCAATGTCATGCCCTAGTACTGGGTACGACAGGCACAACATACATACGTCAGCAACAGAAATACATTGGAAGAGAGAAATACGAAATAAACAAAAACAAAGAACAAAAACAAAAACAAAAACAAAATAATAATAAGAAAACAAATAAAAACAGAGATAAAAATAAAACAAAAAATGAAACAAACAAAATGAAGGGGAAATCGAAGAAACAGACCCAACCGGAAAGGAGAGCCAAAGCTCGGAAAAGAAACATAATAAAATAAAACAAAATAAAGTAAAGTAAAACCAAAATAAGATAATCCGAACACGGGCCAAAAACCTGGACACGCAAGGAGGGAACAAAGGGGAAAAAAAAACCCCAGGAAAAGACGAAAAGTGCTATGTACCTACTAGTCGGCCTGGTACCTTGCTACCCTGTCTGCCATCTCCTTCCTGCCTTCGTCCACCGCGGTCGGAAGTAACCCGCACTGTACAAGACAACCAAACTACCACGAATGTTGTTGAAATCTCTCGTGCATACCCTAAATATAATATTACTGGTACTAACTATACCTGTCATCATCTCCCGGGCGTACCTTGAACATGATACTGCTGGTTTTAACGACACCCCTACAGCCATCAGCCGTCACCAATCTATCTGTAAAACCGGATGACGTACGATATCGCACTAGGAATTTCGTTAGGAAAATACGCGACACACAACCGAAATAAAATATTTCTCCGGAGTATTATGTTTCGGAGATGGCGAATTCGTTCTCAATCCCTTCCCTATTTGGTGCGTGAGGGAAAATGGTTGATTAAAAATGAACCAAAGTAACACACTGCTTTTCATACGACTGTCGCAAGGAAGCGCTAGCTACTGCTGACATAATCTATCATCAACGAGTCAAGCATCCTGCATCCTTTGCCTAGTAGTGACCCGTTGATCGGCAGAGCTATCATACCACAAGCAAACACATTTGCCGGTGGTTGGGGCAAGAGGAGCTGGAGGACAGGCACACGCGTATATCCTGCCCGTCCCTCTGCCCAAGCTATTCTGTCCTTTGCTATGATTTGACGCGAAAAACAAAGTCTTAACCGCAAAGAAATGCGAAAGAATATTATCGTCTCAGCCTTAAGTATCAACATGTCATCGTTACGTAAGTCAAGTACTGCTGCTGTATAGATAGCAGTATAATATATCGCGACAGCAGTTCACATTATGTGTTTTCACACAGCAAAAGTCCACTACCTGCTGTATTACTCTGGAATCAAGACAATGCCCAGACAGAAACAATTGTTCATGACATGAACTGTGGTTGTTGCCGTAGTCTGGGGCAAATAGTGTGAAGAATTCTCCATCTGGGTGTCCGCGCCTCCCACACCCAGCGTCCTCCACGGCAACCAGCCACCTTGTGCCGACCCTAACCCGGGCCCAAACATCAACGGGCTCAGCAGCCGGCGTTCCCACGGAGCACGACAGATACTGCTCTTAAATTAGTTTCACAACCATATCTTGGAGCCATCACATCTTCCCTGTCTCAACCTGCTCCTTCTGCTGCCGCTGCTGCGGCTGCTGCTGTGCCGTGCTCTCGCTCCTAGTCTCAAGCATTGGGAATACGAGCTGTGACCCCCAAACACGGGGTCCTCTCTAATTCCACGATAAAACTTTTCTCCGTCTTGAACTCCTCCTGCTGCTGCTGCTGCTGCGGCTGCTGCTGAGCAGTGCTATCACTCCCAGTGTCAAGTATTGGAATTACGAGCTGTGACCTACATCTGGCCACGTCCGCTCCCCTCTCTGATACCTGAGACGGCTAAGAAATGTCTCGCACTTGCTCCAGTCGTAGAGAGAAGATTGAGAGCTCGAAGAGAAGTTGCGAGTGCTCGCAAATGATGAGTTCGCTTTCCTCGATGCGACCTTCGATTCGATAGAACTCGTGCCATCCTGCCGAAATCTGGTCCATGGTCCGGAAACCATACCGGAATCCACCCTCGATTTATTTCTCAAGTTGGTCCCCTGTTGCGAGCATCTCTTCAAGCTCCTGCATCTTGGCTCGCTGAGAGCTCCCCGCCCTCTCTGCCAACGTTTTTACGTTAACAATCCCCATTTGACCTCGCCCTCAGACGTGGTTCAAACGACACCCAGCTCGCTCCCTTTCACAGGGAGAGCTTTTTCTGTGATATCTCCAGTTAGCTCTATTCCGCAGAAGAACATGTCATTCAACACCCTTTGCTTCGAACAGGAAATGTACAGCGTGCGGTACGGGATAATTATCGTGTTTGTTGATCCGTACAAACCGTGGAGGGCTTACCCGTTGAGCTGACAATAGTGGGGTAGTGGAGCCACCGGTATGAAGACAAGCACAAGACGTACAAATATATATGAGACGTTGCTTCTAGCCAAGGCACATCGTGGAGAGGCGAACACTCACTCGGTAGAAGAAGCACAACGAGGAGTGACGGCAAAATACCCCAAATCCTTCCAACATCCCGATCTACGGCTACGATGTAGCCAACTTATCACTGGAAACCCCTAAATTACTCAACTGTTATCATATCCGCATGATATTCAAGCATACAATCAACAGGTTCCGAACCCAGTACTGCCCCCTGGTTGAACTTGGACCGGACGGCTTCTTTCTGTGCACGTACCTGAGGTTTCTGACCGACGGTCTCGGGTGCCGACATGCGCTCCGGGTCATGAAATACGTGGACCTCGGCTTCACCGGAGCATCTATTGCTAGCAGCTGGCCTGGCAGCACTAAGAAGGGGACGATGGCACGGCTCGCTGCAAAGCCCGCGGTGGTTGCGACGGCAGGTGCGGGGGTTCCGGGAGAGCTGCCGGCCGCACCTGCGGCTCCGAGCGTTTTCACCCACTCCAAAGCCACGGTGAGAGCCAACGGGTGGGCCAGCTGCTCCGTGCTCGGGAAGGACCTCGCAAGCATCACAGCAGGCATCGACAACATCCCCGGCATTTCACGCGTCCTGGAGACCCTCAAGGACCACGGGCGCCTGATGGTCGAGGTCGAGTTGAGGTCGCAACACGACAGGTCCACGAGCCGGGTGTTGAAGGGGGTCGTTACAAAGCCTACGATCGCACCCGAAGCGCCGGAGGAAACAAGGTCGAGCGGGCATTCTGGGCGGGGAAAAGTCAGAGGGGCCGGACGGGGGAAAGCGAACGGACGTGACCGGAGAGGAGCAGCAGGAAGAGGTGGGAGGGGAGGGGTGGGCGCTGTTGTTTTAGCGGCGGGCGCTTCATGCCCTTGTGGGGGGCTTCCGACGTTTCAACAAGCGGCTGGGGCTAGCGCCACCAGCGGGGGAGGGGCGAGAGGGGGCGGTGGTGTCTCAGCCGTGGGCATGCAAAGCCCTGAAGTGGGGCTTCCGGCCAACACCATCAGCGGGAGGGGGGAGGGGGGCGTCGCCGTTTCAATCCCTGATCAACGCACCTTGTGCCGGGGTGGGGCAGGCTTCCCTAGATCTCGCGTCCGCGGCATTCGAAACGGCAAGCTCCTGTGTAACAAAGGATTTCCATCATCAAGACTGAATTGACAAAAAAATTGGCACAGCGAAAACCTCCGTCACGGCCTGTTTTCAGCGCCTCAAGACTGGGCTTCCCTCCACCAAGTACTACCTCCCCAGGCCCAGAGGAAGACGGGGTCTTCCAGGAGGAAAGCCTCCACGAATAGCACGTAATCCAAGGATGTGCCCCGGGCACATGGGGGAGGCAAGTAGGTGCCACGCGCTCGTGGGGGGGATCGTAAGTGTTTCTATCGGTCGTGGACGTTCAGTGGTGGAGTAGGTTTGTTGTAGGTACACGGTCCGGCCATTGAGTAAGAATCTAGGGGACGGGCTTTGTTTCGAAACCCGACGTGAGTGGTACGTTTGTGGCGGGGATGGCGATACAGCGAATGAAGCTCGAAGTGTAGCGCGGCGACTTGGGGAGAGATGGTCATCGTGGGCTAACCTTCGTGGGCCTGTAACAATGGGGCATAGTAGCAATGCCCGTGAAATCGAGTTGCCAGTGTGTTTCTCGCTAGTGGTGTTACGGCTAGTGGCAGACAACAGGCGCTATCGGTGGCAGCGAATGACACACTTTTTTCCTCTCGTCTATTGTTCTCGTGTAGATAGCCTACTTTAGTGCGTACTCGTGGTCTACGATAGTCACGGTGCTGCTGGATGCTGGTCGTATAAAACATCATTCAATAGACGTGTGCATTGAGAGGCCCGCCGCCATTGCTTCAAAACTAATGCACGGCAGCCTGCGGGCCTTCCGTTGCGTCCCAGCGACGCCCGCGCTCACGACGCACCCATTGGCTCCGGGGATGCTGGATGACGTCGCTTGCACGAAACGCGCTTCTTCTTTTGTGTTCTACAGGCGTCGACTGCCTTTTGGCGGTGCTGACCGTACAACTTTCGGTCGCAACCCATTGACATTTGACCATTGGTTTCGCGCTGCCGTCTGACGTTTTCGTCCAAACAAGGCAGCCAGAACCTTTAAAACACCCAATAACCGTTCCCAAATTTAACGTTGCATGCGAATCCAGATCAACTAGGCACGAAACGCTGACAGCCTGTACCTACCCATTGCTACTGGGAACCACCATGGGGACCCACGCCCCGTCCACCAGTACCTCCCCCCCGCCGACAACGACGCACCAGTCACGAATTTTTGTGAAAACGCTGTACGACTGCCCTGCCTCCACTACCTCCTTCCACGACCATGGGCATCCATTCAACAGGCACCACTTCAGCAACTCCAGCTGCCCACTCTCAGCTGTTAATCCGCATATTTCTGTGGTTCAGCGGTAGCCGCGCTCCCGCAAACCCCTAAACACGCGCAAATGTCTTCCCCTCGCGGCCGACTCTATGATCCCATAATCGTACTCCCTACCATTTTCCAAGCACCACAACACCCACTCCAAATTCCCTTTGTTCGCCCCCATCAAGGGGAAGCAGTCCCTCCAACGGAAGAAGCATCTCTCTTCGTGCAGCCACTGCACTAGTGGCTTCCGAACACATAAATGGCGCATAACATCTTCGATGTTCCGCGAACACAAGTCTATGGTTCGGTGAAGGGCCCGCACACACCACTCCGCAACCTCGAAGTGACCGTGTGAGGCAGCAACCTTGATCGCGACAATCATCGCGCCCACCGCCCCTTTACTTCGCCGGTCGACAAACGTGTCTCAGAGAACCTTCGCCATGCCCAATCCGCCTACCTCCGCTGCCTGCTCTAGCGCATCGGAGGTCACCCCTTCATCACGATGTGGTACGTATCCTCCCACGATGTCCACAATTTCAGCGTTACCTGAGCCTACCGTCAGATTGTACGCGTCTTCGTCCCTAGAAAACTCCAAGGTCCTATCGTGGGCCAAGTACTGCTCCAGTGCTTTTTCGACAATCGCTGTGCTGTTGCCTCGCACATTGATCTACAACAAACCACCTATCACCGTGCACCCAAACTTATCCTGCTATTCCGTAAAGATTACTAGGTTGCCCGTTGCTGCGGCAAGCATACATCCCCGCTGCCCCATCCCGCCTTAATAGCCGACGCCAAGCGGCGGGATGATAGTAAATAGACGATGGCGTTCACAAAATTCTCGCCCCTTGCATGTGTTCGCCACCAACTCTCCCTCAAGCAGTTTAAGAACAACGCGAACTCTATTCCGCTCCAAAATTCCATTACTTGTTGCATCACATCTTCGTTTAGAACATGCCGCCTCTGCGGGAGCGAGCACGCCGGAGGGACCAAAGGCAGGGAGTACAGCGAGTACCTAAATTTCTTGTGTGAGTAAGGATGCATCACCCAGTAACGGTGGCAGTAAGCTTCTATTTCCTGCACTTGCATCAGCCGACATCAAATATATTTTCACCTCGGAAAAGTTCCACGCCCTTGTCAGAAGAAACTTGCCGCTGCCCTGCTCAACAAAAGTTTCGTTGGATATTGCCGGCGGGATATCGCTTTTACACCGCGGCTCCATCAGCCCCCCTGATCGGGGTCTCCTCGTGCACCCTCGCCGGTTGCTTCGCAGGGCGATCCAGTCCCTGGTTGGGGGGAAGGCAACAGCGCATGCACGTCAGCCTGTGCACATCCCACGATCCAAACAATGAGGGTTTTAGTCAATATATCTCTGGAGTATCTACTGCTGTAGTACATTTCTTCAAATAGTCTACATAGTACCGGGCCGAGCCATTGGGTCCAGCCCAAGTACAACAGAACAAAGACAACAAAACTATCGACCGAACTTCGTTAGCTGGAAAGACCAAATCAGCAACAGATTGATCAACACGACCAACGAGACGTGGATACTGCTGCTGCATGCGGGCAAAAAGAGGCCTAGGTACGCGTGCGGATTCAAACGCAATGCCGTTGTTTCCTCGGTTATTGCGTTTAGAGCGTCCTGCCTTACCTCCTTAATTGAGGGTCCACCAGCAACAACAGCCAGCTCCGGGCTCCCGCCAGTAGTGCGCTTAGCGCCTTCGTCCGCAGCGGCAGCAAACCGGCTAGTAGTGCGCCGCGCAGCACCCGCCACACCAACGGTCGCAACGTGCGCCGGCGCAGCGCTCTCGGCAACAGCCTCCATGCAGCGCTTCGGGATTGGCCGTGCCTCCGGGGTTCTATGTAGACGGCTGTGTGAGCGGTGCCGCGACAGGCTGGCCGTGCGTGGTACACACCAGAAGCAGTCTGTGCCAGCATGCACCCTCTCTGTGTGAGCCTGCACCCTTTTTCAAATTGGAATCTGGTTCTGTAGAGTAGGTTCTGCAGGCATCTTTTGTGTTGGCTGGCTATTACCTCGTGGCCTTTTTCAAATTTGAAGGTGGTTTTGTAGAGTAGATTTTGCAGGCGTTTTTTTGTTGGCAGGCTCTATTCCTTTCTTGCAATATTGGCAAACTCCCCGGCGCCGGAGTAAGGCAGTGAGATGTGGGTCGTCCTGCTTGTCTCATCATCGCCACCTACATTACCGCCCATCCATGACGACCTTGACGTGAGTTTGACATCGATTAGAACAACGTGGTTTCACCTCAACCATGACTACCCGTCTGCGGAGAGCACTCCGTTACAAAGGGTTTAATACGAACATGAGATTACGAAGGTCATACTTCGACAGAAGAAAAACGTCATATACAACAAAAAAGGCAATGAGGGGTGAAACACACTGTTGTCAAATGCGCCGTCAAGTATAATGTGGCATACATATCAAACAAAAATACCTTCAAGAGTATTGAGAACCTGCTTCGCCTCTATCTAGGCGAAACGAAAGAAGACTTGGAATCAATGATAAGACTGACCTGCTGTTCCCGTGGCAGTGGGGGCTCGAAGTCGGCAGGATGCAAAGTCGGTTTGCATCAAACGTCGACATGAGGCCATGTCAGCCGGTGATGTTTTTGATGAAGAGCTTTGTTTTATTACCTGAAGGCTGTCGCATTGATTGGTCTGCGTGGTCACGAGCGAGGAGGAAAACGACGAAGAGGAGAGCGACCTCTCATTACGGCGGCGTTTTTTAAGATAGATGCGGGGGTGGCCTTTCTCGGACGGGAGGTTGGCGTAGCGCTTCTTCTTTGTTCTTACTCGGGGAGGCGGGATATGTGTGTCTGCTGATGTCTTTGCTTCGCGGATGCTTTCACGTTGTCGAAATCGGACGCGTCCCCTCAATAAATAATATCCGGAGTGTTTCTACCATAGCGATTGCTGACAGTGCGGTGCGTATTTCCTACTTACTGTGGCATCTGGGATTCCGATCCGCGTGCTCCCCTGCCCCCCCTTATTAGAGATCAACAAATGAATTTTATCGCGAGAACAAGTCAGCATTTTCTTCCGTCGTCGCCTCGCGTCGAATTGTACCTACCTACGCTGCTAGGCGCGCTCAGCAGCTGATCGTTTTTATTTCTTCAGTTTTGCAAATAAAATCAAATGTCATCATGGTGGGAACCGAGTTCATGCACAAACAAACGTTTCTAGTATTCGGGGGTAAAACCACTAGCCCACAGGGGCGACCGGCTGACAATCAAATATACACAACAGCATCTATCGGCGCATAGAGGTCACATTCCCCGACGTTATTTGATACTACGATGGTTGACGCCGCGTTACCCTGAGGGGTGTTGCCTGTGGTGTCAGTCAACCTTATTTACCGATGGAGCCTGTGCTGTGACCACGGACTTGATTATGCGAGTTAATGTCAGAACAACAACAACAGCAACAACAAAACTGCTGCTCTCGAAGCCCGGAATTTGAAAATAGCGTACCAGGTATGTATCGTCGACTATACTGATACAGATTTTATACTGCTGTATCATCGATTGCTCGCGCACAGGACATGTTGTCAAGAAGATACCTATTACTACTACTATAGATTGCTGCTGTGTAGTCGATTAGTACGCCACGCGTTGACCTGTTGTCGGAAAGACACCTGCCCAGGAATCCAAAATGTAAAATCGTCCCGGCTGCTGTCGGATGTGTTTCTTACGTCCCGTACGTAGTACGCGCTTTCGACCAGAAAAAGGCGAGGGGAAAACGAAGGCTAAGGACAGCGCGCTTCGAACAAAGCGATTTGTTCGAGAAATCCTACTGCACTGTCCACTGAGCTACTGAGTCATTTGACTCAGTAGCTCAGTGGGTATAGTGCTACGTATGTTCAACTACCAAAATAACCATTCATAATGTCGTCAGCGCGCACGCCTCAAAAATGAATGCTAATATGAAGGCGAAGACAATCGAACTCACGACACATAACACTGCCCAATGTCACGTGACTCAGTAAATCAGAGGGTTATGCTTAAAAACCAACCCAGTATGCAACGGCCGAGATCGGGTACACCCGATCGACCGATAGCCGTTATCGGGTACCCCTTTAACATACAGTCCCACAACGACTTAGGACGACATCTCATTGTTCGAAACCACAACGCATCCGAACGCAGCCGCATGTCCATCGGGTGCACCCGATTATGGCTGAACAAGTCCTCGAAATCTACCCGACTCGCATACAAGCCACCCAATTATGTCCGGACTACTCGACCACCACCCCACACGCACACACGCACGCGCAGCGGGCGCGAACTCGCGCCACGTCACGAGGCGGGGCATTGTTCTTCTATCGTTTCGGAGCTCTTTTTCCGCAGCTGTTTCTCAATCTTTTTCCGGAGCTCTTTTTTGTGGACCCTAAAGTCTCAGTTAGCACTCCTACACACAAGGCACAGAAGCGCATCTATGCAGATGGTTTAGACATAGGTCACAGGCTACCTGGGCACGGACACGGCACGAGAAGGGCTAAGGATGGATTCAGATGCTCCTTTCCAAATGGCACAGGGAGTTATGTTCGTGGCGTGGTGGGCCCGAGAAATGTATTGCCGCCACCTGTTACTCCTACACACAGCCATCAGATTTATTCCCTTTCAAGGATTTATAGCTTCCACGCACAAATTGCCCCACCGTCTGCCCCCCCCCCCCCCCCGCCCCGCTCCAACCCGGCTCCTTTTCGATCAAAACCAGGCCCCCACCTCCTTCAAAACTCCGCCCTCCCCTCACCGGTTATTCGACCTACTTACAGGATTCACTTGATAAACGGAAGCATTTCCTTTTACATCTGTCAGATTTTGTCCCCATCAGAAACGGGTTTATAGTTTCCGCGCACAGACAGACTAACATCACCCTGTTGACCCTGACAGCTACACTGTAGTTGCAAGGGGTTTCGCCGACCTATATCCTTAATGAGGAGACACAACCCGTAATACGCGCGATCGGAGAATCACACAGAGCTTGCAAAGATGAGTTTCGACAAAGTATAGGATTTCACAGATGGAGTGTATTTTCATGTTTCATATTATACTGAGTATATTTATGTGGGTGAGTTATTGCTTAATGGGAGGGGTCCTATTTCGTTCGATCGGAGTATCACACACAGCTTGCAAAGATGAGTTTCGACAAAACCGTCGATCTCTCAGCTTGAGTGTATTTTTATTTTTTACATTATTGTCTATATACTATATATATATTCCCTCGCTTCCTCTTCTTGCTTAAACGCCCCACCTAATATCGAAATCCGCCAGTGTAATAAACACTTCGATGCCCTGGATATCGCCTCGTTATCGTTTTAGAGCCGTCCATGCCGCTGCTGCAATTCCCACCCACCCTCGCCCCAACGCTCCCTCCTTCCCCACCACCCGCACCATCGCCTAGACCCAGCACCACGCGTATAGCAAATCCCTGCATCTATCCGACCTAACGCCCGCCCCCCGCCCTCCGCCCCCCCCGCCCCCCCCCCCCCCCCCCCCCGCCCCCCACAAGAAATATTTTTAGTTTTCAAGAACCAATTGACCTGCCTCACCCGTCTCCTCCCGTCCCTCCCCCCCTCCAGCCCCCGTTTTGATCAAAATGAGCCCCCCACGTCCTTAAAAACTCAGCCCTCCCCTCACCGGATATTCGACTTACAGGATTTACTTGATAAACTGATGCATTTCCTTCCACAGCTGTCAGATTTTGTACCCCTCAGAAACATTTTTATAATGTAAGAATGTCGGAACAGTCTGGAGTTTGGCGGAACGAAGAGGAAATATCGGAGATCCGGGTAGCATAGGAGGGGGGGGGTGGTTCCAGGGGGAGGGATAGCAAAAATAGGAGGACTTCAGCAGCAACAACGTAGCACAGCAGCAGCACACCAGCAGCGAGTAGCTGACACAACGCACGGTAGAGGAAGAAGGGAGTAGCGCCCACGCGGCAGCGACAGCAGCAGCAGTAGCAGTAGGGAGAAGACGTCAGCAGGGGTAAAGGGGAGAGAGGTGGCTCGGGGAGACACCAATCGCAATCTGAATCATGGCTGGGAGGGAGGTGTACGAGGACATGTCATCATCACAGGAACGGGAAGCAAGTTTCCAGGTGAAGATCAGGAAGCTGCGGAAGGAGCTGGAAGAGACGGAGTGCATGCGGAAAGAAGAGCTGGAGAGGAGGGAGGAAGCAAGGAGATCGAAGGGGAGTGACGAGCACGTGCGGGAGATACGGAAGCCGGGGGACCAAACAGCAGGCGCCGACAAGGAGGGTAACGGTGAGAACCAACGTCAGGAAGAACTGGGAAGGGAGAGAGATGAGAGTGAGAGTAGAAGGGCGGAAGAGAGGTGGAAGGCAATATTTGAGAGCGAGGTCGAAAAGTAGGTTGGTAGACGAATGCGCGCGAGAGACACGAGTAAGGACATGACCGAAATGGATGAACCTGCGAGTAACCCACAACAGCAGGAGCAGCACAAAGAGCCGAGGAGGCAAGACCGGCACCACCAGCCGGAGGGACGGAGAAACATGGGCCACCCCTGCGAACGCAGGGGGGTTTCACATGACACGGAGGCCGGGGAAGCTAGGGGAAGAACGAGACAAATGTTCCTCTCAAAGAATGCCGCCGAACGACGAAGCCAAAGCCAAGAGGTCGGGAGATGGGAAGCAGGAGGCAGGGGCCCGCAAATAGAGCCCACAGCTGAGGACGGCTACTGGAGGCAGATGGGACAGGAACACGGAGAAGGGTGGGAAGGAAGGGGTGGAGGTCCGATCACAGAACCTTCAGCCGAGGGCGGATATTGGGGAGGCAGGAGGGGAGGACCGGAACATGGAGGGTGGATACAGGGGGGAGAAGGGAAACGCCAGCACAGGGATAGGGCAGCAGAAGAAGATTGGTGGTTTAGTGACGAAAAGGGTAGAGGAGCATGGACGAGGCAAATGGCCGAAGACGGCTACTGGGGGACGACGAGAGGAAGGGCTAATGAGAAGCGAAGATGGGCGGACAAGGAGGTGGCACCGGGGTGGGGAAGGCGAGAAAGGTTTGGGGGTGAAGGGTGGAAGCGGGGCGAAACGGGAGCGGACGGGGGTCCAGGGCCCAGCAGTTACTTCAGGGAGCCGGAACCGTCGTCATGGGCGCAGGTGATGGACATGGGGATGGTCATGTGGGGGGTAATCAGGGCAGACGGGGGAGTACCACCATGGGGTTCGGTGAAGGAACGGGCGATGTCATCGTTGTGTAGTGAGCGGTTCTTTATGAACAGGAAAGGAGAGGGGGACCTGATGCGTTTTTCCGACCTAGACATGACCATGTATTCGAGGACAGAGGAGTCGGGGAAGCGCCGGAGTGAGGGGGGGACAGCCCTGCCAGACAGGGTGGAGGCTACTCTGGGGGTGATCCTGTACATGGCGAGGTTAGCGACGGACGGGCACACGAAGATGGGGCGGGATGCGTTGGGAAGGGTGGAGAGTCAATGGGGGAAACCATTCCACAGCGTAAAGGAAGGGGTAAATCATTTTTTCGTGACGAACAGGAGGGTGGTAGAGTCGGAGTACTTCCAGGAGGAGTTCGTGACGCGATTCAATATGGACCTAGCGGAGTTGGGGGAAGAGGTGCGGACGCAAGCGCTGAGGCTGAAGCGGAGGGGGAACACGTGGCCGACGGCGGAAGAGGCAGGGCCCCTACCAGTCCCGGAGTTTAAAGCAACGCGGGCGTGGCTGGATGTGGCGCCGCTGTACATGAGGGGGGGGGGTAAGTGGAGAGTTGGGGGAGGAAGAAAAAGGGGGGGGGGAGGGTACGAGGAGGGACACCGGCGGGGGGAAGCGGGGCGGGGCGAGAGGGGTGCAGGGGGAGAACGCAAGGGCGAAGAAGGGAAGGAGGGGGGGGGGAGCAGGGAGTGTTTCTTCTCTAGGAGCGGCAAGCTCTGTCCGTACATGGAAAAGTGGGGGGACTGCAAGTTCGAGCACAAGGTCGAGAAGGGTGGAAAAGACGAGCGAGCGGGGGGGGGAAGGGGCGAGAAGCGAGCAGCCCCGGGGGGGGACGGGGCGGGGGAGAAGAAGGGTAAGAAGGACGAATGAAGGTACGGGCCCTGCCAGAGCGCAGGGCCAGCCACGGAAGAACGCGGACCGGGGGGCGAAGGCAAGCACAGAGAGCGCCACCGGGCGGACCAGAAAGGCTGGGAGACTAACATCGCGGGGGGGTCGACACCGGGGTCGGTCAGACCAACCAAGCCAGGTGAAAAAAATAAGGGGCTCGAAGGGGGGGAGGAAGTAGTGGGGGGAAACCAGAGGGGAACAGGAACAGGAAAACGAAAAATACGGGATGGAAAGGGAAAGGCAGTAGGTGACGCGGGGGATAAAAGAACACGGGGGATAGGGTGCGTGAGAGGAAAGGGGGAAGGAGGGTACGGGAGAGGAACCGGACAGGAACAGGAAGGAGAAGCTAGTGGTATCGGGGCGGGAACGTCGAGAATAAGAAGTACAGAACTGGGAAAAGGGGGGAGCGACGGCGACCAGACCGCGAGCTCAAATAAACGGGGGGTGCGCGGGGAAGGGGCCGTGAAAAGGGGGGGGGGGGGGGGTGTACGGCAACGGGACCATACACGACCCGGCCGGGGGGGAGTACGGCAACGGGGCTGAGCAAGGGAAAAAGGGGGGTGTGTGCGGCAACGGGGTCGCACACAATCAAGTCGGGAACGAACGGGGCGGCGGGGCCGCGCAGGGCGACAGCGGCCAGGCCGCGGGTCCGAACGATTGGGGGGTGCGAGGCAAAGGGGCCACGCAAAAATCGTTTGGGGGGGTGTGCGGTAAGGGGACCGTACACGACCCGGCCTGGGGGAGGCGCGGCAACGGGGCCGCGCAAATAAAGGGTGCGTGTGTGTGCAGCGACGGGGCTGCACACGACGATCACGCCGGGGGGGGACGCGGAAACGGGGCCGCGCAGAGCGACGGCGGTGAGGCCGCGGGCTCGCACAAACGGGGGGTGCGAGGCAAAGGGGCCGCGCAAAAAAAGGGGGGGGGGGTGTACGGCAATGGGGCCGTACACGACCCAGCCGGGGGGGAGCACGGCAACGGGGCCGCGCAAAGAAAACGGGAGGTTGTGGGCGGCAACGGGGCCGCACACAATCTGGTAGGGAACAAACGTGGCGACGGGGCCGCGCAGGGCGACGGCGGCCAGGCCGCGGGTTCTAACCAATGGGGGGTGCGAGGCAAAGGGGCCACGCAAAAGGTGTGTGTGGGGGTGTGCGGTAACGGGACCGTACACGACCCGGCCTGGGGGAAGCGCGGCAACGGGGCCGCGCAAATGAAAGGGGGGTGCGTGTGCAGCAACGGGGCTGCACACGGCCAGGCCGGGGGGGTACGCGGCAACGGGGCCGCGAAAAGAAAAGGAGCGGGAGTGGGCGGCGATGGGGCCGTACACGACCAAGGGGGGGGGGAACGTGGCAACGGGGCCGCGCGGGAAAAAGGGGGGGGGGGGGGCGGCAACGGGGCCGTACAAAACCAGGTGGGAGGGGAGCGCGGCGACGGGGCTGCGAAAAGGAGAAGGGGGGGAGCGAGCGACAAGGGGGCCGGGCACGCCCAGGAACGGGGGGCCTTCGGCAACGGGGCCGGAGGAGCGGGGCGTAGAGAAGGATTTACCCACCGGAAGGGAGGGACAGAGCGTAGCCACGGGGCGGCGCACGAGTACAAGGGCGAGGAACGGGAGACGGTCCTAAGGTGGAGGAGCGCGATGGGGCGCCTGGGGAAGACAGGGGAAGACGCAGTCGAAAGAGATCGCCTGCTGGAGGTCGTGGCTAGGTTGGGAGAGGAGATGCTACTAAGGAAAGGAGGGGACGTAGGGAAGGTGGTGTGGGCGTTAGGTGGGGAGCTGCTCGCGCCACATATTGACGTAGAGCGCGTGAAGAAATTCTTCGGGGAACGACACAAGGTCGACCAGTTCGCACTGCTGGAACAGATAGCGAGGGTAGGCGTGCCGGTGGACGTGGGACCCGGAGGTAATCTCGAGCGGGAACTGGCATACGGGAATCATAGCAGCGCCAAAAAATATATGGCCGACGTGTGGGAGAATGCAGTGGAAGACGTCAAGAAAGGGAGAGCGATCGTGATGCCGGTGAGAGTAGCGCGGAGCGTGCGAGGTTTGCGGATCAATCCCGTGGGGGTAGTGGAAGAAAAAGGTAAGAAGAGGATAGTCCATGATTCGACGTTCAGCAGCGAACCGGAGCAACCCGGGGGGGGGGGGCGGCCGGTTAATGAGACGACGGACTGGGACCAGATTCCAGAATGCCACCTGGCGGGCGTGATGGGCCAAATTATCAAGAGGGTGCTGGGGCTGCGGAACAAATTCGGGACAGGTAAAAGGATCCTGATACAAAAAATGGACGTGAAGAGTGCCTTTCGACAGGTGGGAGTGGATCCAGCAGGGGCAGCAAACTTCGGGTACGTGCTGGGAGGGTATTTGTTTATCGACCTGCGGTTGCAGTTCGGATGGAGGGGGAGCCCAGGGTGGTGGGGTGTGATCGCCAGCGCGATCCAGCAGGCACAGAGGCAGACGACAAGAGCATCGGCGACGATCCTAGCTGCTGGCAAGGAGGCCACAGCGCATGTCCAAGTCGCGGGGCATACGGGAGTAGCGGTGGAGCCGCTGCCGCGGGGCTGCATAGTCGCGGAGGCGGAAGGGGGAGGGGAGGAGGACCCAGCGTGGGTGGTTTTTTTCATGGATGATGCGGTTTCGGTGGAGGTGCAGTGGGAGGCAGGCGGGGGAAGGTGTTTAGTGCTGTCGCAGGCACTGGCGTCGAATCACCACCAAGCGATGGGGGAGAGGGCAGTGGGAGAGGAGCCTCTGCTGTCACATAAAAAGGTGACGGATTGGGCCCCCCGGCAGGAGGTACTGGGTTTTGACTTAGACACGGAGAGAATGACGATATCCTTGCCGGGAAGGAAGATCACGGAGCTACGGGAGATGCTCCAGGAGTGGCCCGAGGAGAGGAGCAAGGCGACGGTACGGGAGGTCCTCGTGCTGGCAGGCAAACTGCACCACGTGGCGTACGTGATTAGACCAGGGCGGTATTTCGTGCGGCGGCTTCTGCAGCTGAGCAAGCTGCATCTGAATGGGCAGGAGAAAAGGGGGGGGGGGGGGGGCATGGGGAAAGGACAGGAAGAAGGCAGAGGCAAGGAGGGTGGTATATCTGACGGAAGAGTTCATGGCGGACGTGGAATGGTGGAGATGGTGCCTGACGGAGGGCTTGGCCGGGCGGGGGGAAGAGTTGGCGGCACCGTTCTTCCGGTTCGTGAAACAGCCTCATAAAAGGACCTGGTTTTCCGACGCATCATTCGAGGCAGTAGGGGGGCTATGTTTGGAAACGGGGGTGTACTGGAGGTACAACCTGACCGGGGAAGAGAGAGCGAGGACGGTCAGGAGCAGGAGAAGGGAGCACGTGAACAGGCTGTCCATCAATGTTCTGGAGCTGCTCGGGATGGTGATGACGGCCTTCGTGATGATTGTGATCAGGAAGGATAGGCCGGGGAGGGTGGGAGAGCCAGTACTGATGAGGGGGGATAGCTCGTCGGCGGTTCAGTGGGTGAAGAATTGCAAGGGGGGAAAAGGGGAAGTGAGATCGGGAGGGATGATGAGAATTTTGGGGGTGTTGGAGCAGATTGGGGGGTGGTGCTTCCAGGCGAAGCACGTGCGGGGGGTGGAGAACGGGTTAGCAGACGGGATAACAAGGTGGAAGTTCGAAATCCAATCGAGGCTGACCAAAGAATGCCCTGCCGTCCCGTGGCAGGTCCAGGAGCTTGGACCGGAAGGAGAGGGGATGTGTTCGGAGATTTTGCACGCGGCTACGGACTTGGGCGGGTTGCGAAGTCGACTAGAAAGACTTATGCGCAAGGTTGGAGAATGTGGGTGAGTTGGAGGACGATGAGGGGAAAAGGGAACTGGTTAGGGAAGGAACTGGACGAGTGGGAGCTGGTGGAGGAGCTGACAGAGTTCATGGCCTACTGCTGCGCGGAAAGGAAGAATAAGGAGGCGACAGTGGCAGGGAAGCTGATGGCGGTTAACTTTTATCACGAGCAGTGGGGGGGGCTGTCGCTGCCGCTGCAGCACTTCAGGATTCAGGCCGTGAAGAAGGGAATGAGGAGGGCGCATGCGGAGGCGGGGAACCAGGCACGGGTAAGGAGGCCGCTGACGTGGGAGATGATCAGAGTGATGGAGGAGAGTATCGGCGCGTGGGGGGTAGGGGGAAGGATCGTGTGGATCGGGCTGGCACTGACGTATCAGCTGCTGCTGAGGGCTTCGGAACTATTCGCGGAGGAAGGAGGAAAGGTGCATGAGGTTTACTGCTTGAGGAGGGGGGACGTGGCTTTCTTCGAGAACGGGGTGCAGCTGGGACCGGGAGGGAAGGAAGCCGCGGATATGGTGGAGATCCGTTTCAAGGGGGGGAAAGGAGACCAGGGGAGAAAAGGCGCGGTAGCCGTGAGAACAAAAGGTTCGGGGGGGGTCGGGGGGAGGATGGAAGGGAACGTAGTGGACCTGATGGCGGAGCTAGTAGGCTACTACGGGGAGACGGTTCCGGGGGGGAAAAACGCCCCGCTGATGACCTACAGGAGCGGGGGAAGATGGAAGGTATGGACGAAAGGGCAAGCGACGTTTTGCTTAAGGAGCGGGCTGGAGAGAGTGGCGAGGAAATGGAAGAAGCAAGGGAAGGGGGCAGTGGGAGAGCTGGTTCCAGAGGAATTCGCGCTGCATTCCGGAAGAATAGGGGGAGCGACAAGGCTGGCGGAGATGGGAGCACAGCCGTGGGTGATCCAGAGAGAAGGAAGGTGGGCGTCGCAGGCATTCATGGGGTACGTGAGATCGAATATGGAAGACCCCCTTTGGGTGTCAAGAATTTTGGTAGGGAGGTCAGGAGCGCCGGGCAGACAGCCGGGGCAAGGGACGAGATGGGGGGGGGGGGGGGGGGGGGGGGGGGGGAAGGGGGGGGGAAGGGGGCGAGGGTAGGGTAGGGTAGGCGCGAGCGTAGAACGCGGCTTCCGAATGGGCTTCTGGTTGTTGAGGTGATCTGTCGGGTAGGGGGGCAGGTCAGCCGCGTACAATAGCTGGGAGAGGGAGCGGGGGAGGGAGAGGGGGGGCAAGGAAAACCGGACGAGGGTGAGCCGTCAGTTTCACCCCCCCACCCCCCCCCCGCGGGCGGGGGGGGGAGAACGCCATGATATTAATGAACACGCATATTTTCGTGAAGAGGAGACCAAAATGTAAGAATGTCGGAACAGTCTGGAGTTTGGCGGAACGAAGAGGAAATATCGGAGATCCGGGTAGCATAGGAGGGGGGGGGTGGTTCCAGGGGGAGGGATAGCAAAATAGGAGGACTTCAGCAGCAACAACGTAGCACAGCAGCAGCACACCAGCAGCGAGTAGCTGACACAACGCACGGTAGAGGAAGAAGGGAGTAGCGCCCACGCGGCAGCGACAGCAGCAGCAGTAGCAGTAGGGAGAAGACGTCAGCAGGGGTAAAGGGGAGAGAGGTGGCTCGGGGAGACACCAATCGCAATCTCCCACCCTCCCACCCGATTGTTCTGAGTTAAATCGACACACGACGCGTATTAAAATACGTGAAAGTGTGGTGAGCTAAAGCTTGAATTTTCCTCATCCGACGAAGGATGATATATATAAAAATAAAATATATATAGTTTCTGCGCACAGAGTGACTAACATCACCCTGTTGACCCTGATAGCTACACTGTAGTTGCAAGGGGAGTCGTCGACCCTATATCCTTAATGAGGACACGCTACCCGTATAATACGCGCGATCGGAGTATCACACACAGCTTGCAAAGATGAGTTTCGACAAAATCTTCGATCTCACAGCTGGATGGAGTGTATTTTCATTTTTATATCGTAATATATATTACTAGGTACTATTTTGTTTGCCCTCCGACATTATGGTGTAGATGTTGTTCCGGTACAAATCGCACATCCTTCCATAAAGAAAGCAGAAGTAGTACCTAACATATATTTTTTTTTTTTTTTTTTTTTTTAGCACACTTTTACTCTCCAGCTTCTGGACAAGCCGTGGTCACAGGTGTAATCCCTTCTTCTCCCCGGTTCTTGCCTTCAATTTTTATCGCGCATAGGGTTCAGCAATCCCACTGCTCGTCGATTGTTCATCGAATGTTGCTCGTCGATTAACTCACGCTCTCGCGCTTTCCGCAAATCAATTTGTCCACGAGAAAAAGTCCCAACGAATTTATACGAGTATGCACTCGGCGGGGCTCGAACTCACGAAACTGACCTATACCAGGCTCGAGGATAACCTGATACGCCACCGGGGCGACCGATAATCATGAAGTCGAATGATTGCATCATAAATATGTGGTATGTTCCGCCAAGCATTTGCCCTTTTCCACGTTCCCCTCATCTCTCCTTTAAAAACTAGTGTTCACTTTCCCTGTACACCAGGTACCTGGTATCTTTTATCTGAGAGTCTACCCGTATTGTTTTTCTCCGCTCTAATGGTTGATGTTTGTATGTTCACTCTGGGTGGGGTATTTTGAGCTAGATCCAACATCATATTTTTTCGCGTATTAATTTGCACTGTTGTGGCGGGTGCATGGCTTTGTCAGGGTTGTTGATACTTGAAGTTAAATGCGTAGGTAAGTTTTCTCTGTCTGAGGGTGTTCTCATCGTTCTGTTTCTTGTTTTTCTCCAATCTAGTGGCGAGTTTCGGTATTCGTCGGTTGTACTAGGACAACAGCAGTACTAGTGATCTAATGCATATGTTGATATCAATCAATATATAGCATTCCAGAATTAAAGTTGACCACCACCATACATGGAGCTTTGGCTCTCCTTTGCGGTTGGGTTGTTTCTTCGATTTCCCCTTCATTTTGTTTGTTTCATTTTTTGTTTTATTTTTATCTTTGTTTTTATTTGTTTTCTTATTTTGTTTCTTGTTTTTTGTTTTTGTTCTTGTTTTTGTTTTTGTTTTTGTTTATTTCGTATTTCTCTCTTCCAATGTATTTCTGTTGCTGACGTATGTATGTTGTGCCTGTCGTACCCAGTACTAGGGCATGACATTGCGTTGTCGAATGCATTACGATGCATTATCTCTGTGTCGTGGCTTGTGACCACAGAGCTGATCTTTCTAGGGTGAAGAATCAGTACGGACACTGGGTGTGCTGGATGTCGACGAGTAGAAGAACGGTTTAATGTGAAGAACACACACACACACACATACATACAATAATCAAATGAATAGACTAAATAAATATAGATCAGTATCTAAATAAATAAATGAGCATGCACGAGGCTGCATGACTCGAACCCATGTTTTACGCCTAGATTGTGGATGGTGGATGGTCTGTGGGTGGATGGCTTTGTCAGGGTTGTTTGTACTTGCGGTTCTAAATATGGGAAAGTTTTCTTCACCCAAAAATAGTTATAACTTTTTGTTCTATATTTTTCGGTACGAGTAGTCGTATTCTGGCGGGTTTTGGCACATACATACATATTTTTGTTGTTTTCATAAACGACCCTATTCCGCTCTCCTCGCGTTCTTCAAGTTTAATTATAAATGCCAATTCATATGCATGTTTGACGTGCAGTTTTAAAGATTCCTCTGTCAGCTATTTATCTATTCCTCCTGCGGCCTGATGTTGAGGGAAGAGGTGGGCGATACGAAGCCAAGAGATGAGACATATTAGCTTGCAAAGATGAGTTTCGACGAAATCTTCGATCTCACAGCTGGAGTGTATTTTCATTTTTAATATTATTACTGATGGCAACTACAGAATACGTATGTCACGTGGTATTTATAAGGCGGAGAACTTGGAGGTTGGAGAGTATCTCTCAGCAAAACTATGAGATAATCTGTCATGGGTAAAACTCTTCATCGTCGAGTTTTGTATTTTTTGTTGTTGGAATGGCTCTTTGATGCACTAGACTAGATTGTTAACTCGTATTTGATGGGGATCAGTGACTTGCAGGAATACTTCTACTATTGGTGGTACTTCCCTTGTATACGTAGCGTGCAGTAGCAGCAGTAGCAGTGGTTGTAGTAGTAGTAGATATTCAGCTTTTTTTTATTTTATTTTTTTATCCTCCGGCGGATGGGGAAAAATAAAGATTTAGCTCATCACACTTCCACATATTTTCATACGCGTCGTGTGTAGATTTAACTCAGCTGCTTTGGCAGCCCAACGCTAGCTGGCGCACCCTTCGGGTCCCATTGTAGGTATAGCGTAAGCTGTCCCTATTAGTGGTCTTCGTTACAACCCCGGCAGAGCAAGCCTGTTCTGTCCTTCCTGACATGCAATCGTCATTCAGGGGTGAAAGCCTGTTTGTATCCCATATGACACCTAAATTTTCTTGAGCAGCCGCACTTCATTTCAGCCTCATTTCAGCTCTTCTATTTCACTCTCGTTCTTTACCTTTGTCTTTCTTTGCAGAAATACAGGACATTAAAAACACACTATTATCGAGAGGTGGTCAGCTTTTTACACCCTTGTTTTCGAATACAATACGTACAAAAGTACCGCCTTTCATCTGTTTAAAAGTGTACCGATCCCACCTACAATTATGGTTCTGAGAATCTCCCACTGCTCCCCATTCCTACCGAAGGCCTCGGGTCTCAAGAATAATAGCGGGAACTTATTTTATCCCCTCTCCACTACCCACCGCACACGCACATACGGGCCGTGGTTATTATAAAAATAAAAATATACTCCAGCTGTGAGATGGAATGTTCTGTCCGAAACTCGTCTTTGCAAACTGTGTGTGGTGTACTCGGTTGGAGCGTATTACAGTGGTTATTGTAGCGACAGAGCCAGCCAGTTTTTTCCTCTCTCGTCATAACCCGTCCGTGTTCAATCTCGTCGTCTGTCGTGAAGAAGGTAGATTCGTCAACAACGAGCCGTCTCGACTACGCTCCAGCGACATAAGAGTATGGCTACGTTTCCATACATGCCTATGGTGGCCATTATGGCCAGCCTCGTCAGCTCCCTAGTGATGCAAATGAGCGCGTTCTCCTATGCGGGTTACATGGTGCAGTACCTCGGGGTTGTCGACGATAAGGACAAAGCCGGTGAGACTCGACTGCCTCATACCGGGTACTGTAAACGTTGTGCGAACAGCCAACTTTGTTTGGGCCGGACTCGGCTGGCTTGTTTTTCGCGGGCGAAAGGAAGCAAGGCGTTTTTCGCATGGTTCTTCTATTAATACAACAGTATCAGTAGTGAGTATGTACAGTCTGCCGTGTTAGTACAGCCTGCCGTACTGTCCCCCCACCATTGCGTCAAGAAGCATTTCGCCCATCCCCCAATCGCCAGCATATCTCAAAGCTGGTTGACAGCCTGCTAGAAGACTAATGCCCCTGCCTGCTCATCTTGTTTCTCCACACATGTTGATACTACTCTGTACTGGACAGGTCACTTGACAGGTCAACAAATTCATGCCTAAGTGAACGTCAATGCGTGTACGTAGTCATGCAGGGATATTTTTTACGTAACTTTTGTCCACATGCTGCGCTTGTTTCTGGCTCGACGTGCAGTGCTTATCATATCCCTCAACAACGGGTTTTATAGTGTGCACGTACAGATAGACAAACATCACCCTGTTCGCCCTGGTACAAGCTACACACTGTTGTTCCCAGGGGAGTCGCCGACCTGTATCCTTGATGGGGACACACATCCAGTAATACGCGCGATCGGAGTATCACACACAGCTTGCAATGATGAGTTTCCATAACCTTCGATTTCACAGCGGGGGAGCGTATTTTCTTTTGTAATATATGCTGGAAGCATCTGGTACCCAATTTTGGGAGTTTTCGTTTTTTTCGGCAGGGTCCTACAATACAGGACTTGAACGTACCATCTGGAATATACCTTGGAAAGCTCTTGCCGAGAGCTTCGGAATTAACCTACTACCAACTTCTGAAGTGCGCTTTTTTTTTTTTTTTTTTTTTTTTTTTTTTGCACACTTTTACTTTCCAGCTTCTGGACAAGCGGTGGTCACAGGTGTCATCCCTTCTCCTCCCCGGTTCTTGCCTTCAATTTTTATCGCGCATAGGGTTCAGCAATCCCACTGCTCGTCGATTTTTCATCGAACGTTGCTAACTCACGCTCTCGCGCTTTCCGCAAGTCAATTTGTCCACAAGAAAAAGTCCCAACGAATTTATACGAGCATGCACTCGGCGGGGCTCGAACTCACGAAACTGACCTATCTATACCAGGCTCGAGGATAACCTGATACGCCACCGAGGCGACCGGTGTGTACTTCACCACGACGTGCTGACCATCACAGCAGACGCACATCGTACCAAACAAAGTGACACGTTTCAACAACTATATGTGGTGGTCCAAACAGAAAAGAACTGTGCATATATCGAAAGCCACGTAACACAGCAGTGTTTTTGTATCAGAATGGTCCCTCATCCCCTCGGCTTAAATTATACAACACTAAGGGTAAAATGTAAGATAAACCCCTGTACACCACATACGCCTACAACATGGTTGAATCCCCGTACAAAATAACGATAGATCTAGCTCAAAATCCGCCACCTAAATATCAATACCAACACAAACCATTATAGTGTAGTGGAAAAAAAACAAAACACACGTGCAAAACCAAACTCATCCACATAGATAGTACATCACAAGTACGAACAACGCGGCTTGCACGTCCTAAAATAGCTTTTAATATACAAACATTAACCATTAAACTTGGGTTCTACTGGAGAAAAACAAAAAATGTAGTCTACACTATAGTCTATAGTATAGACTGCTCGTGTACGTTTTTTTTTTTTCAACAAAAAAGGATATGATCCCTCCCATTAAGAAAAATCTCACCGACACAGTATGTAAACAAATACCAACAGCGCAGCTTGCAAAGATGAGTATTGGCCCGAAATTCGTCGAACTCACGGCTGACGTGTTTGAAATATAAAAAATATAAAAATATAAAACAAAGAATATACCATATGACCTTCGTCCACTTTAACTAATTCCGTCACCCAGGTGAACACTAGAACAACAATAAAGAGTTATCTACAGGATGCAGTTAGTTGCCAAAAAAAACTTATTTTTCCCCCCTCCCCCTGACAAAAAGATGAAAGATCTATAGACTAATACGATAACCTTTAAAAAAAACAGGAAGTGCTCAAATCGATAAGGTGTCTTAGACAGGTCTTCTAACAAATAGGAGTTGCAGATGCTTCCGCCATACATAGCTCTGCTGGGTGATGCTTGGGTCGGTTGAGTTGTATGTACCGTTTACACTCAACAAATAGTAGACCCAAAATAGTCCACCCTACTCACATGCATATTTACTATTATCGATAATTTTCGCTTTTTCAGTCTGTCTACCTGTATAGGATGCGAGTCTCTTCATTCAGTAGGGTGCATCTTTGTTTCATGTTCGCTGCGGTAAGCTACCACTCCAGATAATAACTAGAGATACTGCACCCCGTTTTGTGACCACGGCCCTGCGATAGGTTCTGGTCATTAATTGTAACGGCGATAGTAACGATCACACTACCACTTCCCCCATCCAGTGCCTTTGCTTGATGCTTGAGCATTTTTTTTCCATCATTTTTTGTTTGTCCTAGACCCTCTAAGGCCATTTCTTACAATATCGGATTCCCCCAGTCGGAAACGGCCCTACTCGACAGTACTGTTTTCGACTGAATTCTTCTGGTCCTTCTTCTTCGGTCAGACGACAGAGAGCGGTATACCGCCACCATTCCGCGCCACCGTACGGTAAAGCAGAATACACCTGGGTTTTCGACTCCGATCCGCGACGCTGATTGGTTAACTCAGCCTCAAACCGGTTTTTGACACCAATTATTGGCGGTACATCGTACCGCGGCTTCTGAGTTCGGCCGTCACGGTTTCCTGACGCGACTCATGACGCTTCCTGCTGCAAAATGCACCATGCGGACAGGCTTTGCCCCAGGCTCTTCACGGCAGAACTGGCCCAAGCCCCGTTCTTTTCGAAAAACCAATTTTCTTTTTTTTTGTTTTATTTTGTCACATATCTGGGACATAATTATTCTGCCATTAAAGCCATTTCTTATACAGACGGTTTTGTCAGACGAAAACGACTGTTTTTGAACGAAGCCCAAATCGGGCTTTCTTACACAGCCAAAAAAGGGCCTTTTCGACTCATCTTTTTTTTACTGAGTTTTCTGATTTATTTGGGGGATCCAGTCGATTTTTTTTTCGGACTATATATATATATATATATCTGTCAGTCGAAAAACTCAGTCGAAACGTTTTACACCTGTTTATTTAACCCATCGCATCGCTCATCCCACCACAAAACACACACTCACACGCCCACACACCCATACCAGGTACCACACAGCAGTATCATACAACAGCGGTGACCCTGTCTTGTCCATCACTGCTGTTGCTTCCCCCCGCAAGTCAGCGTGGCGCACTCCTAGATCCGCTCGCCAGCAGCGTGTATCACACGACAGCAGTACGCGCGCTATCGATGCCATCGTGCAAACAACGGCTACCCCTGCTGTAGCTTTGGCGGCTCTCGGCTGTTTGCAACGCCACGAACGGAGCGTTGGCGGCTTTTGGCTTAGCCCAACGCCACTAACCCTCTTGGACAAAGGTTCGTCGCGCGTGAAGCACACGTTGCTCACAAAGAACGCGCGAAGCACAGAGCTGCCAACCGATTTTCGACGGCCATGCAGCAGTACCCCCTCACACCAACCGCCTACTAGGAAGACCACAAAAAGTATAAAACCGCTTCGACTGATGATAGGATTGATCTAACGGACCCGCAACTCCGGATGAATTTCCAAAGCGCGATAACAGCTAAGCTTGCCTCCCGATATCCGGTAAAAAATGCCGGAAGCGTTGATGACATGACCTCATTACTGTCGAATGCGGCCGACACAGCGCACCCTATTCGGCGCAAACAAGTACTGGGGAAATGGTGTGCGGCCGAGGAGACGAAAGCGGAGTTGAACGCACGATGGTAGGACAAGGAAGACGCGAAGGAACGGGTCCGTTCTGCTGTAAACGATCGTGGTCTACGGCGAGCCTTGAAGGAACCCACCAAACAGCTGAAACTCACGAGGGAGAAAGCTGTACAGAGGTTCTTCGAAGATTATGTTAGCCAACTCGATAGGCGTATCCGAGAAGCTGATCAATTAGACTTCTCCAAACACCTTAAGAGGCTGGACGTGGAAGGGAAGAGGACGTTAAACTCGCAGTGCATCAAAGACGAGGAAGGCCGATTGCTGCGGGATAATGCCACAAATCCGCGAGCGGTGGGTGAAGTGGTTTCACAAACTGCCTAACACCAAATCGTCGACCCTTGACCCGAGCATTGTGGACGAGCTTAAGCAGTGACCCCCGTGCACACCACTGGACGATGTTCCGTCAAGGTACGAAGTAGAAGAGACGATCCGTGCGTTGGCGGACCGAAAGGCGGTATGACCCGATGGTCTTCCGGCCGAACTTATGAAGGTTTTGGCCGACGAAGGAGAATTCAACACTCTCGGAAAGTTTCACGATAGTCCACGATATCGTCGCTGTGTTGAGGGGAGTTCACAACGATAAATGTGCTTCACAAGAAGAATGGTCGGACTGAGTGTGGCAGTTATCGTGGCATCTCCCTCGTGGCTCTCGCCGGCAAAGTACTCCTCAAAGTCATCGTGGGGCGCCTGAGTGACTATTGCGAACGCGAGAACTTTTTTTTTTATCCTCCGGCGGATGGGGGATAATTATTGTTAGGCTCACCACACTTCCACGAATTTTCATACGCGTCGTGTGTCGATTTACCTCAGTTGGGTTGCGAAAAGAACTGACATTCTGCTGGAGGAACAGTGTGGGTTCAGACCCCAACGCTGGACGGTTGAAATGATGTTCAGTACGACGACTGCAGCAACTGGCGCGGAAGAACGACACACCATTGTACTTGTGCTTTATCGACCTTACCAAAACATATGACTCCGTCAAACGAACACTTCTGTGGGATGCCCTTGCTCGTTTTGGCGTGCCACCGAGAATCCCCGCCGTTATCCGCCAGTTCCACGACGGAATACAAGCATGCGTGCGGCTGGATGATGGAGAGTGCTCGCATAAGTTCGACGTGGGACAAGGTCACAGCGAAGGATGCGTGGTTGCGCCACTGCGGTTCAACGTGGTTTTCACGGCGGTACTGCGTGTGGCCGAGTAACGCTTCTTTGTTGATGCAGCCATCAGGGACAGCACGGTACAGCTCCATTGACAGTAGGAGAAAGGCGAGAAAAAGGGCAATTCACGCACAATCAAAGTCGACGGGCGGAGGGGGAAGGGAGGGGTGGAGGTGCAGAGATTGTGGGGTATGCTGTACGCGGACAATGCGGGCATCGTATCGCGATCATCAGAAGGGCTGGAGAGGATGATGACGGTGATCGTGACTGCGTGCTCGTCGTTCGGGGGCTTACGGTCTCCGACGCGAAAAAAGAGATCATGTGCCTGCAAACCATAGGCGGGGGGAAGGTGTTGTTCACCACCAATGCAGCCGGCCAGGTATACAAACAAACACTCGAGTTTGTGTACTTGGGCGGGGCTATCACCGCAGACAGACCTTAGAGTTGAAACAATGCGGCGTCTTCAAAGGGCCTGGGCGTGCTTCCAGCGGTACAAGGTAGAAATCTTTGATATCCCAGGTGTGCGCTTACTTGTCAAGATGCCGTTTCTGAAAGCCGAGGTAGTCGAGGCACTGCTTTACGGTTGCATGGCGTGGAGCACGAACAAGACGGACTATGACAGGCTACGACGGGTTCACCAGTCCATGCTCCCCCGATGCCTCGGATTGCCGAAAAGGAAGCGCGACTACCACACCCTGCCGTACGCCGACGCGCTTGCCAAGACAGCTTCCGAGAGCATAGAGGCGATAGTGCGCAAACGGAGGATATTGTGTGCCGGATTCGAAGCACGTATGAGGGAGGAGCGTCTGGCACAGAGGGTGATGTTTGGGGCTCTTTTTGGGAATATGGGCTACCCAGGGCGCCATGAGAAGAACTGGATGGCTCATCTGAAGGAGGATATGTCGGCCTTCGGGATTAAATTCAAGGGGTGGCGAAATGCCGCCCAGAAGGCTGGCAGATGGTTCCGACGAGTAGGATAGGAAGCAAAGTTGTTCATGCGGAATTGGCTCGAAAACGATAGACGCAAACCTGCAGAGCGACGCGCGAACGCTGCGGCAGCGCCATCCACCATCGGCATCTTTAAGCGGCCAGAGGGAGCGGGGGAGGTGGGAGGGGGACATTGGAGGAAGGGGGGGGGGGGGAGGGGGGGCGGAGGGGGGAAAAGACGACGGGGGGGGGGGCGAGGGGGGGGGGGGGCGAGGGGGGGGGAGGCGTCATGCCCAAGAGTCTGAAGTCTGGGTCTGGCCATCATTGTCACAAAATTTGTTGGCTTTCCAATGGCCTTCACAAGATAGCGTAAGACCGCCCTGACGTCTTCCATATCTTGCGGTTCTCCCCAGTGCCATTTATGATGCACTTGATATCCTTTATGAGCCCGATGCCGACGTTAGTCAGTTTCTATGGTCTGCTAGTACGACACGTTTTTTCTCTTTTCCTTTCCTTGCTTCTCTTCCTGTCTTGTATGATCTTGCTTTTCTTTTCGTTTTGTATTTTCTTGCTTTTCTTGTCTTCTCTTTTCTTTCCTTTCTCTTTTCGTTTTATCGCTTTTTCGTCTTTGCGTTTTTTTTCTTAATCTTTATATTTTGTTTGTTTCTTTACTCCAATTGACTTGCGTCTGTCGTGCGCATGCGTAGTGACAGGTACTACGTGCAATTTATACGTGGTAGTCGTTCTTGGGTGGCAAGCAGAACAGTCGGTGGTTCCAGGCCCGAGTAGTGAGTCTTATGCGTCAGTATGGACCTGGCACATCTTAGGCCGACTCTCTATTTAACTCTTATGTGTTTCTGGTGGAGGCATGAATTGCGTCAGGTGTAATGTATGTGTGCACCACCTTTGGTTTGCTTGTGTTTTTCCCTGGGGCATTCCTCATCCCCAGCGTGACTGGAGCCTGTCCCATGATCACGAACTTGACTATGCGAGGTAATGAGAGAACAACAACAACAACAACAACAACAACAACAACAACAACAACAACAACAACAACAACAGCAACAACAACAACAACAACAACCACAATAACGTGTCGAAGAACCGGAAGAATCCAGTGGACGAAAAGTCCAGTTCAAGAGGGACGTTTTCGACTGCGGAATCCGACTGAGCTTAATAAATGGCCTTAAACGACCAGGACCGGGTGCTTGTCACATTTTTTAGTAAATATACAACTTTTCATCTTCTTTGCTTGTTTGGAAGACGGCGTTCTGTCGTTCCTGACCACGGCTTGTCCCTATCGCACTCATGAGCTGGTACACTCACTCGCGTAGGCATGTTAATCGTGAGCAAAATTCGCAGCGAAATACACCGAGGCCAAATGGCAGCTGCCATTCATCGTTACTCTAGACATATAGTCTGGTCTACTCGTATAGTTTTAGAGGTACTGTTAGTCTATCTAGTCTTTTCCTATTGACAAGGTTTTATTATTATAACTGCTGCTGCTGTACTTTTAATTATTATAAAAATTAAAATACACTCCAGCTGTGAGATCGAAGATTTCGTCGAAGCTCATCTTTGCAAGCTGTGTGTGATACTCCGATCGCGCGCATTACGAGTTGTGTGTCCTCATTAAGGACATAGGTCGGCGACTCCCCTTACAACTACAGTGTAGCTATCAGGGTCAACAGGATGATTTTAGTCAGTCTATGCGCGGAAACTATAAAACCCGTTTCTGAGGGGGACAAAATCTGACAGCTGTGAAGGGAAAGGGGGGCCGGGTTTTGATCAAAAGCGAGCGGGTTTGGAGGGGGGCGGGGGGGGGGGGGGGGGGAAAGGAGCAATTTGTGCATGTAAGCTATAAATCCTTTCGAGGGGATAAATCTGACGGTTTTGGCACCAGTATGTTATTGGGGGCGGGGGGGGTGGGGGGGGGGGGGGGGGGGGGGGCAGCTCAATATGTGCCTGGAAACTATACATTATTTTGAGGGGATAAATGTGACATTTTTGGAAATAATACATCAGTTTATCATGTATATCCTGGGGTAAGTCGTACAATCAGTGAGTAAAGAGAGGGTGGAGTGTTCGAGGGGTTGGGGTTGGGATGGGTTGAGGGGGGGGAGGGTGGGGGGTGGGGGCGGGGGGGGGCGGGGCGGGGGGGGGGGGGGGCGGCTTTAGGTGAGGGGTTTGTTATACGTGTGGTGCTAGGTCTAGGCGAAGGTGCGGGTGATGGGGAAGAAGGGGGCGTTCAAGCCGGGGGGGGGGGGGAACACAGCGGCATGGATGGCTCTCGAAAGATAATGAGGTGATATCCTGTGCGTGAAGTGTTTATTAATGTGGCGGATTTCGATATTTGGTGGGGCGTTTGAGTAAGGGAAAGCAAGAGGGGGGGGGGGGGGGGGAGGGGGATTTTTAGGAGGTGTAGGTTACAAATAATATTCAAATACACTTCGGCTGTGAGATCAATGATATGTAGCAGTTTGTTATACGCGTGGTGCTAGGTCTAGGCGATCGTGTAGGTGGTCGGGAAAGAGGGGGCGTTGGAGCGGGGGGGGGGGGGGGGGGGGGAAACACAGCGGCATGGATGGCTCTCGAAAGATAATGAGGTGATATCTTGTGCGTGAAGTGTTTATTAATGTGGCGGATTTCGATATTTGGTGGGGCGTTTGAGTAAGGGAGAGCAAGAGGGGGGGGGGGGGGGGGGGGTTAGGAGGTTTAGGTCACAATTATATACCAGGTAGTTATGAAAACTGACGAATCACAGACTAGACTAATGACTTAGGAAACATCCTTGGGGATAAAATTCTCACATCACACCATCAACTACCCTAAATTTTAGTATTATTAGTACCACCCCCGTCGCCACTATAATACTGATAAGGTTTTATTACAGCTTCTTTGTGTGTTTAATGCCTTGTTATTGACGCTGACGAATCTAAACACTTACCTGGGTACTGCCTTGGACAAACGCACGTACGGCAGCTACCGTTCATAAAGTTTCCTTCATTCTTATATCGTATGGTGTTGAGAATTCTCCTGTTTCACACGTTTATGCTGGTTGATTGGCCTCAAATATCCCCCAACTCACGCTCTAATGCTGTCGGTAGTCGACTTGGAAGAACTCGTCCCTTGTGACTAACAACTTCGACCGTAATACGTTAAGCTGCTTACTGTTTGGATCGCCGGGAACGCCGGTTATGCTTGGTGTCAGATCTTTGCTTGGTGCATATATGACAATATACCTTGTCCCTGGTGGTAGGTGGTGGTATGTATGTGATATGTATTTCCAAATTTACTCAACATGCGAGCCTGACATGATTGAATACGCCTGGTATAATGTATGCGCGCTTCCAGATTAATTGAGCCTGCGAGTGCTACATAATATGACTCTTCTGTCGAGAGAGTGTTGTCGCATTTTCTCTCCGTCTTGGGGAAGTTTGGTTTTTACTAAACCATTAAATATTCCAACATGAACTGCACGATTTCTGCCCCACTGAACGTGGGTGCTGGGTTATAAACATACGCTTAGCAAGGAAAGTGTCATATCCTGTAAGCAAACGCACCACCCTCACACCGTGGACTCAGATGAGGGCTTCAGGGGGGACGGGATGAGCCGCATTGTGTAATTAACATAAATAGATGAGCCGACTGACGGATGGGGCATACTCATCCCCTCCCACATAAGAATGCTTATCGACGTGTTTGGAACCCGACCGAGGGTATGAAACTCCAGTTATTGCTGGGCCTCCTGAGGTCACCTTAAATTAACTTGTCGTTTAGAAACGTGCACATAACCATGGCCGCCTATGCCCAGACGCAGCCAGCACCGTCATAGCGTCTGTTGAAAGATATGCGGCGATATCTTGGGATGGTTGTTGTTTTCCGTGTTCCGATTTGGGGTTTCGTAGTAGTGTTTTCTTTGTTCGGGTGCCCTTGTTCCACATCATTCCCGCGGGTCGTCACTCCGACAGCGCTCCATACAGCAGGCGTGTTCGTGTGTGCTCACGACTACCACCCCGCCGTCCAGGTGAAGGCAACACCCCAGACAGCGACTGCTGTTGTATTCAGTAGCCGGCAGTTGGTTAGTTACCGGAATGGGGGGACTTCACGCTGTAGTTGTGCGGATATCCTGGGTCATATTAGTTCAGGTTGCACATTGAACCAATCCACTTGTTGCCCGCCTCTTCCTCTCGTGCCTTCTTAGGCGGGATAGCGACGTACTTCCAGCCGAATTTGTACTCTATTTGGTTTGTCAATTTTTTTATTGGGCTCCAGCATATTTGTATGACCACGTCTATTAGATTTTTGACTAGGGTAAATGTGAGAAAAGACAACAAGTTTTGACACAGTGACACAGGCGACCATTAGAACAGCGCGCATATCACGCGTCTGGTCTGGGTCTCGTATTTTGATTCTGGGCGCCGGCAATATATGATACGAGCGATTTCATACGTGCCCCTGCCCACTCACGCTCTGAGATTGGGTACGCAACGCCTATACAACACCGAAGAGGCCTCGACTGCAATAGCGGCGCATTAAAAATTTTCTCGCAGAGGTCTACGGCGTACTCTGCGCCAGTTGTCAGGCACCACCCACACTGCTGCACGCGCGTTCGTTGGGATGGACTACTTGTAATCATTGTGGAATAGTGTTGTTGGTGGTGCAAGGGGTACGAACTGTCGCGCTCAATAAGCAGAAAAATATCCAGATTAAAGAAAGATGGAGCCTTCGTTTGTCTCTCGTCGACACCAGATCGATCTCGCAGAGATACAAGTGAATTGCTGGTAAAACCTGTCGCACACCGACGCCCCGAAGGGTTTCTAGGTCAAGAACGCTACCGTACGGTAGCACGCGCTAGATGCGTGGCACTCACAACCACCGATACATTTACATCTCCGTCGCAGGCTACTACGCGGGTTTGCTTTCTTCAGCTTTTATGATCGGTCGATTGTTGTCCGCACCCTTCTGGGGGAAGGTAGCAGACCGTCTTGGTTGTCGCTGCGTTATGGTTGTGGGCCTTTTGTCCACGGCGGCACTCTCCCTCGGCTTCGGAATTTCGACGACCTTCACTTGGGCTTTTGTTTGCAGGTGAGGCACATCACGCGAAATCGCCTCTCACCGTACCGTTGGGGATATATCACTACTGAAACATGTGATGTCTCTTCAAACTTCCATACATATAATGGGTCGGTAAGGCGACCACTCCAAACCCTTCACACAAATAAGAACGTACTCGATCGGTTGGGAATATAGCCGATGGGGCTTCGACCTTGCCATGCCCGCAAGCTGGCCAGACTACCGCGGTCCCTTTCGTACGGGGTCCGAACCAAGCCACAGTAGGGAATAACCGAATGAGGTGTTGCATTTTTCTTTGACTACACCGTTGTGCGACAGGCACAGACCCATGCGAATGTTGAGCTCGTACAGCAGCTAGCACACTCGCGATGTCACCCTCTCTTATGCAACCCGCCGCATCGTGTTGGCCACAAAAATTGAAATTTGCGACGTGAAACCCAGGAAAAAGTGGAGCGTGCGCTCTATCTTTCTCGCCTTTGAAGAGCTCATCGTGCCTAAGCTAATGGACGATCTTGCTTGTTGTCCATACGTGCAATGGTTTTCGCCGCCTGTCCTGAACGTGATAGCAACTGGTGATTAAGCCTCGCACACCGGTTGACAATACCATACCGTGTGCTCGTACAATTTTTAACTATGTTGCCACGTCTTCCTCCGATTTATAGTTTCTACGAGCCGGCGATGAAGTAAAGCATACAATGCTGATCTGCTACTCTGGCAATAGCTTGCGAAGATATCAAGACGGGGCCTGTTGGGGCACGAAATACCCCCCGAAGTCAACACTCCCCATGTCTCTAATGCTTTCGCTCAAGGTTTCTACTTGGGCTGCTCAATGGCATAACAGCGGCATCTAAAACCCTCGTCCCGCAAGTGTGTGGCACGGAGCATGAGACTGTAGGCATGGGCGTCGTTACCAGTGAGTTTAATCTACAGCGTGGTGTACTTGTCGAATCATTTGCAGCAGGACCTGCCGTCTACGCCGCATTAGCGTACGTAGTACATGGTGTTCGATGGGCTTAGGGCTGAGAAGACATGGCCGGTATGGTCATTTGCCGCCCCTCAGGCGTTTTTCTGAACAACCAGTTCGTATGGAACTCGATTCGATTTTGAGAAAGTTCAGCCATCTTGAATGTATACCTCGTGGCTGACTTCCGTCGAGGAGGCGTGTTGGATTGCGGCATATTAGCCATATAAAAGGCTGTTGATGCGCATTTACCAAAAAGGAGCACGAGCATCTAGGTTTAGATCCCCCCTCCGGCGAAATACTTGTCGACAGTAGGACTTCAGCAGTTCCTCATCGCCGTTCCTGTATCGTTAGGATAGGGGTTGGATTACCCAACTTTCACAGATATAAAACGAGGGGATGGTGCAGAAAATCAGTCGGCCAGTCCGCTAGAACACCGTCTAGTCGCTAATGGTGCATGTTCTGGAGAACTTCAGATTTTGACGGCGCCGACGCTGATCATTCTTGTCCGTTTCGTGTTTGTTTCTTCCTCGTTTCAACACTTTTGTCCTCACGCCCACCTTTTGTTCGAATCTCAACACCAATCACCTACACGACGTGTTTGGAAGTTTGAATGGGAAATATTATATACCATCCGAAAATCATGGAGGTGGGCGTACAGCATATTATTGAGCGGAGTTTGTGCAATGTAAGCCCCCAGCCTCGAACTTGTCAAACACTTGAATACTACTGCGAAAACCTAACGCACACCACTTGAAACAGGGGGAACAGTAAGACCATGGCAATAACAGGTATTACGACAAAAAATAAAGCTTCAACACCCCCCCCTCCTCCCCTTTACTTGTCGTTACGTCGATCACTCATCATTTTGTACGCGCCTTCAAGCTTCTTGGTCAATTGGAGCGGTGCTTGGGCCTGGAGTCGGAGGTCTTTTGGCGGAACCGGCGAAACACCACCCTCTCATCTTCTCAGAGGTTGGAATATTCGGGAGGTAAGAAGTTGGATACCAATAATGTAGGTTGAGTCACCGACGTTGTGCCTGCTAGGTTTTAGAACGACGGAGGCCGAGGCATGCCCGCGGCTCAACGGTTTATGCATTTGCTCGCCAGCTACAGACCTGAGCCAGGCCCCACCAAGAAGTGCGGACGTTAAGCCCGAACGCCTACACGCCCACAACGTCGTTCATCGAATTACAGGCTACACAGATCAAAAATTTCAAAATATGTCCTTCTCTGTCTCAGTAAAGATAGCTACCAGGACTTGGCATATGTTCGTTTTTTCTCGCGGTCACACGTTCACGCCTAATACGATATCAAATATTCGGCTATGCTCTTTGGGCATGACAGCTTATCGTAGTGACAGCGTGCCAATTGCAAATATACCGGAACCTCCACATGGTTGATGAAATTTATGTTTGAGTTCGATTTTCTGCTGCTGGAAAACATCGCAGACACCCGTATCTTCTGCCCAACGTCATTGGAGCTGGTTTGGCACTCCTGGCGTTGCCACTGGTGCTCGCTTTTCTCAAGAATAACGACGACGCTGCGAGCATCGCCCAAACGTGAGTATAAGCAACCCCGTACATCGAACGTCGCTAATGTACACGTACGGCCTGTACGCGAGTGCTTGCATTACGCGTTTTCGACTATGAATCGTTGCCATGTTAACCTTGATTCGTTGTTCATGTGAAATGACACATCCACGCCGCGTACGAACTTCGGACCATGGGCATAATAGCCAAGACGGAGAGATTCGCCGTCAGCAACATCACAATTAAAGGGTACAGGCGATGAGCTGTACCGTGATAATAAAAGCAACGCGTTCAGAATTATGACTCAACTGTTTGAGTTCCAGATTTTCGGCGGACGTCCGACTCATCATTCGAATATGGAGCGCGTTTATTACTATATGGAGGATTCGCTACATTCTCGTGGCGCCTTTGGTGGTGTGTTTCCTCTTGTTGACCCGGGGTCTCGGGCCGGGTATCACACCGCCTCCCTTTCCCCTTCCGACTTATATATTCTCCTCACCGAGAACGCTGCTAGCCAAACCCAGTAGCGATGGCGGGCCAGGTCGTCCGCCAGTTCTGCAAATATCCAACATCATGTGTCAAGTCCGCCGGCCCCGAGCGACATAGCAGACAGAACTTAAGTTGGTGATGAGCTCGAGGAAATTAATGGAGTATATCCCATGGTATGCGAGTAAATTGACAACAGACGTTGGGCGCTCGACTTCAGCATGCGCCACATCATAGTTTCGGGTTACAAGGAATGCCTTTATAACCAACACGTCTGTGGACCTCGAGTAGCTGCATCGCCTGGACAGATTGGGAAGGGATGACCGGCGTCACCATCATCCAGACCGTAACGAAGCACATCCTTTCACGGAGCTGCGGCGATTGTCGCTGTCGTCGAGAGAAGTTGCTGCGAAATATCGTACAGAGCTTCGACGAGTCTCCATCTGGATTATTTCGCGGGTGGCAATAGCATGTGCTCCGGCTACAAGTAAAGTCCTATCCCACGTAGTTCAAGCAACTTCCCGAGTAACACCGACGACAATGACTACGCCGAAATAGGTACCTGGTAGTGCTGTGCTCGTTTCGGATTGCGTCTCGAAAAGTAAGTGAGCGAGCTACTGGTTTCGAGGAAGGAAAGTCGATTCCTGATTCAGCTGGTTTCGAAAGCGAAGTTGGGGTCGCAACGAGCAATCAACGAGTGTACCAAGATGACCGCCTCCGTCGAGTACGTCAGGGTGTGTTTCGACCGGTTAGTTCTGATTCGCCAGGGTCTGCGTCCACAACCCAAACTTGACTCGCTTCGTGCGCACATGGTCGGCTGGTTTAACACCCCCACTGCTGCCGCACTGCCTTGCCTGGGGTTGTGAACGATTGTAGAGAAAAAACAGTCCGTAGTTTGAACAGAAAAACAATACATCACCGGGTTTTGATGTTGCGAGACGTATGATACACTTGGCACTACTCGTACTACTCGAAGGTAGGAGACATCAACATAAACAAATAGCCGGCGGGCGATAAAACAACACTGTTTAACACTGACACATCTCGAGGCTCCGTCTCTGTGCTTAGAGTTGCAGAGGTGGCACAGAAGCGTCTGTCAAGATCACTTGTGAAAAGGAAGATATTAAACAGCTTGAAGAGTGGTGCTTATGTGGCGAAACGAAGGGTGCTAAGCAGAGGAGAAGAGAAGAAAGGATATGTGAAGAGATGTAAGCAAGTGTAGGGAGTCATCGAGGTAAGGCTGACCGTCACCTGCTCTGTACGGCACAATGCCCATGCTACGGGCAGATGACATCATCTACGGTTCGTTGCACCTACCCACAGACCGACCAATAGCAAAGTTATTTGCAATAATACTCCCCGCAAACTTCCCCGATTACTGTCGTGGGAAGTTTGTCATACATTGAGTGCACAACACACCGACAGGAAGTAATAAACCGACATTTTCCCCATAGGTCTATAATTATTGTTTTTCTTTTCATCTAAATTAAGATGGTAAATGTGCTCACGACTGTACGAATCAACTAGGTTCTAATGGACTGAAGGCTCTATGTTCCAATACCCGCCCTTAGCTGATAAATCAGTAGCTAGAGGGCTTGCTTCTCACAATGTTGAACACAAATGGTACGCCATGCTCAGACCTCTGTGTATGAACAGCGTGGACATGGATGTAGCCATGTACTTTAGATAATCAAAATGAGAGTGATTGGAGAAACATACTCACATCTGTCATATGAACATCTGTAACGTGGATGGATTTATATTCCAAAATATTACGCGTTGTGAAATAAATAATTACCAGCGGGAAATACCCTAGATAAGAAGCGTACACGAATCTGTGGGTGTTCTACACGCCTCTTGAAGTACTACGTGGAGATACGTACATGAAACCGAAAAAATCAGAATGCGGTGGAGGCTTGTCCAGTACATGGAAAACGCCTATTTTTCAGTTTAATATACGTACGTACGTACTCGAAAAAACGTCCACGAATACTGATGGTACAGAAATAGACCACGGATGTAGTCGTATTACCAAACGTATAACAAACTCGTGACGCTGTGACCAAGGCTACGGTAGGGGGGGTACCCCCGTTTTCACTGGTGTGTTTGAGCCAGTCGCACGAGTGACTCTGTACCTCACGGATGAAAATGGTTTAGACACTTGTTTTGGAGCAGCTTAGGTTATCTTTGCATTGCGGATCGATTTCGTCAATATAAAACATGAAGAAAACGTAAGATCGCAAAATAACAAAGAGGTTACTCGCGCGAGTGACCCCTAGTCACTGAAATTCAAGGCCCAAAAAGGGACCCCCCTACCGTAGCCTGGGTCCTGTGTTGTAGATCAGCGAATTGTATCGTAATACACGGTTACTGCAGCCCCTCCATCGAATGCTCGAGCAAATCGCAAGTCGAAGGAAGTCGAAATCGTGGACCTATGCGTTCAACGCTATGCTGCACTGCTGTGCATGTACTATCTACAGAAACTGTGGAGTTACCATGGATATATCTTCAGTGCTATGCTGCATAGTGCACGTACCACCTGCATTGTGTGAGAATGATGTGCTCATAATATACGGCGGAATAATTATTTTTGGGCGTACACTTGTATAACGTGGCAGCTACTGCTGTACGGTGGGCTACATAAAAAGTCACTCCAAATGCATATGCACTATTAATACACTACGTTCATACATGACAATAATAGGACACACAACCCGTAATACGCGCGATCGGAGTATCACACACAGCTTGCAAAGAAAGATGAGTTTCGACAAGATGTTCGATCTCAGAGGTGGAGTGTATTTTTATTTTTAAAATAACAACAGTTAGTCTAGCCTAGTCCTTGAGTAGTCGATAAAACACAAGAGTAATTCTTGTTGAATTTACCTGTCTTAGAAGTCCGAAACGAAAGCTGTGTACGAAAAAGGTAAATAAATAACACAATACCTTAACAAAAATCGAGTACCGTGCGCGAATGCCATTTTTAGTATAGGCTTTTACGATGCGTGCTTCCGATAATATACTACCAGTAATACGCTACGAGGCCGCCACGAAAGCAAAAAAATATACTAAAAAAACTGTCGGAGCAAGTCGAGTACAGTAAAGATTATACCTATCGTACAGCACAAGTCTCAGAGCAGTACCAATACTAATAGTATTCGGTAGGGTGCGCCAGCTAGCGTTGGGCTGCGAAAGCAACTGAGTTAAATCGACACACGACGCGTATGAAAATACGCGGAAGTGTGGTGAGCTAAAGCTTTATTTTTCCCCATCCGCCGGAGGATAAAAAAAAAAAAAAAAAAAAAAAGTACGAATAATATTCGTACGAATACGAAACCAGCTACTACGCGGGGTAAATTAATAAAAATATTTCCAACAGGAAAAATAGATGCACCCGAAGACAGCAGACGACAGGAAGAAAAGGCACAAACCTAGCTTGCGTTTGTGTTGCTGTTGCTGTTGACGTTACTGCTGCTAGTGCTAAAAAGGCTCGTCATTCTCTTGTCTTCGTAGCTATTGGATCGTATAAAAACATATCCGGCAGACGGCGATGGTGCTGCTGCGGAGGTGAGTGAGAGCTTTGATGATGGCGTTGATGGTGGCAATGATGATGATGAGCCGGCGATGATCGACCGTTCTCTCGTGGTCGCCGAGGATTGGTACTGACTCGAAGAGAAAAGTTTACCGGCTTGCGGCTGTTGCCGTTGCGCCTGGGTTCTGCTCGTGGAGTGCTGTTTACCGGTATGCCGTTGTCGCTGATGCCCGCGATAAAATATGCGGGGCGGGTAAGTATTTGCGTTTCCAGTCCTCGACAGAAGAAAAGCGACCTATAAAGTCGAATCCCGATCGCGTGTTGTGTTCACGCTGTTTTCGGCGATGGCGACCGAGCTGTTTGAACGCTTTAACTTGTATCTCAAGAACCACAAAGCTGGTCAATATTCTGCTGCAGATTCCCTCGATCGTGTGCACGCTCAAGCCTCTTGTGGTGGTAATGCTTTAGCTGGCGTTGTGTGAGATGGTAGCCGGTGATGTCGTCCGTCTCCATCGAGAAAAATTGAAGATTTTTCAGGTGTAATTGTGTATGGAATCTCGATAAAATACGACGCAGCTCAACGCTAAGGGTGCTTCCTAGAGGTGAGCACCGCGTTGTTTAATGGTGGAAATGTCGTTGTTGTTGTCGGTGGAGTTGTAGTCTGTTGTAATTTTTTTTTTTATATATCGTGGCAGGTACTGCTGTTGTACTAGTTGTCGCTATTGATAGCTCGTCGCTGTTGCAGCTGTTGTTGTCGTTCCAGCTGGGCAAGTTGTAGTTCGAAGGCGTGCAATGAAGGCGGTACCCTGTCATCGTGATAAGGATGTATTTGTTGTCGTACGACAAGTAGAAATTGATGGTGTGTGTTGTCGATGGTGGTAGTGCTGGCTGGAGCACTGCATTTGATGTCGAACTGGCTATGTAGTAGACCTAGGTTAAGTTATAAGCGATTGCCCTGTTTTGTTTATCGTAGACCCGTGAACGTGCTGTTTTCGTGTTGTTTTGTTCTGTGCATGGTGCATTGCGCGCAATTTAAGCACATCACAACTGCTGTACATCCATACGTTGAGACGCCTCTGCGTTGAGCTGAAAACGGCTTACACCTGATCGAATTTAGAGTAGTTTACTTTTGATTTCGGCCGCAATTCTTGCCGCTTGCATGATAGCTTGACAACAGTATAGACCTTAGTGTACCCGTAGTAGGATGATAGCAATTGAACATACTTTAACGTGCGGAAACGTGAAAACAGTTCCGTCGAGACACAATGCTCTATTCTCCCGCGTCTGGTACTTTCTTGCCGTGGAAGCGTCAAGCAGATGCTGGAAAATTCTCTCCGAGACTGACTACATGCTATTGGGGTGAAAGGGTCAAAGTAGATAAGCTGGAGACTGATGACAATTGCCCATTTGGGCTGATTTGCCGACCAACTTGTGACACGTCCACAGCTATTGGTCTTCCCGTCGTATTACGATAATTTCATGAGGACAAGTTATTTCACGTGCTTCATACTACTGAGCACCTTAAAGAAACAGTTTTAATAACGACTTCCAGCGTAGAATCGCGCGAACCCGGACTATACCTGCTACACCCGTGACATAGCGTTGGCATTCTTGTATCTTGCTTCTTGCGAATAGGGTGAAGGCAGTCCCCTCTCTAAAACTCCTCCGCATTTCATGAAATGCAGTTTTTTCCTGGAACTTCTCGGAAGCGCTTGGGAAGTCTGCGGGACGCCGTTGCGTGGTGTCAGTGTAAAAGTGTATATATGTATCATTGGCGGAGGCTCAAAACCTGAAAAACCGACACGTCTCGAGGCTATGTCCCTGTGCTCAGATTTGCAGAGGTGGTACCGAAGCGTCTGTTAAGATCCCTTGCGGCGAAGAAGAAATACGATAGTGTGAGTGACGCTTTTGTGACAAAAAGATGGAAACGGATCACAGGAGAGAATACTAAGGAGATATAAGGAGGTGTAAGGAGTTTTCGAGGCAGGCATGACCATTACCCGACTAGTACAGTAAACTGTCCATGCCACGGATGGATGTACTCTACGGGTCATTGTACTTACGGACAGACCGTCTTATTGTGAAGTTCCTTGCAATATTCCCTGCAATTTTCGCCGATACTTACGGTGGGATTCTGGTAACGACTTGAATATACAACACACCGACGGGAAGTAATAAGCCGAGAGTTCCCCCATAATGTAATCCCCCGATCCCCCCCCCCCCTTCCGCCTAGTCTGTCCAAACGCCCCACTCACAATCAAAATCGGCCTGAGTAATAAACACCTATACGCAGTTGATATCACGTCATTATCTTTCTGACCATCCATGACGTAGTTTTCAATTATATTCCCCCCAACCCCCCCCCCCCTCCAACGCCCCCTCTTTTCCGACCACCTACACGATCGCCTAGACCTAGCACCACGCGTATAACAAGCTGCTACATATCTTTGATCTCACAGCCGAAGTGTATTTGAATATTATTTGTGACCTAAACCTCCTAAAAATCCCCCCCCCCCTCTTGCTCTCCCTTACCCAAACGCCCCACCAAATATCAAAATCCGCCACATTAATAAACACTTCACGCACAAGATATCACCTCATTATCTTTCGAGAGCCATCCATGCCGCTGTGTTTCCCCCCCACCCCCACCTCCAACGCCCCCTCTTTCCCGACCACCTGCACGATCGCCTAGACCTAGCACCACGCGTATAACAAGCTGATACATATCTTTGATCTCACAGCCGAAGTGTATTTGAATATTATTTGTGACCTAAACCTCCTAAAAAATCTCCCCCCCCCCCCCCCTCTTGCTCTCCCTTACTCAAACGCCCCACCAAATATCGAAATCCGCCACATTAATAAACACTTCACGCACAGGATATCACCTCATTATCTTTCGAGAGCCATCCATGCCGCTGTGTTCCCCCCCCCCCCCCCCCCCCCTCCGCCTCGAACGCCCCCTTCTTTCCCATCACCCGCACCCTCGCCTAGACCTAGCACCACACGTATAACAAACCCCTCACCTAAAGCCCTTCCCCCCCCCCCCCCCCCCGCCCTCACCTGAAGCCCTTCCCCCCCCCCCCCCCCCCCGCCCTCACCCCCCCCCCCCCCCCCCCCCTTCCCCCCCGCCCTCACCCCCCACCCTGCCCCCCCAACCCATCCCAACCCCACCCCCTCGAACACTCCACCCTCTCTTTACTCACTGATTGTACGACTTACCCCAGGATATACATGATAAACTGATGTATTATTTCCAAAAATGTCACATTTATCCCCTCGAAATAATGTATAGTTTCCAGGCACATATTAAGCTGCCCCTCCCCCCCCCCCCGCCCCCAATAATATACTGGTGCCAAAACTGTCAGATTTATCCCCTCGGAAGGATTTATAGCTTACATGCACAAATTGCCCCTTCCCCCCCCCCCCCCCCCCCCCCCCTCGCCCCCCTCCAAACCCGCTCGCTTTTGATCAAAACCAGGCCCCCGCTTTCCCTTCACAGCTGTCAGATTTTGTCCCCCTCAGAAACGGGTTTTATAGTTTCCGCGCACAGACTGACTAAAATCATCCTGTTGACCCTGATAGCTACACTGTAGCTGTAAGGGGAGTCGCCGACCTATATCCTTAATGAGGACACACAACTCGTAATGCGCGCGATCGGAGTATCACAAACAGCTAGCAAAGATGAGTTTCGACGAAATCTTCGATCTCACAGCTTGAGTGTATTTTAATTTTTATAATAATGTATTTCTCTTCATCTAGGTCAAGATACTTAATGTACTCAAGATAGTGATTACAAATCAGATTGACAGTAATGAAATGAAGAGTTACGTTCCAATACGTGGTCTGCGTCTTCGCTTTTAGCACCCGACTTTAACGGGACGCTCCCAACATCTGCTCGTTGAACAACAAATTGATTTATTTTCGCTTTTGACAACCATCTTTGACGGGGACTGCCAAGGTCCGCTCGTGAGACTACGAGGGATTATTAGTAGCAGCCCAGTTATCAAAACCGGAGAGACGTATCCTTATCTACATCAAGGCGTCACCAAAATTACGTGTTTGTTACGGGATTGCTGCAAAAGCGATTGGGGTTGCCGTGGGTGATACCTTCCGGACGAATTTCAGCAGCGTAACCTGGCACTGTTTGGGCTTCCGAACCACCACAATAGCATCAAGTCGAGGACACCTGACTAGTGTCGTTCGGGATCAGACAGATGTAACCTGTGTATACTGTACTTATCGGAGGAAATTGTGTAGCGGAATCGCCATATTCCTATCTGTTAACTTCTTCATGTGATGAACTGCCTTCACAACGCTTGTCGTGTTCCCGGACGTCTCGTCTTTCAGGATTGTATGGATATCCTCGTTCCCGGGTTTGTGACGATGTGTAGACTATATATAGACGACATACGGAGCAGGGTTCGCACCCACTCTATGACATTAATTTCCTGTGTGGTACAACGTGGCATCAAACCCCTTCTTTGTATATACAAAGGGGACACGAACGAGGTCAATCGCAACGGTATCAACTTATTATTCTGTGTATTCTTGACGAATACTCTGATCGTCTAGTTAGCGTATATGTCGCGTTTTCTAGTATAGACTATACCTTTGACTATATATTTTGTATTAATCGAAAAATGCGTTTGCTACGTAGTGCGAACATGATAACTTTCACATTGATTACGTAGCAACCCATGTACCTGTAGTTTTGTTTTTGGGTATTGCCCACACCGATTGGATACACAGGACTTTGAAATAGTGCATCATAGAGTCGTTGTCGAGGTGGGAGAAAGGCAGAATTCATGATGACTCTGAAATGGTGCTGGTTTGTTGTTGCGTTGGGAAAGGGGTACAATTTGTCTGTCGATTTTGTATATGGACTGAGGTCGTGTGTGTTGTAGTGTACATCGTAGTACCGTACCGAAAACGTCCGTTTCGCAACGTTGTACTCTAACAAGACCCGTGCGGATTCCAAGGTTATGCGTGCCATCTTGTTTGATTTGTAATCGGGTACAAGCGCATCACGCATACCAACGATCATATGAATCCACATTTTCAGCGGTTTCGTCGTAGCCGTACGTTCGTTGTGGTAAGATCGATAATCCATTGAACGCGAAGAACAAAACAGTTGTTGTTGGTTTAGCGTGGGCAAGGAATATTTGAGAATGTTGTTTAGGCAATGCTCGTGCGAAGAACCCGCTCGTCGTCAACCAGCAACAAGGCGGTTGTCACTAAGCCAATCTACTTCCTATGGGGGAGCCGGCGTCCGATCATCCTCCGCATTTCGAGATTTCCTGCGCAGATTCACGTACAACATTTTTTTGAAACGTCTAACCACGTGTCTGTTCGCTTGTGTAACTTCCCTGTTCGCAAGCACCAAGGTGTGGTGTCAATTCGGCATCAACGAAGGCGACAAGCACGAGAATGGTGACGACGGGGCAATCAACACGCCAGCTAAAACGGCCATGGCTGTATTTCTACAGAGTTCTTCATCTACACCGAAAACACCACCGAGGAATACAGAGACAACCCTTCTCATCGGCACACGCAACGAACTGGGCGAGGATTCGAGAAACCTTGATCGTCAAACTGGAGATGCTAAGCGGCCGAGCCTGCTGGCGCAACGGCACATCCGCATTCTCCTCCTTATTGAAGGACTTTTTTCTGTGGGTGTTTGCACCGTCATCCATTTGCAGTCGGGGGGTCGATTCTGTGTGCGAGGGGTAGAGTGAAGGAACCGGACGGCTAGCTTGGCCGGCAGAGAATGGCGTCCAGAGCCATCCTGGTTTGCTTGCGTGTTTGAAAAATGATATATTTCCTCGTTTTTCTAGATCTGAATGGATGACTATTTACTCAGGTGACATAGATCACACTACATGCTACAGTATTAGGGATTCAATTTCCGTTTCGGGAGCCCCTCGAACTCGAAGACCTCTACAACCAATAGTAAATATGAAGCCGGGCAAGGTGGATGTGCAATTTCCGATGAATCCAACTAGCCCAGTGATGAAAAAAAGTAGTTTAATGATGCAAAGCAAGAATGCCATTCGCACGAGTTTGGGTTAATAGGTTAAGGAGCCCCGTCGATTTCTGAACAATATCTTGGCCGAAACGTGGCACCTCTGTCGTAGCCCGCGTCTTAGCCGGCGGTGGCGTAAGACCTTAAACGACCTGCATTGGAAAAAAATATTTTTGTTACTCCCAATATAATGCCTTGCTTTCGACAAAAGGTACACCCGAAAGTTGTACCGAATCTTTCCCCTTGCCCCCGCCGCGCCTCCTCGTATTCCCAAGTTTGAATACACTGGGTTCGACGAGGTGTTCGCCTTGTGGTCCCTCAGCACCGTTGACAAGGGAGGGCTGGACTGGACAAGTCCGCACATCGGGCAGGTGGGACCAAGGCGGCAACGGCTGTTCACGATTGATGTAATTGTGCAGAGTATTGCTGTCGAAATCGGCGATTAGTCTACCGTTCGCTTTCGTTGGCTAATACTTGGCCAATGGTGACAATTGTGCCTCCATGTTTGACAATCGTATGTTCGTTCTTCTTGGCTGCTGTACTCTCCATTGATTGCGGGGCGGAATTCGCGCCAGTCCGTGCTGGACCAGAGTAAACCGCGAGATGGAGGAGTTACTGCGGGGTAGGCGGTCAATGTACCCGTCTTGCTACGTTTGTGTATTTTTACGAGTAGAACCTTCGGTCATTGCAGCTTGTGTGTGGCTATCTCAACAGGTAGTCACTTCATTGGTACCGCACCCTTAGCTTGTGCAACGATGACGAAGACATTTATCACTTCAAAGATGGTGACGGGTATGCTGATTTTGATGCTGATTTTGATGGTGATGATTGAGATGACGATTACCATAATATTGATGATAATAAAGGTGATGATGTGATAATAATGATGATGATGGTAATGATGGCGTATGTAATGAAACGAGGAGGATATTGATTGTGATGATGACAATGCTGACCGTGACGATTATCGTCATACCATCGTCATGATCGTGAAACAAATGATTACTTTATAGTTTGATTTTCTAAACTGCCGCTCGATTTGCACCTTCCTTTTCTCGACCTTCCTTTCAACTCCTCCCACTTCTATGGCAGGTACTCGTAACTTGTGGGTTGATGGTGCTTGTGTACGAGATTTTTGCCGTACCGAATGTAACCCCGCGTCTGGGCGTCAGGATGTCCCAAAGGGCGGGGTCGGTCTTCGTGCTTCCTGTGTACTTTTTGCTCACCCTTCTCTCCAATGCAAACTATGCTGGCACGCACGTCACCATCATCGCGATCATCTTGCTGTTCACGTGCTATGTGGGCTCGAACATGGTGAGTCCTTTCCAAAGTTACAGAGGCAGGACTTGTACGTGAAGGCAACAGTTGGGTTGTGTTGAATTATACATCTGGAGTACCGGTATTGTATTCGCTGAAGTTGATAAAGATTGGTATTGTTTTGTATAGTCATCGTTGCCATAATAACTTCGCCGAATCATTTGGTAACTGCACCCAATTGGAGAACGGCAAGTTACAATGAAAGGGGGCCCACTGATTCCTAGTAGGCTACGGGTTAACATGTAGATCACTCGGAGTGATTAGCCACAGAAGGTGGCGTTTGCAGAAGATTGGCCGCGAAAGCTGCGACCTCACGCGACCATGTTTTAAAAATATGACCAAGGCTACGATAGCGGGGGTACCCCTTGACACTACCGGGTTTGAGCCACTAGCACGGTTGAATCTGGACCTCGCTGACCAAAGTATCTTAGGCGGCTAGTTTGCGCAGTGTAGCTTACCATTATGTTACGTGTTCTTCATATTGCAGCAGTAACACTGGACGAAAACGTTAGACCACAAACAAGCAAGGGGGTCGCTTGCGAGATGTACTCCGAGCTACTGCAATAACAGAGCCCGAACGTGACCCCCGTCCCTCAGATTTGGTCATATGATGCCTCGGTCATGATCGCAACAGGTGCCGGCACCGCGCGGCATAGTCAAAGAAACCGGTACCGATCAGTCGCGGTGTTGTTGCCTTGACTTATTTCCGCCTGATCGCGTAATTATCATTCTTACAAACGGCATGTTTGGCCCTTCGGCGCCCGTCGTTTTTCTTGATTCAGTTCTACATAGGTGTCGCCTTGGCCTTGAACAACGCGGTGGCGACGGATAGGCGCGGCGAGTTAAACGGCATCTCGGCGGCTGGAGGCTCTCTCGCTAGGGCAATATCCCCTATGATCTGCTCGGTGCTGTTCGCCTTCTCCATCGACGGCGACCACCCATTCCCCTTCGATTACCACTTTGCGTTCTACCTGCTCGCCACATTGCGATTGGTCGTCGCTTGCATGGCATGGAACAGGATAAATGATACTCAAGGCCGGGAGAACTCTGATATCGAATGCGCGAAGGCAACCGCATCGACACAGGAAGGGTAGGCCCCGCGTGTAGATGGAGGATATTGTGTTTCGCGGCTCAACGAGTACAGCACACACCTCCGCATTAGCGCCCCCTTCGTTTGGATGAGTCCGGGCTAAAGGCAAGATGCACATGGCTTTGTAGACGGGCGAAAAATTCAGTGAAGCCCTGAGAGAGAAGAGTGAAATATTACTCCGTCGTAGGCGCGGAGGCCCTCAGGTCCCTCTATGGTAGCTGCATGTCAAGGTTCGAGTATAGAAAGCCTGAACGTCTACGGTGCCGTTTGAAACCCCGGCGATATGCGAGTTGAATCCAGTCACCACAGCACCCCCCCAAAGAAGCCAGCAGGCACGAAGGCCACACAGCACAATATGTGACTCAGCTGTGTAGTCGTGAATAAGACTATCGAGCAGGAGATCGAGGAACGTCAAACTTAACGATTTTGGCAGGCCGGCCTGGCCAGAGGCTGCTGGGCTAAACCCTAGAGCTACATTACAAGCAACGCCGTTCGTATAACAACCGAGAACACAAACGGCAATAGCATTGCATACGCACATTAGACATTTGGATGCTGTAGTTCTGCAAAAAAATATGATTTTCGTTTCTAATCTTGCGAGATCTGTTGAGAATTCTCGGAATGAAGCTTTGCGATTCTTGCGCACAGTCTTGTGCAGCGACATAAGTACCAGGTATATAATAGATGGAAGGCATGTTTTCCCTGGAATAATTTGAAACTTTGGTGCAACTCCATGTGACCAACCGGGGTCTAGCCGACAGCCGACAGCCGAGGTAGTTGTTTTATCTCTCGTTGATACTCCAACATGAGCCCGTCCAAATGAGGTCTTGAGTACTATTTTCCCCAACGACTGCGGAAGATCTGACGAGCCACTGTCCCGGTAAAACTAGCATCTGGAGTCTACTTCGGACGGAAACTACGTTAGCCTACTAGGCCACAGTCTCACCTTTACGCTCTACAAGGCATTCTCGCTCGCACCGAGTGAAGCCTTCTTCAGCCACTTCGGTATCCTCTTCGCTCCGTGTCTCTCTCTTGCCAACCGCAGAGCTGGGTGCCGTAAATATGGACGGTTTTGTTCCGCCCTCACCTACAGTAGAGGTGAGTGTAGTGGACGTTGATTATATTCTTTCGGTCGCCTTGGTCCAAATCTGAGCCAGGTGCAGTGATTATTAGTCCTTTTCGTCCGCTCCTTCCTGGAAAGGGCTCAATGCACGGACTGTGGACGGCATATATCGGCCCTTCCACACGGTGAGCTTGACTGATGACTTGCGGCCCCCAAGCAAGTTTCCTTCGCGCCCGCTATAGGACTGGGCGTAGAGTCGCCGGAATCAGTGACTGTCATAGCCACTTCCTCGAAGAGCGTGGTAGCAGCGGCAGTTCAAGACCCGAGGAAGAAGATTATTTCTGTAGGTAGGTGCCCTGGTTCTGAGCTAGACAATGGCACCTTTCATGTCATACACGACCAGGCAAACGGATCTATCTTGAGGGCGACGGCGAGGTAGCACAGTACTTGCGTAGCAGGGAGCGTTCGTCCCCTGGGCTGGATGTTCAATGACAAAAGCGGTCAGAATATGAGGTGCCACGATCGATGTCCTCGAAGGCAACGTGTCACTGGGGAGCCGGTGCACGTCGGCCCCACCAGGCTGCAATCCTCTGTCGGTGGATCAGGGTATCTATGTGATCACTCTCATCTACTGCGCCTAGGGGCTGCTGCAACCGTTCGGCCCTGAAAGGAAGTCGGATCTGCCGTCGACGATGGAACGCTATATCATTCGTAACGAGGCAAACCTGGGCGTTCCGCGCGGACGGCAAGTTGTACACCGGCAGATACGTTTGTATTTGCGATGGCTCATAAATCGGCCAGGATATTGTGGTCCGGGAACCCACAAACACAACGCCCCTATCGGGACTTGCATCAAATCAGCTGCCAACGCTGGGCACGCCGCCCATATTGAAGTTTCACCGCTACATCCAGTTGTTCACCTTGAGATGATGAAGAACGTCTGCTCCTAGAAATGTGACTTCGCCTTTGGCTGGAGGGGATCGTCTGGGGTTCGGAATGCGTTAACCTCTCGACGACCATGGCGAACCTTGGGATGATGTCTTTTTATAAGGCGTATCACGGTTCTGCGACGGAGATTACAATTCAAAGTTTTGAGCCAGCCGGGTTACATGCGCGTGAGTCGTGTCCAGAAGAGTAGTCGCAGCATCAGGGGTCGGTGTTGTTCCTGGTGAGCACATTCATTTACCCTATACCGTTATGGTTTTTTAAGGCGCTTGCGACTTGCTACACGCCACCTGTGACGTGGGCGCACCTTCGCACCTCGCTGGTTGCGTCGCCGCAAACATCGGGGATGGGGGGGGCTGTACTCGGTTTGTGCATGGTCGTAGTCGTGTGACCATGGACTTTCGCATCTGTACAATGCCGTGACGAAGCACATCGGGTCTTCGCCACCTAGAAAAAACATTTCTCGCACCAAGCGCGAAGCGCCGTGAGGTGTTGGGTGAACCGCTTGAAGGATTAACTGCAACCTTCTGAAAATCGCTCGTACGACGAACTTCGGCGCCTCGTGCGACCTTTGTTGTTTTTGAATGGCAACCCCAATGAGTCATTTGTTTTGTGGTGTGGCACTCCAGAGACAGCAATATGTACCCCGCTAACAAAAACTTTGAAGAAGCACCGAGGATAACAACGGTTGATACCACCGCGTCGGCAACCCCCCACGTAACCCCCAGACCCGAAGGCCAGCCAAAACAAGGCAGTTCAGCTTTTATTCTTGTGGGTAAAAACATCGAGCAGGAGAATGAGGGAAATGTAACTTTACGATTTCGACAGGCCGTTAATCCTAGAGGCTGCTGGGTCAGAACCTCTCCATCATTACAAAAAACTTCCTTCGTAAAACAACGAAGAAAACCGACGGCAACATATGGCACAAGCATAACCGACATTTGGATTATGTTTCTTCGTAAAAAAGTAATATTTATCTGATCTTGCGGCAGCCTTTTAGTATGCTCGGAATAATGCTGAAGTGTGTAGTGCAGTATTGTGCGGAGGAGGAATAGGTACTGTAAACGAACGCACGTATTCCTTAGGGTTTTCCGTATTATAGTGCAACTGCCGCGACGAACCGGTGTATCGACGACCGAGGTGAACGTATTCTATCTCGTTGATAATGCAACACAGCCCTGCAAAACGTGATCATGAGTGTTATTTACCGCTCATGACTACCAAAGGCTTGACAAGCCACGCAGTGCCGGTCAAGCTAGTGACTGGAGTCTAACTCGTTGGAGGGGAAATGTTTTTGCCGGTGGTGCCAGAGGCTCTGTAGTAAGGGCTACAGGGCTGTCTCACTCGCACCGAGTAGAGCTGGCTGGCGTCACTTAGGTATCCTACTCCCTCATTTTCTCGCCGCCGTTAACAGCAGATCTGAGTCCAGTGAATACTGACTATTTTCTTCCTCCCTCGAATGCAGTAGAGCTCGGTGTAGTAAGTGCTACATTTTTACGCCCGCTCCGGCCCACTGTAGAGCGAGGTGCAGTGAATTTCGATCATTTTATTCCGCCCCTGCCTAGAGTAGAAGTGAGTACAACAGCTGTGGACGGTTTCAGTAGTAAGGGCGCCAAGGCTGTCCCACGAGTAGAGCTAGCTGCGGTCACTTCGGTATCCTCCTCCCTGTTCTTTTCTCGCCCCCGTTAGCAGCAGATCTGGGTCCAGTGAATATTTGGCTGTTTTCTTCCGCCCTCACATCTTGTAGAGGTCTGTGTAATATGTATTGATATTTTCCTAACGCCCCGACCTACTCTAGATCCGGGTGCAGCGGATGTTGATCATGTTATTCCGCCTCTGCCTGGAGGAGAACTGAGTGCAACACCTGTGGACGGTTTCTTCCACCCCCACCTACGATGGACGAAACTACCAATGCCTTACGCCCCCCAAGTGACTTTCATTTCGCGCCTACTGTAGAACATAGTGTATAGCCGGAATCAGTGATTCCCACGGCCTCTTTCTTGAAAAGCATAATGACGGCTGCAATACTGGGCCCGGGCAAGAGGATTTGTAATGTTGCTAGGCACCCTGTTTCTGATTTCTACTATGACACCTTTCATGCCATGCACGACTAAGTAAACGAATCTATCTTGAGGACAACGGAACAACAGATACGGTACTCGCCTCACGAGGGCGTTCGTCTCACTTGAGCTGGATATTCAGTGGCAAATGTGATAAGAACGGGAGGTGTCGGGACCAATGATCTCGAGGGCAAAGCTTGGCCGGGGAGCTGGTGCACGTCGACCGCGCCGGACTGTTATCTTCTGCCGGTGTTTCGGGGACTGTGATAGTTCCAGCCGGCGGTGCCTCCCGGCTGCCGTCACCGTTCAATCCCACGAGGTAGTCGGATCTGCCGTCGATAGTGGGAGGTTATATCGCTGATATGGAGGAAACCTGTGCGTCCCGCGCGGACTGCGAGTCATCCAGAGGTGGGCACGTCCGTATGTGCGATGACCGCGGAACCCGCCATGATATTACAGCCCGTGAACCCGCAAGCGAAATTCCCCTGTCGATAGCTGCATATAAACCGCGGCAATCGCTGAACACGCCGCCCTCGTGGAGGTTTTCCCGTTTTTTCAGGTGTTATCCTTGATACGTTCGAACACCTCCCCTGCAAAGGTGGTGTGGGCTTTAGTCAGGGGTGATTGTCTGGAAAGCGGAATGAATTAGCCGCTCGACGACCACAGCGAACCCCGAGACGATGACATTGATTACACGCCGTACGGTTCTGTGACGGAGATTTAATGCTTGCATTGTTTCGGCCCGGCTTCATTCGCGTGAGTCGTGCGTAGAAGTCTAGTCAAAGAAGCTGCGTCCCACATCGTCCATGGTAGATTCCCTGAGTCACTCTTTAGCGTTAAGGTGTTAATGGCGTATGCATTTTGCAACACACCAGATGTGATGTGAGCGAACCCTCGCGCCTCGCTGGTTGCGCCATGGCGGACAGCGGAGAGGGGAGCAAAGTCTTCCGCTGCTGTTCCAACGCTTTCAGCAAAGCCATATGTCGTATGTGCTTGCGTCTGCCGTGTCGCCATGTTTCGTACCACCACCTGACGCACCACTGCTGGCGCCGCCAGTTGATCCTCTACCACCGCCGGCATCACCGCTGCCGTCGCCTGTTTGGTCGATGGCGTCACTGCCGCTATCAGCAGGAAAACCTTGACCCGTCCCGTCTTCCCCTGGGGCATCGCCTATAGGTCCGATCACGTCGCAGGTTCGGAGATGTGCGAATGCTGGCCCGCCCAAACGACTGCAATGCGACCATGTACTGGCCCGCCCAAACGACCGCAATGCGACCATGTTGGTAGAAAACAGTGGACATCCAGGTGAAACGGACCAGGATACCAGCCATCAATGTATTTAGTCTGTTGATGATAGGCCTTACGGCCTCTGTGTTCTGTGTAGGAGAGCCGGAGGGCGTTGAAGCCAAATTCCGCAGCGATTGGCAACCCCGCGTCGGCGTCAAGCTAGATGATTAAATTGAATAAGCTTAGGACTCTCTCCTGACATGTCCGGGGTGTGGCCTCGAAGCAAGCCCTGGGCCAGTTGGTATCCTCAGCTGAGTACAGGGATTGAGCCACCTTACCTTGTGTGGCCGTGTTTGAGGATCACGACGGCGGTGTGTAAACCGAAGCTACGAAAGACTAGTCACTCTTGGAGTCTTAGTTTTTCACCGGCTCGGGGTCACGTGTTAGAGTGACCCCCTGGTTCCTTCATCGTCCGAAACTTTCGTTTTGCTATTTGTGACATGGATCTACACTGGAATCGTTAGCTACCCCGTGCCGAAGACAAAGGCTACAGTAAGGGGTTATGTCTGGCTTTCTTGTTATTGTGGCCCGGGATCACCCACGGGAGTGAACCCATGTTCTTCGCGGTCTTAACTTTCTTGCAAATTTAGTGTGCGATAGGAATCCGCATTGGAACGGTAAGCTACGCCGCGTCAATCAAACCACCTAAATGTATGCCATTCATCAGGAGTAAGGTAATAAGTCGCTCGTCCGAGTGACATTATTCCAACAGTGAGACATGGGGTACGCTCTTACTGTGGCCTTGGTCCAAAGAAATATCTTTAGTAATTGGGTCAACGAGGTACAGAATCCCTAGTTCGAGTGGCTCGAATCTGGTGGAGTAAAACGGATCAGCAGCTCGCGCAGAACTTCGTGATCGACCAGAAAATTGGGTGTCCATTGGTAGATACCACCACTTCCTGAGATAGCCATTCAAACGGGCGCGATCTCCGTTTCTCACGCGCAGCCGATGTTGCAACATCCAAATGTTTTTTCATTAAGCCGCTGTGGACGTATATCTTAAGTCGTATTTCAACTTTGTCATATGAGTTGAGTTCAATGCTCTTCTGGCTAGTAGGGAATTGAGGAGTAGCTTTGCGTTGGATTGGATCACACGTGTATGTGTTGCCGTTATGACTGATTTCCTGCCCATGATCTTGACGATACTCTGGCGATTGACCTAATAGATGCCAGCGCGTTTTATGTCGTTGTTTGGGCGAGACAATTTGTTGTTGCGGTATAAACAGGTCATGCGTACGTTTCAACGTCGGTGAGCATCATCGTCCCCAAATCGGCCAACGTTAGGATTCAAACAGCCGCTCGCATCAATGAATAAATCCTACAATGTTTTATGACGTGACTGTCTTTGATACACCTGAGGTAAAGCCCCTGTAATCTCGGAGGGCAGTGAAGCGGGTGAACGGTCAAAGAAGGCCGCTCCATAGAGGGAATCGTCGGTCGTAAACGAGGCGTTAGCTGGAGAACCTCTGCATGATAAAGTTCTTCCAGTGGCCAGTAGTTTGATTTATGGCCAAGCCAGGTGTCAGTGGGATCATTGATGGGCATGACAATGGGATTACGGCTCGATCCTTACTGCCGCGAAAACGACTGGGACGGCACTCAACCCTTGCCGCGCCCATGTCCGGGGGGGCGGGGCGTCGACGCGGCGGATAATCATGGTCGCGTCGAAGAAACAAGGAGATTTTGTTTTTCGCCATTTGTGGCAGGTGTTGTACAAAGTACGATGTCTCCGCATCGCATTCAACGAGGTGTATAGCCGCGTTCTAACCATGATACAACGTAGGAATTACAACCGGAAAATGCCTAGGCAACATCACTCCAACAATCTCTTACGCCACGTCTAGTCCAGACGCCAAACGCGCTCGCTCCTGGTATTTGCCGACGCTAGAACACGAACCTCCCGACGAAAAGCGTTTTGATCGCTACGAACACCAGAGCGTTGCATGCACCGGGGTTTTTCTGTGATGCGTGATAGCTGACCAGACCAGTATTACGAGAAGGGCGCATCATGTACATTGGAGATTATGCTGTCAGATATGATCTTCACAACAAGATGTAGGCAAATGAAAGGTGTCTTCGTCGGAATAATCCTTCCGGAAAAACGTGGGAAATCTCTTTCGAGATTTCCCACCGATGACCCTTAGGAGTTGTCACTCCGACCATGAGATAAAAAGGAATCAAAGTTATCCCACCGGTCCAAACAACACAGTGTGTCCCAACACCGTACCATCACACGTGCACGCTGCTCTTGCCCCACTCGCAGACGACCTGCCCGTACAACCGTGTGTATCCGTTCAGGCAATGTAAGCACTGCTGTATTCCGTGGTCTTCTGGACCGTTGCGTGGCTGCCACCTACTTCTTGGTGTCTACGTACTACCGCTCGGCTGCATCAAGGTGACACCGTTCAAAATAGCTGCCGTAAAGCACAATGCTACATGGCGAACCCAGGGAGACCAGGGGACACCCTGGTGACGATTCAGTGAGATCGAACCAGGGGACACCTTGGTGATGACCCAGGGGTATCGAACCAGGGTACACCCTGGTGATGACTAGGGAGATAGAACCAGGGGACACCCTGGTGGAGCGTGGAACCTGGAAACAGGTATATTTATGCAGCAGTGAAGGATATATATATATATATGCTACGATATGTACAGCATTCTTGAGGACGGTCTTGGATTTGGATTTATGATAAAAATAATAGAGCCCTGGCACTCTTTTTATCGTATTATACAAATACGATATTCGTGGAGAAATTGGCGTCTATGGCCGTCGTGTCATTTTACGCTGCGGTTGTCACCAGGCGGACCCCCTGGTGAGAACCGAGAAAGGTTCGACAATGGACAACAGACCTAGACCCTGGCATGGTATAAGAGCAACTGCCTTGGCAGTTGTTGATCGAAACGTGGGATCGATCCCTACCTATCGAGAAGGGAGGCGCATAGCCGACGACACGATCGGCCTCCCTGTTTATTATAGTTTGTTTTGCCTTGTTTTCATTTTCTTATTCTTCTTCAGACTTTTCCATTAAATATTTTACATGTGATATATGATATACACGAGTCTCGGAACCCTTGCTGAACCAGACCACTAATCTGGTTACATTTCGCTCTATCAGCTTCCTGTTTCAACAGGAGCGACAGCAGTGGTGGTACCGGCACCGGACACTGCGTCTGCTGTCTATGATACCAGAAAGGAGATGGCAGTCCGTGCACGTTTTATCGTCGGGTGTGATGTGTATGCATGCATGCCCGCTTACATGCCGGGGTAAACGGAGCATGTACGCTAATCATTTCGGAGCATTGTGTGATTCTATCGTCGCACGTGCACAGTCAATCGCGGTGGAATAGAATGCACGTACCGAGGTCCGAGTAAAAAAAACAGGCACGAGGTATATTGGGCATGCACAGCAGCAATCAGTGCGTGTTCTGCACGCGACACCAACACGCGTAGATTGGTAAATCAATCAATCTATATCCAGCGCAACCAGTGTCCGCGTTGTGTGTTTTGTGGATTGATTGCCTCAGTGGGGAAACACCAGAGTGCCGCCCACCGCACATAGTAATGTTTGCTGTGGCCCTGTGTAAACAATAGTTGTCACACAGGAGCACGTCAATTCCACATAGTGGTTGGGGTTAGGATTAGGGTAAGGGTTCGGGTTGGGGTTAAGGTTACAGATAGGGTTAGAGCGCCGGTCGCCCCGGTGGCGTATCAAGTTATCCTCGAGCCCTATGTAGGTCACGTTTGTGAGTTCGAGTACCTCCGAATGCATTAATACACGTGTGGTGGCACGGTGTTGGAACACACTGGGTGGTTTGGACAGGCGGTATAACTTCGATCATTTTTGTCTCATGGTCGAGGTGACAACTCCGAGGCGACGTCGGTGGGAAATCTCGAAAGGACTTTCTCATGTTTTTCCGGAAGGATTCCTCATCCGGACACATCCTTGCTTTTCCTACGTCGTGCTGTGGAGGGCCTATCTAACGACGAATTCCCCACAATGCACGTGGAACCCTCCACGTAAAACAGATCCGGTCAGCTATCGCGTATCTCAGAACAACCCGGGCGCCTCGAGCGCCCTGGTGTTCGTAGCGCTGGAACATACCCCCAAAAGGAGGTACAGAGTAGTGCACTACAGTAGAATATGGCCAGGATTCAACACGTACAACAGCTGTACCTCTATACTTCTGTATAACGAGCAGCCAACGCCTTGTGGGATATGTACAGTACAGGAACCAAAGGCGTATAAAAAACACAATCGAATTTGCATTAATACTGAAACCGAGCGATGTTTAAGACCCATAGGGAAACGACCACTTCGATGCTACGGTATTATTGAACAAGGATTCACGCCGAAACCTACGCCTATCGGTGGGTTCATATACGAACAAACGAACTAAGAGATCGGCGAAATAATTTGATGAACACCGAGCGAGGTACCCTGTAGCGTACCGTCAGTACACGGGTGGATATAGCAGGCAGACTATTGTCGGTTCTGCTCTTTCATAGGCCGGGTCGTGGTACTTTGGTAAATCTTAAACGTGCAAGACATCTAGATCAATATGTTACGACATGTATGTATTTTCTTCAGCTTGTTTTTTCCAACCAAGATTTCTTCACGGCACTCTTCACTCCCTTGAATTTTTCAAGATGACGAATGTATGCGTTTGACCGTCAAGACAAGTTGGGGAGCGGCACAGTGGGTTACCCTGAGCACCGGCAAGGTGTTTCCTCTGTTAGACGTCGAAACAGGCGGTGTTGGCCGCGGGTTATTGTGTTTCTCAATCTGCTTATATCCGAATACAGCCCTATACTTGGTCTTGAATTAAATTCAGGCACGTTTCCCCCCCCGCGCCCTGTCCATCAGTTGCTCGTCGCACCCATGTACGTGATCATTTTTCGCATTTTCTTCGCGGCTCACCTGATCTCGTGATCCCAAGTCGTGTTTGTTCGTCAACCAACCAATGCCGGTAAGCTTCATTATCAAATATACTGTTTAACTCAAAATGCAGTAAGATTGCAATGAACACCAGCAACCAGTTATGTCGGTTGCGGCGGAGTTACACCCCTCGTCAATGCAAGTCTCTGCGCCTACGGCGTCAGTTTATTACCCGTGGAGTAGAAAAGCCTCTTCGTCTTCCACCCCATATATTGGAGGCGATCAACCATCTCCAGTGTCACCGAAAGGGTATACAATGATTAGAATACACACTTTTTATTGTGCAATGACACTATCACTGTACTGTAGCAGTGTCGCTAGACATTTGCCACGCAAATGGCGCAGTGGGGGTGTCGTCTTGTCCCGGTGCTACATATACGCCGGCCCTGACCTGAGGATAAAACCTCACCATCGGCCATACACAGCATCATATTCACGGTCTAACGTACGTGCGCGACGCCATCGCAAGGTTTGCTTTCGACGGAGCAGGCAGCCCACAGGCCATAGCCACGATCAGCAGACAAATGCGCCAAACCATGGTACAGCGGGTTTACTCGGCGCACGCACAGACTACTGTTAGGCAACAGATCAACCCGTCATACAAAACATTCTTGAAGAGAACTTCCAGGCGTACAGACACAGGGCAGAGACACCTGCTCGTGCCGTTTTATACGGGCGATCAAAGGTCATGATAAGTGCGAATGCTCGAAGAGGGATTGGTAGTCCGCAAGTTTGCAAGTATACCGCCACCCACGACGGAGCTAATGTCCAGGCCCTAGCAGAGTGCTCAGGAAGAAGAGTATACAAAAGAGAGGGACAGATAAAAATGGCAAGTATACATGGTTGAGACAACAGTCGTGGTAGCCGACGGGTTGCCCTAACATCCTTAACACCGTGATAGCTTCCCACGCGTGCTGGGAAGAAAGAAAACACTTAGGGGGGACAGAGACGCTAACCAAGACCGGACAGAAAGTTCAACACCCCCGTCCCGAGGATTTCACCCCCCTGTACGGACTAGCATGGGCATGGATAAAAGTGGAGAATGCTAGTGTAAAAAGAGAAGATTTCTAGATGACAAGATTAAGAACAAATATTGACCTCACGACAAGCAGGTGTAGTCTAAGACGATCCAAAACCATCTCGGTACTTGTTGAACAAAAATAGGCCACTTTTCCCCAGACGCTTAAGTTTCCGGCGGTGCCCCACCTGGACGGGGTTGGACCCTAGTAGTTGAAACGTCTACTGTTTCCTAGAAGGCAGGAGAATATTCCAGTTCGTCCATGTACGGGAATAGAGCGCACCTGCTGTGTCCTGGACTGGAAGAAACGTTAAATGACCGCTTGTCGACAGGCATCCACCAGACCCGTTCGCTGCAATAGCGGGACCGGTTTGAGAATGAAGGAGTGCACCCGGAGTTCAGTCACCACAAAAAAGACTGAAAACAATGCCCGACATCTGCCCGGCGCCGACGCCACCTAATCGTCGCGTTGGAAGAGGGGGGGACAACGCCAGACAGGCGGCGGCAGAGGGAGAAGGAAGGTGTCCACGCTGCCACCGGGCCATGACCGGGACGCCCGCTCTGTGCCGACGATAGTTATGCGTCGGGCAGGGGGAGTGTTGCAGCGCTATGAGCGCCGGGGCACTTGAGACACCCAGGTTATTCTGAGATGCGTGATACTGACCGGACCAGTACTAGGAGGAGGGTGAATCGTGTAAAGTAGAGGTTATGCCATCGCATAGGCCCTCCACAACACGATGTAGGCAAATGAAGGATGTCTCCGGTGGAAGAGTACTTCCGGGAAATCATGGGAAACCTTTTCAGGGATTTCCAACCGACGCCGCCTAGGAGTTGTCACTTTCGACCATGAGACAAAACATATAATTTTTTTGCCACCTGTCCAAACCGCCCAGTGTGTCCAAACACCGTGCCATCACACGTGTACGATGCTCGTTTCCCACGCGCAACCGACGTGTCTGTGAAAGCGTGTGTACCCGTTTTGGCAACGTCAACGCTGTTGTCTTCCGTGGTCTTCTGGACAGTTGCGTGGCTGCAAGCGAATTCTTGAGCTCTACGTACGACCACTCGGCTACATCAAGATGAGACCGTTCTGAATTGCTGCCACAAGGCTGCACCATGCCGTATAAGAACGCCAATGCCATGCGATTGCACCCTTCAAACTAATGAAATATAGTGCGTCCCTCTCCCATGTCAGTCCGATACGCGTGCGTCGACAGCAGGCCCAACACGAGAGTGAAGGATTCAGGTTATGATGCTTCCCCCGCGGTGCCCGCGAATAAAAAAAAAACATCATCGGTCAAGATCGTCAATTGGGCGGGCGTGGTCTTATTAGGCGTTTTAGGACGTGGGTGATCGTAGACCGTCCGTACAACGCTCGTCACAGGGCATGAAAACATCTGATAATACAGATTGAGCACAGGGTTGTGGCAATCACGAAGGTACCAGGGCGGGTCAGGTCGGAAGAACCAGCTGTTGCTTGATCATCCGTTACGCCTTATTTGCTCAGACGCTCGACGGAAGAGACTATGTCCACCACCAAGGGAATTTGTCGCCTGTCCCGCGTCCCCACCTTGACCTCGCCCTGGTCGGCGCTCGTATCCGAAGACGATCTTAAGCTATTTATATGCAGTCGTGGAAACGGCACCTCACACCATCCCTGGTCTCACCGTGGCCGCCGCCAAAGCTGCGGCCTCTACTTTCCGATGATGTCTACGAAACCCATCGCCCTGACGGCGTCCGGGTCCTCCATAGCCGGCCCAAGACCCTGATGCGTCCCCGTCGTCTCCGTTACCGCCTCCTCTTCGACAGCGGTGGTAGGAGATGCCACCTCCACAGTAGACGCTGACATTTTCACCACTTGTGCCGGCAGACCCATCCTTGTCCCCATCAAAACCCCCACCGCCTCTGAGGTAATTTTGCCCATGGTCGCGGTTGTCGTTCTTGCGACGGTGGATCTCCTGCTGTGCATTGTCCGGACCCGGTCATAGTACGGTGTCTCGGGCGTTGTAGTGGGTCACGCGAAGAGAGCTCAAAGTTGCTAGGACACTGCAACCATTCTATGACTCTTCAATATGCGGTGGGCTGTTGTGGACAACGCGTTCCTCGCCGGATGGAGCTTCCTTTAATGCAGCGACGTCTTCCCGACTAAGGCTAGGAGAGCGGAGGCCCTGGCCACAAAAGAGGTCCCCAGTGCGGTGGTGAACTATTTTCTCAGCTTAAACGCCATATGCTAGACCATATCGTCGTCCCTAGGCCGTTCCGACTTTGAGCTGACGCCCTTCTTGGGTGTCTGAGCCCGGGGAATCCCAGTAGCTTCCGCCGCAGCTGCCCCATTGCTGCGATGTAGGGTTCGTTACGCCGTCACTGCTGCCCCAAATGCCTCCTTCACCACCCTCTCGCTCTCCACGAGGTCTCGCTGCGCCTGCTAGGGTCGCGGCTTGAGCTGGAGCGTCGTCGTTCTCACAGCTTTCAGCTCCCGCTGAGCCCATGTCCCCTCACCTGCCGTGGTCAAAGACCCGTTTCGGGCGTCCCGGGCGTGGGATAAGTTTAGTGGTAAGCGGGCAGCCCATCTCGGGAAGGCCCGTCGCAGTTGAGCCGACGACAACAGGAGAGCTCCCACTGACGATTCTCCCATCTAAGACGGGGTAAGACGGCTTTCGTCTGCATCCTAATCTGTGATTCTCTCTCGAACAGGGTCGTCCGTGGTTCCATGTTCATAGATGGATGCCCGATGAACCCCCCCGACGATCCATTACATGAAGCCGTGTCGGTAGGCTCTCGATCGTCCGAGTGGTGGGAGCTCGAGGACGGGCGCTGGAACGAGCCCGCAGTAAATCCACCGACAGCAGCCTCTTTTCCGGAATAGCATTGCTGGTCGAAGCCGGGGGAGATGGAGCGTAACGAGTGTTCCGAGCCGTGGCAACCTCGGCGGTTGGAAGCAGAGGACCGCAACCTGAGTTTAAACCCCTTTTAGTTCTTGGAAAAAAATAGTCGGGAAGCTCTAGCGAGGGGAGGCGGGAATCGGGCCTGCGAGAGGAAACGGGGGATACGACGGGTCAACGGAGTATGGGGGCAAGATAGATGTTTCTGTGCCTCTGCTATAGACGAAAAACAATCTTTGTTTCAACTCTCAATAAGATTCAGCGTCTCGCTCTCGTCAAACAGTAGTATAAAGGACAGCATCTGCTTTAACCGAAGGATGCTAGAGCAGCGTCCATACCAATTGCAGGGCATAAGGTCAGCGTTCGCACTAACCGCAGGAAAAAATGGCGACATCCACCATGCCAGAATTGTATAAATGGCAGCGTCCGTACCAGCGGCAGGGTATAATCCCAGCAGAATGGGCAGCATTCACCGAAGCAATTGTCAAGGACAGCACATACACCAACCGCGGTATAAAGGGAACGCGGCGTCCATATCAACCGCACTGTAGCGGGTGATAGATACCCTGACAGCAGTGTAGGGGACAGCACGTAGACCAACGACCCAGGCTACGGTAGGGGGGTCCCCTTTTGGGCCTTTATTTCAGTGGCTAGGGGTCACTCGCGCGAGTAACCCTTTTGTTCCTATGCAATCTCACGTTTTCTTTATGTTTTACGTTGACGAAATCAATCCGCAATGCGAAGGTGATATAAGCTGCGCTAAACCAAGTGCCTAAACCATCTTCATCCGTAGGGTACAGAGCTACTCGTGCGAGTGGCTCAAAAACACCAGTGAAAACGGGGGTACCCCCCCTACCGTAGCCTTGTTCCAACATCAGTATAGAGAGAACGCAACACGCTTACAATCCACATTATATCGGGCACTATTTACCCTAACGGCAGTGTAAAGGTAGCCCATACACCAGCCGCAGTGTAAACGGAAGGCAACGTCCATACCAACCGCATTATGACGGGAATCATCCCCAACAGCAACGTACAGTACAGCATAAGAACCCACCGCAGAATGACAGTGAAGCCACCGTCCGTACCGACCGCATGATAACGTCAAGTATTTACCATAACTGCGGTGTAGCTGATACGCTTATACTGTGAATACCAGCAATACCTGCAGTCCACAGAAAAAGCAAGATGAAGGCATTATTAACGCTAACAACACGAAAACCAAAACAGCATTAGATCCATCGTTCGACAAATTCAAGTTCATGACATCAGAGGTAGAATCATGACAAAACGCGATCTCATCACTCGTGCAAGGGGCATCAATTCGACAACATGAATCGATCAGAGCTAAGTGTGTGTGCAGCGGAGGGCGTTCGTGCAGCGTTGATGTCGCTTGAACAGCGGGGGGGGCGTGATGAGTGCTGCGGTTATGGTAGCATTGATACTTTTTACTAGATTGCGTGTATGTCCATAGCAGAGGTTTCGTCGGGCGTGTGCGTTAAAGCGGGTACGTGCAGTAGCTGTAAGGAAACGATCGTTACTGTAAAGAAGACCTTCACCGTTCTTCGTGTCGAAATAGTGCATCCATTTAGAGAGTGTGCTATAGCACGAGCATACATTTGGTAGCCGATTAAAATAATCGCGAGCAAAACAAAGCTCACGTCGAAGTTTGCCCGCTTTTCATAAGGATGGGCGAAACGAAGCGGCCCACGGACCTGGGATTACGAGCACGGGCTCCTGGGAGCAGAAGAAATCACTGCATATCGTGGTCCAGCGCTGGTAGCCCAAGGCGGTTCTCGCAAACATCAATCTGGCACGGTCTACCAATGAACAAGATATCTTGTAGAGTCTTCGACGAATGGTCTTTAATTTCTTCAATATCCGGTCCAGATCCACAACGGATGAGAAAGCAAAGGTCGGGTCAAACCAAGCGTGGCAAAAACAGAGGCTGCCAGACACCAGGAAGAGCTGCGGGCGGGCCCGGGCATGCAGGGAGCGGTGGCTGTCTTGATGCTTGTGCTGGTGCTTCAGCAGAGGTATGCAAGCAAGCTGGCGGAGTGGAAAGCAAACAAGCCTCCTTGAGTCTCGATGGGCATCGATCCGATATGAAGCATTTTCTGGCTGCATGATGAACAAATTAGACGTCTGGAGTCTAGAGGATCGTCACCGCGAGACGGCGCGTCTACTGCACGAAGCCCAAGATTGTCGCCCATGTGCCACGTGCGCGGTGACCAACAGGAAACTCCCGATGTCTCAGTACCATAGTGGCAGGCGCTGGAGTGGGACGAGGGTTCCCTCGGTTGATATGTCATCCCGAGGTAAACACGGGAAGACTCGATGGGAAGAAAATGTACGAAAATAAAATTGAAACATTTAACGGACAGGGGGAACGGTGCGGCATGTTAGGAGCGCCGGGCTGACACAGAGTATATTATTGAAAAGTAATCCACTCCAGCTGTGACATCGAATCTGCAGGCCTGCCTAATAAGCATGACCTCGGGGTTATTCGCTTTCTTAGTGGAAGAGAAACAGTTTATTGTTATTCCATGGCCTGTGATGGCGTCTGGACGATGATGACAGTTTTCGCCTGTCCCATCTCATGATTATCCCGAATACTAAACGCCACCCTAACAACAAGAAAACGGACCATCTACGCAATTCTAGAGTGTTTCCTGCCCTCCAAGACTGTAGCATACCAATGTGGAGCCATGTCACGGAAATGGTGCAGCAGAACGTTCCCGGGCTCCTAACATGAGGAGCTCAATGTCTCACACGAACTTGATTTCGAAGGAATTCGTTTGCGTAACCCGAATACACGCATATATGCGCGTTAGCCCTAAAATCATATGCCCGTGAAATCACTTGACTAATGACTGACCGGCAGTTCCTCACTAGAGGAGGTCAATCGGGCAGGTACATTATTGGCCAACCCAACAACTGCAAAGCCTACGGTGGGATGACTCGGTGGAATTTGTACCGTGCGGTTCGGCGCGGTCCCCCATTGAAACGGTTTTTGCTTCAGTACGATTCCAGTCTGCAGGGAAAACCGTGCCCGACCGTTGGTTCGCACGGTCCCCAAACTTTTTTGTTCGGGCGCTTTTGACAGTGCTGTTTATCTACTGTCACCGCGAGGACGCGCTCTACGACAAAAGTAGCACGTTTAGGCTGAAACGTTTTCTTGACGTCGGGGTTTCTTAGCCCATCGTCGAAAGGTTACTCTTTCAAATTCGCATATTTTATTGGCATATTGTGGCCATGGGCTTGTTCATCATGTTGAAATTTCCTGGAAATTTCCGCTTTTTCAAAGTTTTTTGGAGAGGTACTATTAAGCTTGGTGTTTCTATTAAAGTCCGTCCGGGAAACAACAATGCACCTCTACCGTCTCATGGTTTCACGAACAAACCGTTCTAAGCCGTAAAAAAAACCAGGCTTTGTATCGGTTCTGACCCTTTTCTTGGGACACTAACGCACTAGCGAAACCGTTACAGGCAGCGAATGAAAACACCGTACAAACCGGAACACGTACAAATCTGTTTGTACGGTTTTCGTGCCAGCTACATCATGCGTTTTTTTACGCAAAGTGAAGAAAGCAACAACTGTAATAATACATAGATAATCACATTCATTGAACAATAAGTTGATGAACTTAAATGGCTACTGAAAGCACTTGAAGTTGGACGATGCTCCCCGTCACGCTCTATAGATAGATAACGTGCGTGCCTCAGTTCAAAAGCGATAGTACACTTCATATGTTGAACATTATATTCTTTTATGGTACATTTACTCTGAACACACGCCAGCATCATGCCCCATACTATACCACGTTCAATAAAGATCACCATGCTATATATTGTGGTGAACCCCAGAATCAGCCGTCACTGAGACCGCTATCTCCACCCCCTCCTTGCGCCCACACGCGACTATATTCCTGAAGCAAACAGCCCAGAGCCGCAGTACTATAGCATGGCACGTTTTTAGATACCAAATTGGCCTTCCTGAACCCACATACTGTTTTATGCACCGTAAATATGATGTCTATGAACAAGTGTCTTATCTCAGAACACGCTGTCAACAACCACATGTCTCCTCCCGTAGGAAGCTTGCCATTTGCAGCATTCACCTTCCTCTTAGCCTAAGTACGCCTGGTTTTACGCATATGCATAATCCTCGGCCTCGGGAATTTTTTGTGGCTTCAGCGTTGAAAACCTAACCTCTCAAGGCGCTCGCGGCCTGTTCTCTGTCGAAGGCTACCCTACGTGAGAGCCAGCCGTGGAAAAATCTCTCTCCGACTGGAAACTGATACTATTGACACTAAGGTACACTCGAGCTGGGTCAGACAAGGACCGGGATTTGATCTGGTGCCACCATGTTTCCGTGGTCATCGCAGGTCGGACTGCTGACATCGTGGGAGAAACTCAGAGGACTGAAGTCCTCGAAGCCGGGTCGGATGGCACTCAGCCCCTTTTCTCTATCCGATAGTTCAGGAAAGGGCCATCAGGGTTGCTTACCGCCTGCGGGGATGCCGCGCCTCTCTCCAGCCAACGCTTCCGTCATCTCGCTTATGCGTTGTTGGCGACGCAAAATTTTTGACGTGAGGCCGGGTATGCGCAAAAGGATGCCGGCCGTGAGGCGGGGAGCGTATCCTCTACATCACATGTCCAACTTTTTGGGAGCATTTTCCTGACACCGCATCCTCCCGCAGTCGTTCGACCTCAAGTTCTTCAAACAGGGGCCATACCAATGGACTAGCAGCTTCACATTGCCCCCCGGCGTCCAACGTTTCTCGTCTCACGTTCTCCTCTCAAGAAACCTTAAAAACGTTCTGGAAAACATCCGTAAGGTCGACCGTGTCCCGCGTGGGTCCCTCGGCCACCGTCTCCCTGTGATTGTCGCTGGACCAGTCGATGGTCTCGACAACGTTCTCCCCCACTATGTCACCGAGGTCATGGCAGACGTCAGGGGCACGACGGAGGATTCCGTCTTCACCGCCCCATATGTTCACCGGGACGATCTTCAACGGCTCGAGCAAGTTGCATAGTTTCTTGTTGGCCAGCCACCTCTCGGGCGACAATGAGTTTCTCGATGGCTAGTCATTTCGCGGGTGATGCGCCATGAGCATTGTCGCCGCGGTCTTGCAGGAACTCGCCGACAGGCTTCTCCAGGATGCACAGCAGCCTCTCGTCGAGGAAGCGAAACAGCGACGTTCAGCTGCAGCGGTTTCCAAAATAATACGTGTCACGTATAACATGGAGTATTCCGTTGGCAGAGTCAACAAACATGTATTTATAGTGGGATATATTCTGTAACATACAGTCTATATATCAAACGTTCTGGCAGCTGCTGGATGCATCAGTTTGAAACGTATGTGTTGTATTCGTGCGATCGAAAAGGAGAGAGGGGCGGGTATAGGGGAGGTAGGTCGCATACATGAATAGCATCATACTGCATGCGTATTGTTAGTGTCGTAGGTGACGGACGGGGCGATGGTGAAGGGGGGGGTAGTTGAAATTGGGAGACCTTAAACATGAACTGGAGCTATGCATGGGTGGCGCGAACTTACAGCTATGATATCATATGTCGGGTAGTGTGTCTACTAAGGAGAAGGCGATGGAGGGATGCGACAACGCTGCGAGTTAGTCTCTCCGTGTCTTGCGGTCGGCTGTGTCGAGGCTGTTTGCGAGAAAATTTCCGAAGTAAAAAGCCCAACAGGCTTGCTTATATACGTGCGCAGACTTACTGCGCAGGGATGTATTATGTATGTGTGTATCGGTGCAGAGAAAATATTGGCTCAAGCACAGTGAACCCGACCAATCCGGAGCTGATTGCAACCATCCTGGCGGCTGAGGACGCCCCTATTCATGTAATCTATCCACCTCTGACTGAGTCCAAAACCTTTTGAATTCACAGAACTTGCTCGTGATGTCCGATTTGCCCGGCCAGTCGGTTGGTTAGGGGGGGGGGGGTTCTTCACAAACAAAACTGTTACTTCCACCGATCAACAACGGTTGGACAGATCATCGTCCACAAGCACAGTGAGTGGGGGGTGGAAATCTCCATCACTGCGACCCACACTCGATATTACCACCACCACAACCACCAGCCCGTACTGCTTGCGGAGTTGGTGGTGTTGGTGTGTAGTGGTGTTGGTGGTGTTGGTGGTGTTGGTGTTGTTGTTGTTGGTGGTGGTGGTGGTGGTGGTGGTGGTGGAGGTGGTGGTACTGCTTACGTTGGTGGTGGTGGTGGGGGTAGTGTGGTGGTTGTGTTGGTGGAGTGCTCGTACGTTTACATATTCGTATATCATCGAGGGAACAATGTTTTTTCAGATCAATGTCAAAGGGCACAGCACGCAACATCAGTTATCTAACAGGGCACAGTACGAAAAGGAACCGCACTGGGACGGGGTCAATATTCACACCACAACCACCACCACCACCATTACCACCGCCATCACCACCAGCCCGTACTAGGTACGTACTGCTGCTGCGGTGGTGGTGGTAGTGGTGAGGGTGGTGGTAGTGGTGGTGGTTGTAGTGATGGTGGTAGTGGTGGTGGTGGTGGAAGGGCTCTTACTTTTGGGTATTGAATTTCGATCCCACCGCTGATTGAACATGTTATTTCCATCGTTTGATTTCCATTTCCGAGCAAACTCAATATATGAGATCCAAGGTAGACGACATTAAATCGGCCACCTTTGACTCGAGAAAACTCAGAGCCCTTCCGTAGATCGTTCATGAGTCTGCTGTTCTTCATACCTTGGTATAGACTATTTAATTATTTTTAACTCTTGTCTCTGTTTCCCGCCTAACCGCACTCCCGATATCACGCCTTCTGTCTCCGCAAGCTGGCCTGCACCCCAACCCCGGGCTAATCGACCATACTAGCAGAGTCAATCGACGAGGTACAGCAGTGCTAAGAGCCAGGCGGCATGGAGGCAGCGATACTGGACTCGGCCTAATTCGCTTTCTATCGGATGAGTGCCGTGAGCAGCTGAGGGCGCAACGTGGGCAGTAGTTATAGAAGCCGTGATAAAAACGAACAGACTCGTGAGCAATAAGCCAGGGGGAAAGAGGAACGTAAGTATGACCACAAAACCAGACATAGGAGCAACGCCACCCGCCGCCCCAGAGCTATTCCCGCAGAGCATAGGCAACTCATTACCGCAAGTATCTGTAGCCCCCCCACTCAGCGTGACTGGCGAGGATCACCTACCGTACGAAGCGAAGGTCGAGCAAGCTCTAGTCATCGACATTATATTGTCTGATGTTCAGCGCTTTGCGAGAAAGGTCGTCAGCTCTCTCAGTTCTTTTAAAGGCTGCAGCACATCTCCGGCAAGAAGAGGCGAGCCGACGGGGTCCTTCCTCTGCAAGGAAGCGTTGGATTAGCTTGCCATGTGGTGCCGGGGGCAGCAGCTCAGGCAGCAAACATTCTGGACATCTGGGTTATTGGATGAGGTCGAGAACAACGTTTCTGAGGGTTGACACCTCTGCGAGGGGATAGTGCTAAGGGTAGTTGTAGTTGAGAAACTCGTTGAGGGCAGTGGAGATTCCGAAGTGAAACAGGACGAGGAAGATCGTGTTGTTTTTGGGGACAAGGATATGCACGAACAGCAGCGGTGGCAAAATCTCGTATGGGAACAATTGAGGTGTGATAAGGTTCAGCAGCAGCAAAGCTCAGCGCGGGTAGTGAAAACTGCAGCAAGAGCAAAGCCCATACCGTGGCATGCTGGAACCGCAGCCGCAGCAGCAGCTCCATCATTCAGAATCGATGCTCTTACTACCATGGCCCGCGCATGCGCCTTCAAGGTTTGACGGAGGTAACAATGAGGTTGAGGTGATGTGCGCGGAGAGTAACGGGAAATCACATTTTTCGTTCGATGATGGGTGGATTTGGTTTTGGCGGAGGCCGGGGTCTGGTACGCAGGACAGGGACATGTGAGAGCGAACTGGGATCAACACTGGGGAGTTATGCAGCCGCTTGGTTGGACTAGGGCAAAATGTGGCTGGACGACGTTTATCCCGGCCCAGACGGACTCGTGTCCGACAAAAGTAACTACCGACTTCAGGGGACCGTCTGTGGAGAGCATTCTTCCTGACAGACTATGATTTCGTGATCTCCCTTATTTGTTTTCACTCTCATGTAATCCAAAGTACGGGAAGTAAAGCAACTACTGCTGTAGACTAGTCCAACTGCTATGATACGACAATTGACACCAACCGAGCACCGTCACGACCGTATCATCGCACCTTCGTCTAGACTTACAGGCGATATATCGGTAAATCGAGCGAAACTGCTGTACGCTTAAAATCAGAAGCTCCATCTCACAACCCCAGCAATGAACTGTGGTCTGCAATTGATAAGATAGCAGGCAACAGACCCGCCGTCAGCCCGTTGTCAAAGCTCAAAGCTAGGTCGTACTTCGTACGAACTGCCACTCTGCTGATGATACCAACGTCTCGTACCAGGTGGCATTTGGGACAGAACAACCTACAAACGAGCTACTGAGCAAGGGCGAACTTGCGGCAAGCAGCTGAGAGCGTCGGGGGCTGGTGCAGTGGGCTGGAGGAATACATGGGACGAAGGTGCGGACCACCTAACAAACTTGCCATTATTTTTGACTACAACAATTGTAGCACGCGCATAACATATTCCACACAAGGTATAGACTACACATGAATGTCGTGGATGTGCATTGCAACGGCATCACCGCCCTATAAAAATATATAAATATATATCAAATCATTCCATGGTGTCATGGACTTTGGTCAGAAGTGTTTTGTCTCGGCCTAAGTATGCGATTCGCGGAACTGGAATTCTCGGTCGAATATAGCTTGGTTCGAGCGCCGCCTTCGGGGGGCGGCTCCAACGCCCCTCGCCCTGCCGTGTCCGTTCCGCACATCGACGTGAACGCGGACGGGTGCCGAGCAAGACGAGCGAGAAGTTGAAAAAATACCGCATGTCAAGGAGGAATTTTGGAAAAATTGTTGAATCTTAATGGCTGCAACGCCTGAATTATGTACAATATTGGCATCATGTCCAAACGGTACGTGATAATGTTTAAAATTTTGCGGTGGCATACTCTCGAGCGTTAGTTTCTTTTCTGTACTTCTTCACTAGTTCGTTTGGTTTCTTGCCCGGCCTTTTTATTGCTTTTGTTTCTGCTCGTTTTGCCAGCTGGAAATTCACTTTTTTAGTGTGGGTTCACCTAAAACGTCACACAAGTTACCGACGATATCCAACAACTTCGCGACACAAATTACCGACGGCAAAACGTTTCGTGACGAAATAACTCCCAAACCATGGAATCATGACATTTTCATGTAACAGAATCTCGAGACAAAACCGAGCAGGTAGAGCCGTCTCTTCGGCCTTTGACCCTGGCTTTAGCATGGCCGTTGACACTCCAAGCAGCCTCTGATGTAGGCATGAACGGGTGCGGTTGATTCGCAGCGAACCATCCCGCTGTGCTCGCTTCTATGTGGCCTTTGTCCACGCCATTTCATGTCACCTCCCTTCTGTGTTGAGCTCGTCGTCGTCGTGCCGTCGAGGTACGAGGAAACCCTCACGTACTGGGTGAGAACAGCAGTATGTACGACGAGCATGAACGGCAACTGACGACATTGGCAAACACACAACATCAGGTGCAGCAGCAGTAGCCGAAAGGCTAAACGTCTAGCACATACTGCAGCAACTAGTAGCAACCAGAACCACAGCAGATAGCTCAAAGTGCAGTACGAGTGCAGTTGGCAAGTTTAGTCGTACACGCATCACTCTGTCCAATATATATAACAAAATCTCGAGACAAAACCTAGCTGGTAGAAGAGCCGTCTCTTCGGCCTTTGGCCCTGGCTTTAGAGCGGCCGTTGACACTCCAGGCAGCCTCTGCAGTAGGCATGAACGAGTACGGTTGATTCGCAGCGAACTATCCCGCTGTGCTCGCTTCTATGTGGCCATTGTCCATGCCATTTCATGTCACCTCCCTTCTGTTTTGAGCTCGTCGTCGTGCCGTCGAGGTACCAGGAAACCCGTACGTACTGGGTGAGAACAGCAGTATGTACGACGAGCATGAACGCCAACTGACAACATTGGCAAACACACAACATCAGGTGCAGCAGCAGTAACAAAAGGGCGAAACTTCTAGCACATACTGCAGCAACTTGTAGCAACCAGAACCACAGCAGATAGCTCAAAGTGCAGAACGAGTGCCGTTGGCAAGTTGAGTCGTACACGCATCACTCTGTCCAATATATAACAACCGTTTTATGTTCATATTGATGGAGAAAAAATATTGCATTTCCTGTAAGAATGATACGTCGTACGAGCGGACGTTCTGATTCTGGTGTGTGCTGCTGCCGTGAGACCATCGAGCACACCGCATGCTTTACCCAAACAAGAGCCAACAAGAGGCAGCGCATAGGGGCCCCCAACACAGAGACACGTGACAACCACGGCCAGCTGTCGATCGCGTAATTCGCCGGTAGTCCGTGCTTCGGTGGGTGTATCGGAAGTCGTTCGTAGTACTGCTGTAGATCGTCGACAAACCACGTGGCATCGTTCTGGTGGCAGACTCGCCAGTAGACCCCCCAAAATTTATTTACCTTTTCTTTTTCTTGGCCCCATGCACCCATTTCCTTTCCTTTCTCTTCATGTTTGTTTCTTTTTTCCAATTGACTTGCGTCTGTTGTGCGTATGCGTAGTGATAGATACCACGTGTATTATATACGTGGTAGTCTTGGGTGGTAAGCGGTGTAGTCGGTTTTTCCAGGCGCGAGTAATGAGACGTATGCACCGGTATGGACCTGGCACATCGTAGACTGTCTCCCGATTTCACTTTTATATGTTTCTGGTGGAGGCATGAATTGCGTCAGCTGTGATTTATGCGTGTACCACCTTTGGTTTGTGTTTTTCCCCTAGGGTATTCCTCAGCTCCAGAGCGACTGGAGCCTGTCCTGTGACCACGGACTTGATTATGCGAGTTATTGTGAGAATGACAACAACAACAACAACTGAAATAATACTGCCTGCTTCTTGACCTTTCAGCTGCTTCCTGCAAATTTGGTTTTTCTGCCAACACGATTTTGAACTTTTTCGCGATTTTTCTTTTTTTTTTCTAGTAAGTTGAACTTCCCCACTATACCATTTGCCGCTATTTGCCGCCTTTGCGGAACGGTCCAGCTTTAGCTTTTCTTTGATTCGCACCATTTGTTTTGTACTTGACGAGGCTTCATCGGCTGAGATCTGGGCTTGGTTCATCAGCTCGACACCGCCCAGCACCCCATCGCAGTGCTATAGCTTACAGCAACGAAGCGCCGTGCAGTGCCCTTCGATGCCCTGCGGCTCAGCTCAGCAGCTCACCGCAGCCCAGCGCTAGCTCAGCAGAGCGAAGCGCTATGCCTTGCCGTGCTCTGCCGTCGCGGTCGTTCGTTTTTCATGATATCTAAAACTCCGCGTACGCTGATATTTAGGTTTTTGGCGCTTTATTCTATACATATCGCGTCAACCATCGTAATATCATACAACATGGGGGAGGGAATGTAATCTCTGTGCAAAGGTCCTGTTTTTTTTTAATCATTTGTCAGCCGGCCGCCCCGGTGGTCTATTAATAATAGTGGTTTCACCCTCGAATGCTACTAACGTTTGGTTGTCCTTGAGTTCGACACCCGCCACGATGAGATTTGACTTTACTTGCAAAAATGCAAAAATAAAACAGGGATCAACTGCTGAGAGCGCCTACCAGCGTGGGTTGGTTCGACGCGAGTTGACGAGGGAAGAAAATGCTGGATTCTCCTCGCGGTAAAAATGAAAGCACGTGCCGAAGTGGGGATGGAGGAGGAGGGCCCGCTATGTGACCCCGGATCTGAGTTACTACTGGGAGGGAGCACGAGAGTGGTGCGGGGATAATAAATGGGATGAAGAAAAAAAAATGTTGCAAAGGTATATTATTATTACTACCAGTAAATAATATGTCAGTCTCTAGGAAATACGCACGGCATTATCAGCAGTCGTCATGGTAGAGACACTCCGGATATTATGCATTGAGGGGACGCGTCCGATTTCGACAACGTGAAAGCCCCCACGAAGAAAAGACAGCAGACACACATATCCCGCTTTCCCGAGAAGAACAGAGAAGAAGCGCTACGCCAACCTCCCGTACGAGCAAAGCCAACCCCGCCCCAATCTTAGACAACGCCGCCTCAACGAGAGATCGCCCTCCTCTTCTACGTTTTCCTCCTCGCCCGCGACCACGCAGACCAATCAATGAAAATGCCTTCCCTTAACAAACAAAGCAATCTTCTTCCAAAACCTCGCCGGCTGACATGTCCTCATGTCGACGTTTGATGCTAACCGACTTTGCATCCTGTCGACTTCGAACCTCCATTGCCACGGGGACAGCAGTGCAGTCTCTTCATTAATGCCAAGGCCTCTTTTGTTTCGCCTAGAGGCGACGCAGGTTCTCAATAATACCCTTTTCGGTATTTTTGTTTGATAGACGCCAACTTTTATTTGACGGCGCATTTAACATAGTTTGTTTCGCCTATCCTTGCCTTCTTGATGTATAATTTATTACGTTTTTTCTTTTGTCAAAGCATGTCTTTCATAATCCCATCTTCGTATTAAACTCTTGGCATTACTCTAAAGTTTAATGCATGCCAAATCGGACAGCTACACCTTAAGTTGTCGAAGTGCTGCCCTGCCCTACCCGAAGCATGGGCGCCGGCGAATGCCGGCGCCCATGCGGAGCCCTTGTATGTACCTAAAAAGTAGACCGGGGTAGATTTGTAGGCGTGGATGGTGGTAATCGCAGTATTCTGTATTTTGTTTTTTTAGGCCATGGGGGATCGCACTGGATAATTTTGGTTAGGAGATCGTGTGGAGGCATTTCGAGTACATGTAAAACCACTTGAAAATAGTGTATGGCATCTGCAAACACAATCATTTTTTCGAAGTTTAAGAAAAAATGCGGCAAAGATCCATTCATACGGAGCTTTTCAGGCGCTTTTAGCCCTTTTTTGGACTCCGTAACTAACTGTTGATTGTATGCTTGGATATAATGCGGATATAATGACGGTTGGGTATTGTAGGGGTTTCCAGTGATAAGTTGGCTACATGATAGCGGGATATCGGGATGGTGGAAATCCTCCGCCTATTTATCCGCCTTTCTTCCTGGCGAGCGCACTCCACGCTGCGCCTTGGCTAGGAGCAACGTAATATATATTTGTACGTCTTATACTTGTCTTCATACCGGTGACTCCACTACCCCACTATTGTCAGCTCAACGGGTAAGCCCTCTACGCTTCGTAGGGATCAACAAACACGATAATTATCGCGTATCGTACGCGGTATTACCCCTGTTAGAAGCAAAGGGTGTTGAGTGACGTGGGCTCTTCTGTGGAAGAGAGCTAGCTGGAGATATCACAAAAACAGCCCTCCCAGTAAAAGGGAGCGAGCTGGGCGCCTTATTTGAACCATGCCTGAGGGCGAGGTTAACATGGGCGTTGTGGACGTGAAGGCGTTGGCAGCGAGGGCGAGGAGCTCTCGGCTGGCAAAGATGCGGGAGCTGGAAGAGCTGCTCGCAATACGGGACCAACTTGAGAAAGAAATCGAGGGTGGTTTCTGTTATGGTTTCCGAACAATCGACCAGATTTCGGCTGGATGGCGCGAGTTCTACAGAATCGAAGGTCGTATGGAGGAAAGCGAACTCATCATTCGCGAGTACCCGCAACTTCTCCTCGAGCTCTCAAGCTTCTCTTTACGTCTGGAGCGAATGCGAGGCATTTTTCAGCCGTCTCAGGTACCAGAGAGGGGAGCGGGCGTGGCCAGATGTGAGTCACAACTCGTAATTCCAGTACTTGAGACTGGGAATGAGAGCACTGCTCAGCAGCAGCAGCAGCAGCAGCAGTTCAAGACGGAGAAGAGTTTTATGGTGGAATTAGAGACGAGGAGGAAAGAGCAGGGGAAGCTCTTGCAGCTGCCATTGAAGCAGCAGCAGCTGCTGCAGCCTACGGCGGCACCATCCCCTGTGTGGACGTCACAGCTCGTATACCCAATGCTTGAGACTGGGAGCGAGCGCATTGCACAGCAGCAGCCGCAGGGGCAGCAGCAGCAGTTTGAGACGGGGGAGAATGGATGGCTCGTAGACTTGGTTGTGAAACCAAATTACGAGCAGTATCTGCCGTGCTCCGTGGGAGCGCCGGCTGCTGAGCCCGTTGATATGTGGGCCCGGGTTGGGGTCGGCACGAGGTGTCTGGTTGTGGTGGAGGACGCTGGGTGTGGGAGGCACGGACACCCAGGTGGAGAATCCTTTCTATTGTTTGCACCAGCCTGAGGCAACAACCACAGGTCATGTTATGAAAAATTGTTTTTGTCTGGGCTTTGTCTTGAAGTCATGTTATGAAAAAGTGTTTTTGTCTGGGCTTTGTCTTGACTCTAGAGTAATACAGCAGGTAGTGGACTTAGTTTTATGAAAATACATACCTGGTACATGAACTGCTGTCGCGATGCTGTCTAGGCTTTGTCATGATTCTAGAGTGGTACAGCAGCAGTAGTTGACTGACGTAGCTATGCTCGAGCGATGACATGTTATCCTTTGCGGCTGAAACGATCATTTTCTTTCGCATTATTTGTTGTCAAGACTTTGTCTTTCGCGATGAATCTTCGCAAAGGACAGAGTAGCTTGGGCAGAGGGACAGGCAGGATAAATGATTGTGCCTGACCCCCAGCCCCTCTTGCCCCAACCACCGGCGAATGTGATTGCGTGTGGTATGGTAGCTCTGCTGATCAACAGGTTACAAGGCGTAGGATGAAGGACGCTTGACGGGTTGATAATAGATTATGTCCGCAGTAGCTAGCGCTTGCTTGCTTGCGACAGCAGTTTGGTACTTTAGTTCATTTTCAATCAACCATTTTTCCTCACGCACCAAAGAGGGAAGGAATTGAGAACGAAATCGCCATCTCCGAAACATAGTATTGGATTTCGGTTGTGTGCCGTGAATTTTCCGAACAACATCCCTGGTACGATATCGCACGTCATTCGGTTTTACAGATTAATTGGTGACGGCTGGTGGCTGTAGGGGTATGGTCAGTACCAGTAGTATTATATTTCGGGTACGCACGAGAGATGATGACAACATACATACGTGGTATTTCATGTGTGTTACACAATGCGGGTTACTTCCAGAATAGGTGGTTGTCAACCTCACCAGCGATCTAGCATAGTGCGGTACACGAAATGAAGAAACCGGTAGTGGGGAAATATAGTGTTACTCACGTTTTATGATGCAATATGTGGTGGAATACGAGTATGTGGTGGAAATATCGGGATATTTTTTTCTCGTTAGACTGAAGATTCCACCCGGATCTTGTCCCCGTTATGCCTCGTACTATGATATCTGTATCATGAATATGATATTCTAGTCTGACATGCTTTGCTTGGCAATGATTGATGATATTAATAGGATTTTGATCATGTTCAAGCCTCTTTTGGTTAGCCCCCTCAACTCCCCCCGCGCTTATCGTGCGCGTGTGCAGAGTGTTATGATAAGCGGTATCCGCTGTATGCCGGACCACAAAAATATTGAGCAGGGAGAATGGGGTAGATTATAAGGGTCTTATAGTCCACAGTTAGGTGCTCAAACATTTTATGTACGTAGTATACTAACATTTTGAGTACAGACGAAGATAGTCAACATTCTTGCGTTTGTCATGGAGTTCGTACCTGATACCGTATCTTATATACATACCAGGTACGCGTTTCAATCAAGATTGCCAAACAGTTTAATGGATCGTTATTTCTTTACCGCGGTAGCTTATCAAGTAGCAGCATGGACTAACACTCTTGCAGCACTGTGATACTACGTGTCGCTCTTCCGGGAAGGAACACGCGGAATAACTTTACCCTTGATATAACAACCTCGTCACGTGTAGCGAGGCGTTTGCGCTCTGATCTATCGGTACTCTAAAACAGAAATAAACACGCAGTTGAAGTCGTGCCATACCGGCATCAAACAGTTGTCGAGTGAACTCTTAAATATAGTGACATATTGCGAGATTTATTATGTTTTTGCGGGGTTTGCGGTTAATGGTGATATATGCGTTAGTTCGGGTAGGACAAACCCGCTGGAGGAAGGTCTCAAACAGACTGGCCTTTTTCGCGAGCTGATCGGATGCTTGAGAGCTTTAGCCAAGTAAACCAACTCGCCCAGGGAGATACACTGGAAGACGGCGGTTGGTATTTTAGATTATGTCTTTTTCATGAGTGATTTTGGCATTACTTTTCAGAGAGGCAGTGGACTGGAGCTGGTTGCGTATGCGGATGCAGACTACGCCAGCAAGGCCACTGATAGGAGGTCGGTTTCCGGTGGGGCTGTCATGTGCGCAGGGGCATGCGTGCGCTGGTTTTCGAGAGCTCAAAAGCGCGTGACATTTTCGATCACAAAAGCTGAGTACGTAGCACTGGCAGACACCATAAGTTTGAGATTTTCGGGGCTCGAGGACGGTCACGATTTTTGGCAGAATACCCGGGGTCATCCCCGCGTAATCAGTCTGTGGTTTTCTCAACTAGCCCCGTAATGAGACCCAGCTGAACCAAATCGTTCAGTTTATATTTTTTGGGGGGGGATTTGGGGACGGTGACGATTTTTGGTAAAATACCCGGGGTCATCCCCGCGTAATCAGTCTATGGTTTTCTCAACTAGCCCCGTAATGAGACCCAGCTGAGCCAAATCGTTCAGTATATATTTTTCGGGACTTGGGGACGGCAACGGTTTTTTGGTAAACTACCGGGGGTCATCCCTGCGTAATCAGTCTATGGGTTTCTCAACTAGCCCCGTAATGAGACCCAGCTGAGCCAAACCGTTTAGTTTTCATCCTGCAAGGAGTGGTCGCGCCCACCTCTTACTGCTTGTGCGGGGAGGGATTCGCTTGACCACTTGAGAGGATTATGGCTCGTCAAGTAGGAAAAAGGTCTCAAGCTCGACGAGTTCGATACGTCTGAGCCCGAGGGCGACTAACATTTTCGCGAGCTGATTTGAATTGTTTCTTGACGGATTATTCTGAATATATTAGCTGGATTTTTGTACTGTGAAGAGTGCACGGTAGTTGGGGAGGCAAGTAACTGTTTCTTGAATAATAAAATATTACTGTTTTCACGATTGCGTTGTCTAGTATGGCATTGTCTTTCTCGGGATTAGAGCGTTTGGAATTTAAATTAATTTTTAGTATGTACCCAGCCGGGAGGCGTTTGTCTCATTCGAAAGTGAGTTTTGAGACTGCTGTCTAATCACACTTGTTGGCACCCCTGTTCTATGGAGCTGACAACCGTTTTATAAGGAAAGCTGAATGCTGATTTTAAGGCCGATGTTTGGGTTTTCGGATTAAAGTTTTCGGTCTATGAATTTCGGATTTGAGTTTTTGTATTTGGACTTAGGATTTTACGACTTACCAGGTAGATCTTAGGTTCGTGAAGATTGATGTTGAATACTGTCCCTGAATTGTATCTCTAGATTTATGGAGTGCTTGTTAATGACTATGGTGTTGCAATCTTTCTTTCTTGTCATGGACGTACTGGGAGGATATTGATTGACCGTAATTTTCATTGAATCGTCTTACCCTGATGATATGACAATATAGCATCATACCGTATCATTTACGAAGCAGGGAGGCTGTTGATTGTATGCTTGGATATAATGCGGATATGATGACGGTTGAGAGTTGTAGGGGTTTCCAGTGATAAGTTGGCTACATGATAGCGGGATATCGAGATGATGGAAATACCCCGCCTATTTATCCGCCTTTCTTCCTGGCGAGCGCACTCCACGCTGCGCCTTGGCTAGGAGCAACGTAATATATATTTGTACGTCTTATACTTGTCTTCATACCGGTGACTCTACTACCCCACTATATTGTCAGCTCAACGGGTAAGCGCTCGACGCTTTGTAGGGATCAACGAACACTAACCACCCCTATAGTAGTGTCCGTCTATATTTTCTCCTAAGCCCTTGAACAGAGTTGTATCATGTGCCTGGTGAAAAGCAAGATTTGGTGAAAACCGTTTTTTCATCGGTGATGCACCCATTGTATTAGGCTCCCGCGCGTGAATTGAAGTATTTCAGCGATTTCGGTAGCTTTTGGTGTTGCTGCTCGCAAGTTCAAACTCACGAACACATCTCGTGAGTCGCTTCTGGCTGCTCACGACTGCTGGCTGGCGCACCCGACGTCGCCATACGCCCCCGCCAGGATCGTCCCTCAATTTGGCGGGTCGTGATTGCTTGTGGGGACATGTAGCTGCCCCCTAGTTGAGTGCATACGTCCTGCTGGGGGTATTATTTTGTGTCGTTTGGTGTTATTACCCAGCAGAACGTATGCACTTAACTATATATGTACCCAAAATGTTGGTATCGCATTGCACAACCTTAAAAATTATTGTTCAAAATGTTGGTATACGACGTAAGAACAATATTACCCAAAATGTTGGGAAATGTTTAGATACAAACTTAACTTATGAACAATATTACCCAAAATGTTGATCACCGCATTGCCTCAAAGTAGTGGTTTGGATCTCTGATGATAACCACAGGGACACCGATCTGAAGAAGCTCACAACATCTGTGGATTATGGCTATCTTTTCATGGATTTCCGGGTCTGTGTTCCACGAACCAGCCGAAGCTCTAAACACAGCGTGTTAACGTAGTCGTGTGTTTACCGTTCCGTCAAAACATATGGATATTAGAGTAACCGTAGAAGCCGGGGACCAGGAGACGCTTGGGTAGCCCTGTGGCCATACGAGGGGCGATACCTACTTACAGCGGCATCGTGAAGGCCGGCTATTGGTCACTCGGAGTTTGTCGCACTTTCATCGAGGGTAAAAAACCCGGCAATATTTCACTGCGCTACGATACCGGTTGCAGCTTCTGGCAATTCACAGTAATTCGGACTCTGACGGGGACTTCACGTATGGAGAATCCCCCCAGATGCTTTTGGAATGTCGGTGGTGCTAAACAAGTTGCGTGAGTCTTTGATCAAGGTAGATTTTCATCTGGGTAAGGTAGTCTTGTTGTTTCTCCACCATTGTGTGTACGGGTCAGAGAGCTCCCGAAATGAGAAGCCCCCTCAGAAAAAAAGAGGCGCACTCACCCCCATCCCGAAGCAGGTACCCGTGAAGTAAATTTACAAGCCCAGGTTTGAACCACCCAAGGGTCCCCCCCCCTAACAGAGGCGAAAAGGCACTTCTTATTACACCACGCACAACGTACAATCCATTCCGGTCGACACGGGCAGCGACGAGGAGAGAACGGGGAATATCGATCTTGCAAGAGAGATCGTCGTCATCGAGATCCTCACCTCTTGCTCCGTCCCGACAGGGATGCGTGTGTAGTGGTCAAGTTGTACCTCAAGCAACTAACGAGTACTCCCAACCCGCCACCCTCTACGTTATAGCTATGACCGGACGGACCGAACCTACATATTGTCATATAGGTCCCCCCCAGGTATACCACCAGGGGGGGAGAAGGGAACACACCTGTCACCTCGGTTTGACCTGAAGCGTAAAATACCAAAGCACTGGGCCGCCCTACTTCTGCAGTAGACCTACTCCCCATACATGACAACATTTTCCCCCACGCCGCCGTTATCGCATATCCTATTCCATCCCATGTACGCAACCGTCAGTCTAACCAAGGCAAGGAAGCAAAAGGAGAAGTGGTAGTCGAATGGGAAAGGATGGTCGCCGTCGATGGAGTAGGCAAACAGCGCTGAAGAGAGGACCGGGGCTATCGACCTTGCGACAGAGCTGGTCGTCGTTGTAATGCCGTTGAGCTCCCCGCGTCGACCCGGTGCCGGGGAATTGTTGATGGCCAAACAAACTCCGACGGAAAACTGCGAAGGCGGCGAATGAGGAAAATTGTTCGGAAAGAAGCGACACCGGGAACCAAATACGACGGGGATGCGTTCAGATTTGAGGAAAGTCCGAGAGCGTCAATATTGACTTGCGTGCAGATCGGAACGTTTGTGTCTTTTTCTTCTTTGCTCGTGTTGCTTTTATTCCTTCATATCGGCATCGTCTGCCGCCCCACTGTCACTGCGTGTCCCTCTCGGAGAAGACGTTGGATATTAAAACAATCCAGGTGTCTTGGGACTCAGTAAGACTACGTGTTCCCGCTCAGGGACTTCCTGTGTGCACTGGCAGCGCTAGTCACGGTCGACGCAAAACAGAATATCACCATTGGCTAAACTGTGAGACACCTTTGGGCATTTCTATCCCTTCGCTACATGAACCAGTCAGGTCCTACTAGGCGCGGCCATCGTCTCCCTTTCTTGGGTTTACTTCTGTACTGCAGGAACACTTGTCGCAGATGCCTGCTACGCCAGGGAGCCGCCGATTAATTTTAACTGAGGCTTTCTCCGCGGTGTTTAGGGCTCTATACGTCACCGAAAAACGCGGCTTTTGATAAAATATGCGTGCTTCACGCGGCGAACAAACCAACGGCGCAAGTAATTATGGAACAATTACCGTACGACAACATTGGGATTATGACTCGACATTGGCTAGTTTGTCGATTGAGGAGCTCCCGCCAACGATAACGTTGCTTTCGCTGAAAACATGCCACCCCATCGTAGCAATCGGCAGCACCCACTGGGTCCCCGAGCATGCTAACAAACGCAAACAAAAGACTAAGCACCTACTGAATCTATCAATGGTACGAGAGCGAACACAGAGATGGTAACCGCCGGATATAAGGACGTTGAGAAAGGGAACAGAAAAACACTAATCACTTCCGAGCACGCTAAGAACGTGCACAAGAAAACATCCACTGGATCTGAACCCGCTGAGAGCGCGAAGAGAAGGCACGCGAAAAGCTAAGAACATGGAAAGAAAAGTACACACGAGATCCGATCATGTCAAGATCGCCAACCGAAAGCGCCACCGCACGTGATCCGAGCACCGTAAGAACGCGAACAGAAAAGCACGCACCGGATCTGAACACGCTTAGAGCGCGAGCAGAAAATCAACCGTCGGATCTTGGAGCACAGCATCAAGGCGAACAGAATAGCACCCACTGGATCTGAACAAGCTTAGAACACTAACAGATACTCACCGCCGAATCTAAGCACGACTAGAAGGCCAGCAAAACATTCACCCACCGCATCTGAACGCGTTCAAGTCACGAACAGTAAAAACCTAACCGGATCAAAGCACGATCTGAACGCAAGGTTAACAACCACCGACAGTGCCTCAACACGATAAGAAGGCGACAGTAAAAATCACCTCCCGGATTTAACCACCGGAATGACGCGTGTATTGGAACCCACCTACCTGGTTCGAGCACGCTAAGAACGTGAACAACAGGACGGCCGCGATTACTTGAGCCGGCAGTCCGGTGTTACCCATTCGGGAGAGAAGAGGTATCGCGATGTATAAAGGGACCTCGACGACCGAGCCTAGTCTCTGGCAGAACCTGACGCCCAATCTAGGCGTGATGATCGGCACGGCACATAACTCGAACGCCAGCAACATCACCCCGCACGCGAAGAAAACCTTCTCAGCGGGGAAGGCAAACCGGAGGGACAGGAGTTATCCGACGCTCGATGTGCAGGGGAATTTTCCGAGCGTTTAATATGAGGAGAGGCCAATATCGAACCAGAAACGTCCACTCCAAAAACACATTTGTTCGCGCAACCCGACCACTATACCCTGGCCGTAAAACATGTAGACTATAGAGTATGAAACTATCAAACTGACCAAACGTTTCCATAATTGATAATCCTAACCGGTGACAGCGTAACAACGTCAGAGAAACCGTTTTGGCCCAACAAGAACAACCGCTACGGTGGGATGACTCAAGGTTGCGTGTGTGCGTACCAAGGCAGGAGAATCGCCTGAATTGCGCCCGAAGACAAGCACGGTAATGGTACCACTACCTGTCGTCAGTCCACCAAGATGTCAATAGCTCGCCAAAAATGTGATCCCTCATCATGAACGATTGTCGTTCAGCCCCTGCAGAGAGACAGCGCTGACCAAAGATCGTCATGCGGTTCTACTCCTCGCCTCACGCGGCTAAGGATGACGAGTACGATGTATATATGACCACGGAGTTGGATCTCTCCGGGATTGGGAATCGGGACGGACGTTGGATCTGGTGGACGTCAAGGGGTGGATATAACAGTTTTTTGTAAAGACCACGCACGGATAAACGAACCCAACAAACCAGCCGTAGGTGATATGGTACAAATGCCGCGCTGCAGCCCTATGACCGCTTGAAGCATAAGTCTCAATCATGCAAGCGCCTGTATTTCGACCTGCATTCGTTTGAATGCTTACTGGTCAAGCTACGGTCGTTGAAAGGCCTGAACTTCGAGCTGTGTCTGTTGAAAGGCATTTGAAGCTCAGAGATTACGATTCCACGTTGACTTTGAACCAAACGCTTAATTGACCCCGGGCTAAACGCAAGCCGTGAGGAGATCGTTTCATTCAGAGGGGGCAGGAATCTCGTGCTGAGACAAGTGCAAACCGAGAAGAATACGACTTTCAAGACAAGCTAGAATTATTCAAGGAAACCCGAGGCCTGATGAGCGCTGGTCCCACCTGACCGATCTCGAGAACTGACCAATGTAGGCCACCCTTGGCCATGCTGCTGAGGGCCCACAGGGTGAACACGTTTTCCAAGCCGGCGTATGTAATCTGCCCACAGCACGCCAAGGGGGTGGAAGGTAGGGAAATGTCTGCTAGGCCTTCTCATTCGGCTTCTGTCGACGACTTTCCGCGTCCATGGCCTCTACAACATACGCTGGCGGGTCTAGGCTGCTCCGTACGTCAGGATAGAACTGCAATTATCGTTTGGAACGTATTTACACTATAAATAGGGCACGGCAAACAAACGGGACACGGGTGTACAAATGGTGGGCAAACAGCCCAACTACACCGAACACAATCCACCGCAAAACTCTTCCGTTACAGAGGGGAATCGTCCTTCCGAGCCCAATCATTGCGCGGTTCAGGGACTTATCAATCGAGGAGCCAAACAAAACTTAAAATGCACATGCGCTATGGTGGAGCTACGCCGATTTTGTTCTCTGAGCTTCATCACTTGAGGAGACCTAGGCCCGCGCACAAAAGAGGTGCTTATGACACATTGGAAACGCACAACCGGATTAACAACGCCACGGCCAATGTGTACAAAACCGTAATCATTTCGCGAAACAAGAAATGACATTTCGGCGATTTTGTCGTTCAGAAATATTTTTTTCTCCAATAATAGTGGTCAACAGTGGTCACGCTTTCCTGCCAAACAGTTTTCAACATTTCTGAGTCATCAACCACAGCAACAACCTATGTATCCATTACTCCTGGAAAAATTACTGTGCTTTACAAAAACGTTCGAAATATAAGTATTATACCCAGGCCGTGCATGGGCTCGTTTATTATCGAGTCAGCCGTTCAGTTTTCATCAAAGGTCAGCATAGCGCTTCTCAAGCCAGGGAGCCCAAATTAAACGACGACGTTCACGGCCGCTTGCGCTGTTAGGGTGGGAACGAGGGACGGCGGTATGGATAGCTCGCGCTGTTGCTACCAGGGACTACTGAGAGACACGCCAGCTAGTGCTCGATTGCGAATACAACTGGGCTAGACTGACTGACAACGCGTATGAAAATATATGGAAGTGCGGTGAGCTTTAGTTTTACCCTTCTCCGTCCGCCGAAGGATAAAGCAAAATAGAAGAATAAATAATTGCACCCCTACCATACCGAACGTCGCTAGGCCCGCCGACCCCTGGCCTCCAAGCCTCCCCCCCACCCCCCGCATGATATGGCGAGTACCGATCCCCCCTGTCCTCACCAAACCACTTATGTGGCGCATGACGCCAAACCGCACATTTGGGGGGGGGGGCGGGGGCGGGAAAGCGAGTGGCCTGCACGCACCGCGTATAGCGCGTCGATAACCACAATAATGCGGATGTGTTGCTGCCACAGCAAGCTTTTTTGCATGGGATCTCTCGTGTCGTGCTCGAGATTCTCCGTATCGTAGCCCGGACCCTTGTGTGTACCAACCACCGGAGACGTTAGTTCTGACTGCATCCACGATGGCACCCTTGAACCTCCGTCAGCATCTGTCGGCAGGGGAGACGCCGGCTTAGACGCTGGCGCGCTATTGTTCTTGCCGTGGTACCTGTTATTCTTTCTGTCGTCGTTGGTATGTTTGTCATGGCCAACCGACAAGTTTGCACCAAAGTCAAGTCCATGGGCACACGGTATTTGGTGTTACAAAAGCAGCAGCGGGGAAGGGGGTTGTCTTTAGGGTGCCATTTAAACTGCTACTATATTTGCTGTCGAGGATCAAACGTCAGGGGTCGCTGTTCAACTTGCTATCGTCGTCGTCATCGTTTTTATCTTCCTTGTCGCCACCGCCACTCTTGCACCAGGACCAACTACGTACACACGAGCTCTTGGTTCCTTGCGAACGTGGGAAAAGAGGACAGGGTGTTCGACAAAGAGTGGCGCCATCGTCACGCGCGACGTCAGAAGATTCCCTCACTGGCATTATGGGCACTGCAAGCGTTTCGTTGCCGAACTAGAATCATTGCTTCTTAGGCATATACGATGACGAAATCAGGGGGTAACTCGTGCAAGTTGTGCTGCCCGCACGTTTCGAAAAGTGGCTGATGGTCGGACTCCGGCGCCCACCAGATATGGTACGTACTTCGATGGGGTGGCTCCTGCCAGTACAGCAACCCCAAAGGAAACCAAACGTCTGGAAAAAATGAAAGTGCTGAACCGAATTAACACCCCCATGGGCCCAATTTAGGTATATCACGAAATGTAGTGTTACAAAAAGCATGCTGCGGTCAAGATGCGCCTTGTTTCTTCTGTGGTTCCCCGCTTGAATAGCTCAATACATCACCCAAACATGGTTTCTAAGAAAAGTTGCTGTTGAGATAACTTGTTGTTGTAGTTGTAGTTGTAGTTGTTGTTGTCGGTGTCGATGCTGCTGCTAACCGCGACATACGTCCTCATGTAGCTCAACTAACACGTGCTCACGTCAAGTTCTCGCTCTTGACGTGCGTGGAGTCCTTGAGGAAACCGAGCACCAAAGGCAGCGATATAAGTGCCATTCCAGCCAAAACCACGTTGGGAAGAAGGTACGGATTCCTGTCCATCAAAGGTTCCGGCGGCGTGCAACAATTGCAGGTCAGTCCCTGATAGAGCCCGACCGCGGTTAGACCCAGCATGCGGGAGAGAGGGATACGGTTTCACAAAGGTTATCAGCGAGCACGAGACGCATGTAACGGCACGGATGCACATTTTTGCTATAGTATTTTGAAGTTAGGAGCCCTATACCAGAAAATATGGCTGATAATGGGAGAGAAAATAATGTACACAGCTCTGTGACTAGTGGCATGACCTAGGTGCGCACCAGGGATAAGAACACAGTTAAAAGCAAGGCGCCGTGCAAACGAAAAGGCGTAGTTACTCGCTTGGGGAGCCCAGGCAATTAGAAAAAGAACGATGAAAAGCTTGCTGCCCCTTCTCGTGTGATTCACCATCGGCAACAAGCGTGAAAACACCTCATCATACAACCGAGAGCACCGCGTTGAAACACACATATTTTTTAGATGGGTGCACACATGCCTGAGAAATCGCGGGTAGGGGCTTTCCATCGAAGCCCACAGCGGTTGGAATCAGTAGAACAGGCTGTTAAAGCGGAGACATTTCAAAGATGGCGGGGGTTCCATGCCGTCGGACCGCCATGTCGTCGGACTCATAGTAGAGGCAGTCGGTGGGCACGATTGCTCTTGATCTGATCTCGAAATTCCGGCTGCGGCAGCACGGTTTTTCTTTATTGCTTCTGGCTGACGAGGTTCCTCGAAATTGAGATACTTTTGCAAATAGCTGGTAACCAAGTTCAATCGAGGCTACGGTATATGGTACCCCCCCGTTTTCATTACCGGGTCTGATCCATTCCCGAGCACGAGTGGCGCTGCACCTCACTTGCCAAACCACGTTGGGTGACTTGTTGGGGCATCGTAGATAACCAATTAGTTGGGGATCCCTATCGGCAACGTAAACCAGTACGAATGGCTGAGGCCGCAAGGAACGGGGGAGTCACTCGCACGCGTGACCCCCCAGCCACTGCAGAAAGAGGGCCCCAAAACGAAAAAAAAAAAACCCGCCCACCGTAGCCTTCGTCGTTGTTTCTTACAAAATTTGCTACCCCAAGGAAGGGTTTGAAAATTTCTTTGATGACTTTGACAATGTCATCACTGCTGACAATGTATTGATAATGTTGAAAGTTTTGATGATGTTGGTAATGTTGATAATGTTGATAACGTTGATAAAATGTTGGCGCTTGTTTATAATGCGGACAGTGTTGATGATGTTGATAATGCTGACAAGACGCTTGCAATAAACTAGGTATCACATTTCATGTGAAACTGTTCCAGAATGAAGGAAACCCTTGACCCATAATCGTCGGTAAACAGCAATTATTTTTCATGACGCTCGTCGAGTATCTAGGCCATGGGATTTTCTACCCGCCGGGGGCACAGTTTGGTTTTACTCCGAAATTTTTTTTAGGGGAGGCCTCAAGCTCCGCAATCCAGGAACATTAGAGAAAATTGTGGTGCGCCTATATCGTAGCACGCGCCACGCTGCTCATAATAATGGCTGAATTTAATTTGTCCGGTTGACCTCCTCGAGTGACAAACTACCGGTTGTCCTGATCACTGTATGTCGCGAGGTATGCTTGTTTTAGGACTAGCGCACACAAAAAGTCTCGGTCGCATTTCGCGAGGAATGCCCTACGAAGTCACGTTTCGGGCGACGGTGATATTGAGCTCGTGGTGTTAGTAGCTGAGGAACTCCCGCGGCACCCCTACCTTATGATTGCTAACATACGGGTGCCTGCGTTGCTATACCTACAGATGCGTGCTACGATATACGTGTGCACGACTTTTTCTCAGGCTCCCCACTCTACGAGCTTGAAACATACCCTAAAATTGGTTCGGAGAAGAATCGAAACGGCGGCTGGATAAAAAACTCCCATGGCCTAGTTATATAACAAAAAATACTGGTAAAAATAACCTGTTTCCGACGAGTTTGGGTTAAGGAGTCCCCACCATTCAGAAAACATTACAGGCCAAAAATTTACTACCCACTTCGATTGTAGCACGCGTCAACAGTTCTTAGGCAATGACAGTGTTCATATGGTTTAGCGCATTTTGGATTCTCTGAAGATTCAGTTTTTGGACAAGTTATAGAGATTTCCCTCCCTCAAATGAGCAGGCCATGAAAAAAATGTATATGAATCATTCGTACACCACACCATGCGCAACCTTCCCAACGCCCCAAGGCGCTCGCCTCTGGGTGCAACCAATGCCTTCCCGGTCGGTTAAATCCCGACGGCCTCTGTCGCGGCATTGTAAGGGTCGTCCCTAACGAACGCGAAAAGTTGCGTGATTCCTGACAAGATATCACGATTTTTTCCCGACATTTGGACAGTCTGAAATATTACGTACGTTTGAAAAAAAAAAAAAAAACACGTTTTCTTTTATCAGGAATTTTTACGCCAATACAAGTATTCTCATGGTGTCCGTCAAATCAACTCAAAGCCAGGGTTTCTTGCAAAATGTCACGATTCGTGCAAATGTAACATTTTTGTAACATGATTTCTAACGTTTTTTTGGTTTGTTCGGGGATAACCCTAAGGATGCGAGGTTGCATGGTCTAGCAGAATACGCCAATGCACGACAACGGTTATCCCCCCTCTCCTCCTCTCCCCTGCATAGCACATGCATCACCTCCCGAATATTCCAGACTCTGAAAAAGTGCCAGGATGGTACGTGGCCGGCTCCGACAACACGCCTCCGATGCCTGGTCCGATCACCTGTCCCAATGAAAATGCAGCTGTGGCGGTCGTAGCGTATCGTCATACCGTAACGAGACGGGAAACCACGGGAACGGTGGCGAACAAGGGGCGAAGGGGCGACGGATGGAGATGAAGGAGGTCGCGGCGGAGGGGGGGCGGTTGCGTGCGTTGATAACATTCATGGCCGAAATCCTCTTGCTCCGTTTATTGATGATACCTCCATAGCCTTTGATCCACATGCAACCATCAAATTATCCAAGGTATTACTGACCTAGCGAGACACTTCACGCACTGACGGGGGCGGTGGCTTGCTTGAATGCGACAATTTAATAATAATGATGGTTTGGTGTCGGTTAGGGCTCTCCGCCTATGCTTGGGGTATTTTGTTTTGTGTTTTCCGGGCTTGCACGAAATAAACGACGTCCTGCATGAAGTTGCTCTTTCTGTCCTTACGTGCTGGGAGACAAATGCTAGAATTCTGAACCACCTATCTCGAATTGTAGGCCAAGGCTAGCCAACCATTGCCGCTAGATTCGTCTATCTTTTGTTGGACCACATGAGCACAGCAGTGTATATATACGTTTTAAGCGAAAACTTTTGTTTTCCCTGCCATGACGCCCATGCACATACATTGACCCTGCTAATCCTCCATCCTAGGTATATACAACAAGGTTGATTAGGGTTGTCGGTGGCATACCAAATCTTAATTCGGGTGAAGCGTAAGGTCAAGGCGACGATAGAGAGGTACCCCCAATTTCCCTTACCGGGTCTTCAGCAGTCGCACGAGTGACCATGTACACCACACTGAAAAGATCACGACGGGCGACTATTTTGGTGCAGCGCGGGTAACCATCCCTTTTCGTGTTGATGCCAAGAATGTTACGCAGCATGAAAAGCCTGTGACCGCAAGGAACAAGGGTGTCACTCGCGCGAGTGACACCGAACCACTGAAAAAGAAAGGGTGAAAACATCGAAATAACTCCCTTACCGTACCATTGGTCGTAGCGTGCCATCGCAAAAATAAAACAGCACGAACGCTTATGACCCCCAAGGAGCAGGGGGATCACTCGCGCCATTGACCCCGAACCACCGCAGATGAAGGCCCCAAGAAGCACCATGACGCCGTACCATAGCCTTGGTCAACCCTTGGTCATGAAACTGACCCCCGCAACCGCAGCGCTGGTTTAGGGGTAGCACATGTTTGGCCGACACATTTCTGACCGGTCGCAAGCGGCTCCGAGGGCGGACGAACAAACTACCCAGCGTGGTTAGATGTTTGACATCATGGACGCATGCCACTGATAGTACGGTATAGCCTGCGCCATTACCTTTCTCGACCTTCTCACACTCTCACAGACTGATTTACACACATCATTGAGGAGTGATTTGTACCCTCACTGAGGAGTGATTTATACCCCTCATTGAGGATTGATTTGTACCCCTCATTGAGGAGGGATTTATACCCCTCCTCAAGGAGTGGTTTATATCCCTCATTAAGGGCCTCATTGAGGAGCGATTTATACCCCGCGCATTGAGGAGAGATTCATACCTCTCATTGAGGAGGGATATATACCCGGAATTGTAGAGCGATGCAAACTCCGCATTGAGGAATGATTTACACCTCGCACATGGGGGAGGGATTTACACTCCTCACCCAGAAACCGATTTTTGGAGTACAGTTGAAAGTGCAACCTGACCAGACCAACCCGTAGCTCCGGTATACACAATCATTCTTAAGCAAAACCCAATGTTAAGAGCCAAGGCAGCAGCAACGTATTGTTGTGACAAATGTTCAGTAGCAACTACAACAGTGCAGAAATATCATTGTAGCTACCGCAGTCAATGCTCAGGCGCATAGAATGCTGCTAAAAAAGCACAAGTATTGTCGTCAACGTTGTGCGATTGTTCTACCTAACTAAGCCGTACCAGGTATTTCTTACGAGCACTGCCGTGTAAATGGATACGGGTACCAATGCGGTTTAAATACCATATGTCTGAGTAACGTTCTGGGCATGGGATGTTGGTTCACTGTCGGGACGTTGCTGTACTTACGGTTTCACGAGCACAACACAGGGAACGCTTCCGTATGTACGGTAGACCACGACAAGCTTCAGGGATATCTGCAGTAGGTAGATCAGACAACGACTGGTGAGGTACCAATATACGTAGCCGCACATGTGAGCTGGTCGAGGACGGTAGTGCAAGAACGCACACCCCCACTCCTCTTGTTTGATCCCCTCGGTTGTCTACCTTCTTCTTCTACGTTCTTGACTACCAGCAGCGGCTACCTTCGACATGAAACATCTCCTTTGCGATCCAAGCACCGGCCAAAACGTTTGACCACTTACCAGCGCAAGCCTGTGCTTAACCTTGCCGACGGTACACCAAACCGATCATTGAACAGGTCATGAGCCCCGACATACGTGGTCTGCGCTGCAAAGGCCGTTGGGACAATATTCCATAGAGTCTAAAGCTGACTGGCATCATTTTGTTTCTCATATTTTAACCTCCGGCGGATGTGTAAATATATAGCTTAAGCTCACCACACTTCCACGTATTTTCATACGTGTCGTGTGTCAACTAAACTCAGTTGCTTTCGCAACCCAACGTTGGCTGGCGCACCCTTCGGATCCCACTGTGGCGATAGCGTGAGCTGTCCCTATTTGTGGTCCTCGTTAGAACCCCGGCAGCGCAAGCTGCCGTTGTATATGGATGCGTGTGTATGTCGACCCGGCCTGTCCCCTGAGGGTCAGGTTCGGAGGAGATAGCCACCCGGAATGTCATCTTTCCGGGTAGTGTGGGACTTGCGTAAGCTCACCCACTAACAAAAACCCCGGCCACGAGAGATGGCCCTCCGCCGCACTTGGTCCATATACGGTCCACCCTACCCATTCGGGTGTTGGTCCTCAGTGGCATCTACTACAAAGCCAACAGCCGCATCGTCGACGGGCGGCGAGCTATATACTAGGGGAAACTGCATGCCATGGGCCCAAAGGTGCCTCCCCTATCGCATCACGCGCCGGGTGGTAAATCGACGCACCCGTTGCAATCACATCTCACCACTGACGACGCCCATGCCCACGGTGTCATGCTCCTTGCCGCACACATCGGAAACGATTGTCTTTCCCGCCAACAGCGTGCCGTTCACTAGCCCTAGCAGAAACCTGGGATGTCGAACCCAGATCGTAGCAGCGTGAATGGGCTTTTATTCGCGAGTTACTCCTCCTGCGGCCGAGCGTATCATGTTGGGTCTCGCAGAGAGTGTTTCATAGCCTAATACTCCACGACTTTACTCTTGTATACGCAGCGTCGATTCCTCCGGGGATCACAAAGCTTCCAGGTTATGGGCGGTGAATATTATTATCCACCAGTAGCTAGCCATGTATCGAAATTTCTTCGCGAACTGAAGTTTTACGCAATTTTTGAGGCGGTGTTTCTGGACCGCTCGAACACAGCCGGCCTCCAGTATTCGTCGCGTCGTCAACGAGCAAAAGACGACCCCCGAAAACACTGGGATAGGGCAATCAATAACAACCTCTTGAACACGACCGACGTATGTTTCGCCGCTTCGAACGGGACCAATCGAAAGCGTTGTCTGGAGTCGGACTCTAAGCTCTTCGTTTCAACTCTTAACTTGACCGATAGACGGTGGTGCTGCTTGGACAGTGAGTCCCAGTCGCGTCGTGTCTGGCACCTGACGAGCCCCTTCCCATGCAATATTCCCTCTTACGCACGATTGCAGGTGTGACAGAGCACCATCACACCGTGAAAATAAAGCGAGGTGGTGTATAGTAGCCCACCAGCGAGGCTACGGTAGTGTAGTATAATACACATTTTTTAACTACCGGGTTTTAGCTACCAGGTATATCATACTCACACGAGTGACTCTGTACTAGATACTGCCAGACATGCTGGAGGTGGTTCGGTCGGCGCAGCGTAGCCAACCATTTCGTTCCGGGTTCGTGTTTTAATACGTAAACAGTGCGAAAGCTTGAAACCGTAAGAAACAGGTGAGTTACATGCGCGAGGAACCCCGAGACACAGCAAACAAAATGTCCCAAAAGCGACCTCCCTGCCGTAGCTTTAATTGTGCCGCAATAGCGACTGCAGATATATATCACGCATTTCTCGCACTATACGCCCGATCTGTGCAATATTTGCACTCGCATTTCGTAATATATATGCTAAATTATCGCACGTACATTCCCACTGACACACACTATGCGCGGGGCACTAAGTTTGACAATGCCCCCGATGAACTAATTCGCGTACAGTCCGTCAGTGCGTGTGGCCTGCCGTGTTTGAGCGTCTACCGTTTGCTCCGCTAGAACCCCATATTACACGGTCGAGTAATCCCCACCTGAGGGCAACGGCCCACGCGAACGTAGGTGAACACCCGAAGGCTACGGACAGGACCGCCGTCGCGGAGAGTCCGAAAGCCATAACAAAACGGCAGCCGTATCTGTCGGAGACCATACCCCAGAAGTGCGAGGAGACCGTGCGGCCTATCATAAAACTTGCACAAAGCAAACCAGCATTGTATCCTGTGACAAATATACAACACGTACGCCAAAAACAGAGGGGGGTAAATCGTCGTTTTGTACCACGCACGCGCTATCGTGCGGTGTTAGATATACTCCAATAAGTGAGATGCACGCACCGGTTGTATGGGTTGATCCATCTACGTCGTGACACACGCTCTGAAGACACACGAAACTTGTATTTTGTGTTCTACAGATCAGACGTATAGGTAACCCTGCACCAGGTATCCAACCGGCGGTAAAGTTTGTGGAAATCGCTGACGCGGGCGAAACCAATCAACTTCTCCCCTCACCCTTCATGCAACTCGCCCAACACCTCACGGTACTTCTTGCTTCATGCACTCAAAGTCTGCCTAGTCGATGTGCTCCGTTCCGGGGTAGTAGGGCTGCGAGGATCTGTGGTCATACGACTACACGGCAATGCATGAAATATGTACACTCCCTCAATCCCCAGCACCCCGGCGGACAAACACCGGCAAGTATTGAACCTCCAGAACACAGGCAACGTTTCGCCGACTATACATATCTTGCCGCGATTTTGTCCTTGCCATCGACAACGCCACGATGTTCCACCTAAAAACCCGGTTTGCCCCCTCGACATTCACCCGGACGACCAACACAGTTGACCAGACTAGCCATGATCGTGAGACCAACACTAATGGAAGATGTAGAAGCTGAACTGTATCTCCACTCGCGACAACTTGCAAGCGCTGCATGCTAACACGACACGCGTGACGCCTAGTTATTCCGATGGTCCTCACTCGAGGAAGCTCTACACTTAAGCAAACTTGGCTGGCTTGAAAAAAAAAAAAAAATGCATGGCCTGAAGACACAAGATACTACTGCATCGGCACAACACCAATTTTCCTCCTGAAGCTTTTTTACGTGACGAGCTCTATTCCCCTCCCAAAATTCGGTGTGTAGTGGACTGAGAACGCGATCTGATGAGAAAACATATAGGGGAACCAGGCACGCAAAAAACAGTGGCTGCGAAACAAGAGTGACATTATTGTTGACACTCGGACGACTATGGGTTAAGGATCTCCCATCTATCAGAAAATGGTCTGGCAAAAGCGTGCTACCTCCAACGTGTCACACGTGTGTAAATAAACGTATATATATGTATACACGACACGAATTTTATGTAAACACGCTAACGAGCAAAGTTGCTGTGGGGGTCTCACCAGCTTTGTCTTTGTCGTCCACAACGCCCAGATACTCCACCATGAAGCCCGCGTAAGCTACGACATTCATGCGCAGGACCATATCGGTGACCAGAGAGGCCATGATCGCCGCCATGGGGAGATATGGAAACCCCGGCATTTAACTGCTATAGTGGTATCGGACACCGAAAAGGATCAGGAAAACAGAAAGGTAGTCTGCAGTTGGTGCAGGAACATTTGGGAATTCAGGACCTGCTATATATTAAATATATGGTACCCCCTATTCACTACCTGATTTGGGCCACTCACACTACACGATGGATTCCATACCTCACGGACGAAAATACTTTTCAGGAGATTTTTTTTGGCGCAGCGTAGATCACCATTCGACTGCGGAAACATATCGGAATTGATAACGGCACGGCAAGCTTAACGCCGCAATGCGACGGGGAAGCCACTAGAGCAAGTGTGGCGAGCCACTGGACGTAATGTCCCATCAAATGATGCCTGTACCGTGGCTGTACTGCTCCTTTGCCTATTCAGTCCGGCGGAATCGGCGAAAACAGGTTGCAACAGCTGGTCGTTTCTCTGGTGTATACCCAAGAGAAACCCCTGGCGGAGGTTATGCAATGTGTCGGCGGCAATTGTCGTCCCACCGCGGGCGTGGTAGTCGCGAGAAGAGTCTGACATATTTCACAGTAGGCGAGTACGCTCTGATGGCTCGACTGTCCAGGCAGGGCAAGCATCCCAAGGTCATGATCACTTGGGCCGGATCGTGGCGTGCTGCCAACGACGACAAAGAGCACGTGCGTGCGGTGCACCTCTATGTCACAGACGAGGATGCGGTTCTACGCTGATGATGAGCTCGAAATCACCGGCGAGCTCCCTAAGGTTTTTCAGCAATCGCAAGACAGGGCGATCACCACACTCGGATCGTCTCGGCTATTAAGCGGGCTGCAAGCGGCGACGAACTCGTTATCAAGGTGGTCTGACAAGGGCTGCAGGAGACGGAGAGCACGTTGGAGTCGGTATCACGCGTGTTCCATGACGTGACGGCCGTGCTGCAAAAAATTGATCGAGGCGCTGCGGCTGAAGGCGGAGTAGACACGAGCCCTCGTACAGCGGTATGCACTCTGTTTGTGATCATATCGTGGTCTGGGGGTGAGTTCCGGTTTCTAAGTTGCTGATTTTAGCTGTTGGTTCTACATTTTGATGTTTTGTGCTTTTCGGACTTCGAGCTTTTGCGAAGGGTGCTGAGAAAGCCTGACGCGGCCTCAGCTGAGGGTTCATCGCCGAGGCTGCATGTGGACGGAGAATGTCCGGGGTTGACACTGCCGTTATGCGGGCGGCTATTGAACCGGAATAAACATTACCTGTGTTGCCCGGGTTTCGGAAAGTGGCACTTGCGCCATTGGAGGTGTGGCGCGTGATGCGTGGTTTGCTTGCAGATGAATTTGTGACGGCCCTGCTGCTGAACAATCGTTGTTCACGGTCGATAGGCGTGGTAGAGATATGTGTTCATGATGAACCAGGCCATGCTATATTTGACTTGAACATTACACAACGTACGGACATCTACACTTATCAGTCTGGGCCAACCTGGTGTTGGTAGCCCGAGAGGGGTTCCTGGATGGTGCTATACCGCTGTGTTGGATTCATTGGGCATTGTTCCTTGCGTAGGATGTTTAGATACAATTTATCATGGAGTTCTGCTTTCACGTTTGCATTTCTGGTGGGTTCTTGAGGGGTGGACTACAAGGTTCATGGCCGATGGCTCGGCACTCCCCAAAGAGACAACGAACGAACTTTGGCATTGTGGGCAAAGACACTTGGAGTTTATCAGGGGAAATCCGCGGAGCTGACACCACCGGGCCCGCTGTCGCGAGCCGGTACACATAGGGAACGGACGGGTTCTATGTTGTATATCTTGCGTCGGCCCAATCCAAACACTTGCATCCTGCAAAAACCCCAATCATCGATCTTCCACAGGCATCCCCGGTGAAGTATTTGGTGAATGTCGTCACTAATGAGTCAATGATGCAGGTTCAAACCCTCCTAAGTACTTCTTCGTGCTCAAAGGCACCTTTTCTTGGGCAAGAAGTCGCCTTGCGGAAAGCACGAGAGCGTGAATATCTGGTTTGGCAATTTCGAAGAAAGTCAAATAAATTGTAGGATGAAAATTGAAGACAATGCTGAACCCAATGCACGGTGAAAATGAAGGGCGCCACGTATGGGGGGCGAGAACGGAAGGAGACCTTGACCACAGTATGACGTTGCCCAGAAGGTCGCTTAGGGTAAAATCTCTTGATATTTGAGGTAGAACGTAAAACGTGACGATCATATACAAAGCACAAGAGGATACTCTAATTTCGCTGACGAATAGGATACGCCGCCCACTTTGCACTAGACCAATCACATGCCTTCACCAACAAGTGTCAAGTAAGCCGTATGCGTACGCAACCATTCGGGCAATAGAGAAGACAACAAAGCGACGGCCGTTTGCAATCACGTGGTGCCAGCCAGTAGCAGCCAGAGGGCAACCTATTGGGTCGCAAACCAAACCCAGGTCGATATCGATAATTTGACAAAACAGAGGGACCACGCGGAGCAACGTGCAGACCTTGGACACTCGTTAATACGTTTTTGATACTCAACGCTGAATGAGATTTATGAATATTTTTCCTTGTGACAATGTAGCGTCGACAAAGTTTCGATATAAATTGAGTATCCGTCCAAAAATAAGTACGTAGCAGTAGGTATATCCCCTGTGAATCCTTCGTATCTGCCAATCATTTCCCCTACATCACCGTTGAATTTTAGCTATATATACCATGGAAAATGTATTCTCTTCCCCAGCAGCGTCCCATCTCTATAGAGGGCATTAGTCGCAGTCCTCCGGTTTTTTCGTTCCTGCACCTATCTGCCTGGCAGTCTCCTAGGGCTAGTTTGAAACCTGTACGTGTACACTGCCGGGGCGAAACCGCGACATGGGTGGTCACAGATATGGCCTGGGAAAGGTGTTCCTCGCAGAGGACTTGCGGCGCTAACGACGACCCGTCCGTCGCTTCGACGATGTTTGCCGCTACCTGGTCGACCATGTTGCCGCCTTCTTTCCCTAGGCGCCCAATGCTTTCCTCCGCGAGGGTGGCGAGGATGTAGCTGCAACAGTATTCGAAGGAAACCTGCCCCGGACGAGCGTGGTGGCCGCGCTTGTGCGCCTCGTTGAAGAGTGAAGGCAGCCGACCTGTCTTTGTCAGCGCTGTCTGCACGTACGAGGACCCCCGGTTGTGGGTCCACAAACGTGGCGTCGAGTGGTGTCGCTTTGGTTCGATACTCCGATGCGACCCTCGTGTTTGTTATATATTTCAAACCTCTCTCGTACTTCCCGGCGTCTGGACGAGGCGTGGTCACAGGTGTTGTTCGCTTCTCCCTCCCAGTAGGTGCCTGCATTTCTATCTCGCAGAAGGTTCAGTATTCCCAACGCTCATTTCATCGACCTAGGTTGATAACTCACGCTCTTGAGCTGTTCTTTTGGGACACTACGATATAGACCAGATTATACATATAGCCTATGTCCGTCGTTATGGCATGGTGTCCGGCATCTTTCTGTGTACAGTAGTACGGATTAAGCGCAGCAATCATGCACCGCGGTAAGTCATTCAGATCATCCGTTTCTCACCCGGCAACGTGATCTACCGGCCATTCAGATCAAATATACCAGGGACCTTCACTGCCCCCAAAGACACCACTCCTATGGATCGTGAACAGAGATCTCACTTGCCTGTTCTACATCTGCAACGTTCGATCCGTCGGTGAATGGGGTATCCAACTATCAGGGATGAAAAATATGCCACAGACAATTGCCGCGGGCATGCCTCTCAAATGTCGCCATGGGATATCACAGCAAAATAAATGCAGAAGAACACGGTAGTGAGGATATTCGGCCATATAATATGCAATATTATTGCAAGGTTCTGTGTTCTGCAGGGTACGTACACAAATATATCTGGGGTACTTACCCCGGGTATTGCCCTACAAAAGAACTGCTGTAAGTTATCACAGGTTATGTACGACCTTTGTACCCGTACCCGGAACTTCTGCAAGTTCTATACGCCAGTGCCACAACTACCCGGGGTATGTGTACATCATTTCTTTTTACCTGCCCGGAACTTCTGTAAGTTCTGTATGCCCGTGCCACTATACCCGGAAGTCCTGTAGGTTCTGTAAGACTTGCGCAGCCGTACCCGGATTTGCTGTGAGTTCTGTAGGACATCCATACCCGTTTAGTGAATATCTGTGAGGTATGTACGCCCCGTACCACAATACGGGTATACCTTTGTACAATACCCGGGGGAGCTGTATTCGTTCAGGTTTAACACGAGGAGCGTATTATTCGTTATGATGGCATGCGTCGTCGGTCGCACAAACGGATCACCGAATAGCAGCACTTATCATGTCATTCGATCAGTACAAGGGTGTGAGTGTGCATTTGCATTGCATCAGGAACAGAAGAGAGATCACTTGGGAACGGTAGCGATCGACGTCCACCGTGTGCTCCATCATGACTCGACAGCGCTAACAACCCGAGCATCAGGCCTGGGGTGGACCTCCGGTGGCCTGCAACATACACAGGGAGTACGAAAAAGCTTGCGTACGGGCCCGGCAGACCCAAGTAGCCGACTCCGAACGTTAAATCACACTATTATAACAATGATTGCTTCCTGCATGCTGAATTCCGAAGATGTCTAGTTTCGTCCTCCTCAACCCGGGTGATACAGGTTCCGTGCGCAGAACAAGGCTGCACGTCTTAGCCATGTTGACCCTGGCATTAGCAGGGGAGTCGCTGACCTGTATCCTTCACGAAGGTACACACACCCCGTAACACGCGCGATCGAAGTATGACATGCAGCTTGCAACGATGAGTTTTGTTGTTAACCCCCTTTTTGGTCGATCTCACACACACACAGCTCAAGTGTATTTTCCCATGTTTTTTTTCTTTATTTTTAGCACACCTGTTCAGATATTTCTTTCGTTTTTAAGTGTACGTATTCACGAAGGACACCGTCAATATCGAGAAACCTCGTTGTATATGACATCGTTTATGGTACCCCGATCCAGGTCGGAGATGTTCCTGGCAATCATCTTGCCGCCTAAATATCAATATGCCGGAGTAATATTGCAAACAGTGTGTATCGGTAAAACGAGTGTAGATGTAGAAGCTCAAAATGTTCAATATGCCCGTTGGGCTTTTCAAGAGAGCTGGTGGTCCGATTTCGAAATCACGAAGCACACACAAAAGCGCCGCAGCGCCTCAACAGAGCCACAGACTAGATAATAAATTAGCCGATGCGTTGTTGCGGGGGCACAACGTCTGGGTCAATACACCCGTTTAGAGTAGAAGTCGCCGCGAATTTGGTTGTGAAAAGCGCAACAAGCGACTTTGGGCGCGAAACGTTTTTCGCCGCAGACAAACTATTTTGTTGCACGTTTTTGTTCGCCGCTACGTAGCGACTTTTCTTTTGTGTGTGTTTTTTTTCATAACTCTCAATAATAGTCCAAATGTCGTTACCTGGTTATCAGGGGTATATTCGCGCATATATCACTTTTTTCGGCTTCGGCGGCCCTCCGGGAGCGGTCTAACCCGAGAAACCATCTGTATGTAAAAGAAATACCTCGTCCCAATCTCAGCCTGATATCGGGATAACACACCTTTTCAGCGTATTTTCCAATTTTCGGAACAGTCAGACCCAACATTTGTCTCTGCATGCAGTGTACACAGATCTTATTTTAACCCGTTAGAGCCCCGAAACCCCTCCCTATACTGAGTCCAAATAAGTTTGTTCCCAGAACGGGCTTCCAGCTGTTAAGGCGTTAAGCGTATCTTGTACAGATCGAAGTGTATGGCTTACGTCGGGGTACCATGAACGGTGGCCTTATTAATAAAAAAGCTACAGTAGTAGCTGGATTCGAATCGGTTTGGTGGCAACATACGGATTTTCTCTCCAACGGGAAAACATGTATTCCGTGAATTGTCAAGAAAAAAATCGCGATCGGAAAAATGCATATTTAGAATCTAGCTCAACAGCCGACTGACAACCACGAATAATTGTGAGTGAGAGCGGTCGCGCGCGCGCCGCCGCACTCCTCTGGTTCGTTTGGCGGCGCAGGCTCTGAGACGATATCACTCTCACCCCCTCTGGGGGAGGCGGAAGAAGACTTTAAACGACACGCATGGAACAGCGACAGCGATCCAGCTATCATCGACGTCTTGAATTATCCTCTGTATTTTCAGTAGCGCCGCTTTATTACTTGAATAGAAATACACTCCAGCTTTGAGATCGACGATCTTGTCCAAACTCATATTTGCAAGCTGTGTGTGATACTCCGATCGCGCGCATCACGAGTTGTTTGTCCTCATTAAGGATATAGGTCAGCGACTCCCCTTGCAACTACAGTGTAGATATCAGGGTCAACAGGGTGATGTTAGTCAGTCTGTGCGCAGAAACTATAAAACCCGTTTTTGAGGGGGACAAATCTGACAGCTGTGTGGAAGAAAATGCATCAGTTTATCAAGTAAATGCTGGATATCGAATAACCAGTGAGGGGAGGACGGAGCTTTTAATGACGTGGGGGCCTGGGTTTTATCAACAGGGAGCGCGCGGGGGGAGACGGGCGGGACGGGCGGCGCAGCTCAATCCGTGCGTGGAATCTACAAATCCTATCCGGTAAGTCGTACAACCAGTGAGGAGAGGGAAGAGTATTTGAGGGGGTGGGGGGGGGGCGGTGGGGGCGGAAGGGGGCGGGGCGGGGCGGGGGGAGGGGGCGAAAGGTTTTTTTTCTAAATTTCAGGTCACATAGGTGTAGGGGTTTGCTATACCCGTGGTGCTAGGTCGAGGCGATGGTGCGGGTGGTGGGGAAGGAAGAGGCGTTGGGGGGGGGGGGGTGGGGGGTGGCGGTGAATTGCAACAGCGGCATGGATGGCCCTAGGAAGAGAATGAGGCGACATCAAGTGCATGGAAGTTTTGATTACTTTGTCAGATTTCGATGATAGGTGGGGCGTTCGAGCAAGAGGGAACGCGGGAAAAGAAAAGGGGGAGGTAAGAAGTAGGGGGTAAAGGTGTTCGGAAAAGCAAAGGGGGAGGTGGGGAGTAGGGGGTAAAGGTGTTCAAGAGGTTTAGGTCACATACAGTAGAAAAATATATTGTCATGGCACTTAGGATTATCGACCTGAGGAATACATTGGGCTTACGACCGCCATTACTCGTTTGGAGGCGCCACAGCCAGGGTACGCTATGGAGCGATCTCTTACATAAATGTAGCCGTGACCGCGCCTGTTGTCACGGTCGCCCCTCGTCGAGGTTCACTATTTAACGCCTGGGTGGTGCTTGTCGATAATGGCCCACCGCTACAACGGATTGCCTCGGCGACGTTGGCCCAATGAGAACATGCCATGCAAGTTGACTAAACTCTTCCCTCAGGGGGTGCATTTCCCCGGCGGTATTACCCGTACCCGGATCTTCCGTGAGTTCTACAGGCCATTCACACCCGTACTTAGAACTTTTGTAAGTTCTGAGGTAACTTTCATACTTGTAACCGGAACGTCTGTAAGTTACGTCAAAATTGCATACCCGTATTCGAAACTTCTGTGAGTTCTGTAGGACTTTCACACCGGTACCGGGAATTCTTGTGATTTCTGAATGCACGTGCCACAAAACCCGGAACTGCTGTGATTTCTGTAGCACTTCTTCGGTACCCGTGTAGCCAGAACTTCATATCCGCAAGATTCCCATACACCCTTAACCCGAACTTCATGAATTATGTGCCACAATACCCGGGGAACGGGTATGCCTTTGTTACAATACTCGGGGGGCCCGGTATCCATTCAGGTTTAGCCCTCAGGGTGCATTTTATGTTTTATGTTGTCGGATTTGGCCAGTTACACAAACCGACCACCAAAAAGCGGTACGTATCATATAAAAGCCCCGCCTAAAACTAAAATCCACCACGTGAATATATCTGCTACCCGACAGGTGATATACCTCTCAAACAATCCATGCAATACCTCCCACAATACGAATTGCAGTAGGGGGGCTTGACAAGGCGATCATTCGAGATAAGGTGGTCAAAATCGGCTTGGCACGACAGAAGATGTGAATGAGGTGGCTACTGCCCTATACAGCAACAGATCGTTTATAAGGCGGTATACGCCATATTTAGGGCGGTTACCGCCCTATTCACGGCCCCACAACCCAGTGCACAGCCCACGTTCGCTTCCACATCAGTCTAAAACCTCGTTTTGGTCCTGCTTTTGAGTGAGAGGTACGATAGGGAGTATCACAACGCTACATAGGCAGTGTCACACCCCCACATAGATAGGCAGTATAAGCACCCCCCCAAAAAAAATGCAGTATCACACCCTTACTGCTGCTGCTGTTGTTGGTGCGAGAACACACGCACCCCTAGCGCACAACGAACAGAGGGAGGGGATACGTACGATACCCTGTACAGCAGGCGATATGTGCTTGGTTCCATTCTCACCCCCGAGCGCCATGACGGTCATTAATGTCGCGGACAAGGCGGTGGTCGACTGCATGGAGTCTGTGGTGGAGCCGGCCCGGACTGCGACAACGCAACGCAGCTCGTCTCGATGCGGTAGACGACATGACCAAAACGTTGAAAGGCACTCACATCGACGAGGTGAACGTTGATGAGATCGAAGAAAGCGATGGTGACACAACGGGGCACAGGGACGGTGCCCCACCGCCTAGCTAACGTGGAACGTTCGTCGCACTTTGTTTCTCTGAAGAGCGAGGATGAGGCGTACGGCAATGACGACGCCCTCTTCCATCTGCAGAAAGCCAGGGTGTCGTTCATCGAAGCGCATGCATGCCTCTAAGCCAGCGCAACAGGCGGGCATGAGACCATTTGGTGAACCTTATCAAGTACGGCAAAGGGGGGGGGGGGGGGGCAGCGGAGGACTGCAGTGCATAGCAGCAGTCGGTACAGTCGTAGGTTGGAGCTCTGTGTGGGTGTGCAGTAAAGCGAAGAGCCCTCTCCGTTCAACGGTACGGCGGTGTGTGTCTTCAACGGGTTGTGTGTGCCTTCGACGGGCTTGTCAACCGCAGCTCAATAACAGTGTACTGTAATATTATATTTCTCTGTGCGCACCCTTCTGCTCTGTCGTGATTTTTTCCCGTCTCATCTTCTGCGCTTTTTGGTGTGTGTTTGACATCACACATGTTCAGTGGGCTCAGCACTGGTACTGCTTTAACGCTTTTCCAAGGACGCGTATGATATCTATCGTCGTAAGGCTCTCTTCTTTGTCATCTTTTCGGTCAGGAGCACTGTGTGCCGTGGCTTGAAAACGATGTGTATCCTCAGTACGGCGGGTACCGCCGTATGTAGAGATACCACCAAAAGCGCAACAGGGAGGTCACCCGCTTAAACTACACAGTCCAATACGGGGGTCGTTCGAGATAGGGCGGTCAAATTCTCGGTGAACTACACCACTGCTGTATATACCCGGTCGCACCGGAGGCGTATCAGGTTATCCTCGAGCCTGTCATAGATACGTGAGTTCAAATCCCCCCGAGTGCATGCTCATTTTAATATCGTGGGTACTTTTTCTTGTGCACAAATTGATTTTTGGAAAACGCGAAGGCGTGAGTTAAAACAAAAAGCAAAATGACGAGCAGTGGGATTGCTGAACCGTATGCGCGATAAAACGTGAAGGCAAGAACCGCAGGAGAGAAGGGACGACACCTGTGACCACGGCTTGCCCAAAAGCTGGAAAGTACAATTGTAAAAAAATCAAGAAATACCTCTACTACAAGGCAAAAAACAACACCGAAGAACAACTTTGCTCCCATCAATTTATGATAGGTTAAAAACACGTTAAAAACAACACCATGCAAAAAAAATTATAATGCTCCCGACCACGTCACAGTCTTTGTCCTTGAACCATGAAAGTTTGGGCTGCTGCAATTGGCACGCAGGTTGAATACTTTGCTCGCACTCCCTCCCAACCCCCTATTAATATTTATATAAAAAAAACACACTCTAGCTGAGAAATCGAAGCTTTTGTCGAATATCATCTCTGCAAGCTGTGTTTGATACTCCGATCGCGCGTATTACGGGTTGTGCGTCCTCATGGCGGATATAGGTCGGCGTCTCCCCTTGCACGCACAGTGCAGCTATCAGGGTCAACAGGGTGATGTTAGTCAGTCTGTGCGCGGAAACTATAAACCTGTTTCTGAGGGGGACAAAATCTGACAGCTGTGGAAGGAAATGCATCAGTTTATCAAGTGTATCCTGTAAGTCGTATAACCTACGAGGGGAGGCCGGAGTTTTTAAGCGCGTGGTGGCACGGGTTTAAACAAGAGGGAGCGGGGGGGGGGGGCGGGGGGGGGTTGGACGAACGGGGCAACTTAATCTGTTCGTGGACACTATAAATCCGTTAAGGAGGTAAATCCGACTTTTTCGGAAGGAATGCACCGCTTTATCATGTATATCCTGAAAGTCGTACAACCAGTGAGGAGAGGGCGGGGTGTTTGAGGGGGTTGGTGCGGGGGGCGGGGGGGGGCAGAATTGGGCAATAGGGCTTTTAACAGCTTTAGGTCCCATAGATGTAGGGATTCGCTATACGCCTGATACCAGGTCCTCTAGGCAATGGTGCGTGTGGTGGCGCGTTGGGGGGGATGGAGCAGCGGCATGGATAGCTCTACAAAGAAAATGAGGTGATTACGATGTTAGTTGAGGCGTTGGGGTGGGGGGTGGATATATTTAAGCTACATCATGGATGGCTAAGAATCGTATGACGAGCCATCCGTCGGTAGGGATGCACATCACCAGAAAGTCCCTGGGATCCTCACATGAGGAACTCAATATCTCACTCGAAAAATGACTTCGAAGGTATTCGTTCGCGCAACCCGACCAAGCTTCTATGCTACGGTGCTTAAAGACAATGTACTCGTGAAATCGCCCAGGGACCTCTTGGCGCAATCATACAACTGCAACACCTACCGTGCGATGACTCCCTGATGCGATGTCAACTGCGTAGAAGTTTTTTTAGTCCGGCCGATTTCGATCTCAGGTGGGTCGTTTGAGTAAGAGAAAACGTGGAAAAGAAGAAGCGGGGGGGGGGGGGGGGGGCGGAAATGAATTGGACCTACGGCATGGATAGCCGAAATGATAATGAGGTTATATCAGCTGGCTGGTGTTGGTACTTTCTATGGCAGGTTTTGATTTGAGGTTGGGCGTTTGTACAAGAGGGATCGAGGGGGGCGGGGGACGGATGGCGGGCTGGACATTTCAATATGTGCGTGGAAACAGTATTATCCTTGATGGGGACAAATCTGGCGTTTGTAGCAAGACTACGTCACAATCTACCGCCTGCCTGGTATTGTTTATTATTCTAGCAGATTTGATGTTATAACTTCATAATTTTATATTGTATGTGATCGTGAGATATAATATTTTAGTTCATAGGTTGTTGTTTTGTTGCTGTTTTCTCACATTATACGCGCGGTCGGAGTAGCACACATAGCTGGCCAGCAAGGGTGAGTTTCGACGAAATCTTGGAATCGTCAATCTCGCAGCTGGAATGTAATATATTTTTTGAAGAATGAAAATACACTCCAGCTGTGAGATCAAAGATTTAGTCGAAACTCATCTTTGCAAGCTGTGTGTGATACTCCGATCGCGCGTATTACGGGTTGTGTGTCCTCATTAAGGATATAGGTCGGCGACTCCCCTCACAACTACAGTGTAGCTATCAGGGTCAACAGGGTGATGTTAGTCAGTCTGTGCGCAGTAACTATAAAACCCGTTTTCGAGGGGGACCAAATCTGACAGCTGTGCAGAAAAATGTATGCGTTTAACAAGTGAATCATGTAAGTGGAATAACCGGTGAGGGGGGGGCGGAGTTTTCAAGGACGTGGGGGCCTGGTTTTGATCAAAAGCGAGCGGGGTTGGATGGGGGAGGGGAGGGCGGGGGGGGGGACGGGCGGGGAATTAGTGCGTGGAAGCTATAAATCCTTTAAGGGGATAAATATGACGGTTTTGGAGAAAAAAAAAAATATATATATATATTGTGTCACGGCTAGAGTGTATTATATTTTTTCACAATATTAAATAAATAGACTACTTGTAGCACCTTTTCACATGTTTATTTCGTTTGTACAGGGTACACGTATTATCAAAAGACACTTTTGAGCGACAAACAGTCCTTCTTATTGAATGGAATTGAATTAAATTCGATGTGTTTTGTGGAAAGATACGAATGGGAAACCACGTATCATGTAATGTCAACGATATTTTTCTGATCGGAATAACGCGTTAGCAGTAGTAGTAGTAGTGGTAATAGTAGTAGTAGTAGTAGTAGTAGTAGTAGTAGTAGTAGCAGCAGTAGTAGTAGTAGTAGCAGTAGTAGTCGCAGTAGTCGCAGTAGTAGTAGAAGTAGTAGTAGTAGTGGAAGTAGTAGTACTAGTTGTAGTAGAAGTAGTAGTAGTAGTTAGCAGCAGCAGTAGTAGTAGTAGTAGTAGTAGTTGTAGAATAAGTAGTAGTAGTAGTTAGTAGTAGTAGTAGTAGTAGTAGTAGTAGTAGTAGTAGTAGTAGTCAGCGTTCGCTGCCGGGGTAGTTGTCACGAGGACCGCCGACAGGGACAGCGTCACGCCAGCTAGCGCTGAATTGCGAAGGCAGTTGAATTAAATGGATACACGACGTGTAAGAAAAGACGTGCAAGTGTATTTTTTCTCCATCCGCCGAGGGTTTAAAAAAAAAAGAAAAAAGTAGTACGACTCGATTAGTACTAGTATTAGCAGAGTATATCGGAAGAAGCCCACAAACGCCACGGACGGAACAGCGACGGCAATGCAGCTTTCATCTGAAGAAGTCTGGAACTAAATGTTCATTTCAGTAGCTTCCCTTGTTTGTCTTGGCACTGCTAAGCCGATCGAGCTGGTGGCTTCTCTTGCGACCGCTGTTATTGTTTTGTGGCGGCACAGCCTGGGCACGCTATGGTATGACCTGCTGCAGAACAACAGTAGCCGTGAGACCGGCCGTTGCCTCAATCGCCACCCGTTGAGGTTCACGATTTATCGCCCTGGTGGCGGTTGTCAATAACGCCCTTGCAGCAGCAACGGATTGCCTCGGGGAAGGTGGCCCAGGGAGAACATGCCCTCAAATTCAGACCGAATCTTCCACTTCAATTCGAACTCCTCCCCCCAGAGGGCGTGTATTTACCCGGGTTTCACCCGTCCCCAGAACGTTTGTGAGTTTTTCACAACATCCGAACCCATACAAACTTTTGTGAGTTATTTACAACATCCAAACCCGTACCCGGACTTCTGCAACATCTGTGCGACCGTGCGGGCACAGCAGTGCCCGGGTTACAAGTACAGCATTTTTATGCCTGTCCTGAAATTCGGTATGTTCTGTACGCCCGTGCCACAATGCCACTTGTGTAACTTCTACAACACTTTCATACCCGTACGCTGAACTTCTGTGAGTTCTGTAACAGATTTATACATTCAAACCCGTACCCGAATATTTTAGGTTTTGAACGCGCCCTTGTGCCACCATACCCGCGTCACGGGGCACATCATTTTTTGTACCCGCCCGGAACTGCTGTGAGTTCTGCACGCCCGCGCTATAGCACCCGCAACTTATTCGAGTTCTGTGTAATACTTCCATACCCGTGTACCCGAACTTCTGGAAGATCTGTAAGACTTCCCCTACCCTTACCCGAAGTAATCAAACCTTAAGAGAACACAACCTTGGATAGTTCCACCCCATGTACATCCGCGGCACAACCAGTTTACGTGCCGCTACCTGCATGAGCGACGAGCCCTGATGCCACAAGCTATGAGACAGAAATCCACATGCATCATACATGCACGGAAGATAGAGCAACAAGGCGATTTGGTCATGCGATGCCACACCTGCAATCAGCACGAGGGGAAAACATATGAAAGCCAGCACGCAAGCCTAATGATAAAAAAGTATTGCTTGCTCATTGTGTGCACACCAATTCCCGACGACCAACGCCCGAATGGGTAGAGCCGACCTTAGCTGGACCAACTCTGGCGAAACGCTGATTTTTCGTGGCCCGGAGTTTCGTCAGGGGCTTAACTTGCGCAAGTCCCGCACTCTACCCGGAATGACGACATTCCGGGTGACTACGAGTATCTCCGCCGCACTGGATCACCAGGGTTCAGGTCTGGTCGACATACTCCAGCATCCGTGTACAACGGACCCTTGAGTCATCCCCCGTTAGGGGATGCAGTTGTTGGATTCACTAAAAATATTTGTGCTCGATTTTTTCGTGAGAGCGTCCTTCAAGTGAGGAACTACCAGTTAGTCATTGATCGTCTGATTGTACGATAGCCCCCCCCTCCAAACAAGCTTATTTTTAAACGAACGTTTCATGGCTGCTCGACACCAGAAACGATACGGTAAAAAAAACATCTTATGTTTTTTTTTTTTGTTTGCAAAGGGCTATCGAACGATGACGATCGGGTGGCAACAGGCGACGTATTTAAGGAGATACGGCCGGGGGTTGGTTTGAAAATCGACGACTTCATTGAAGAAAAGTTGGGGGGGGCTACCCTAGAACGACTCGATCAAGTCGAGAAATTTCACGAGTGTGCTTTGTTTTAGGGCTATCAGGACAAGAAGCGTGGTCGAGGGTCTTACGAACGAATGCCTCGCAAATATTTGTATTTACCCCGTGCTACACGGAGTTGTAACGGGGACCGCCGGTAGCGATAGATCATCATGATTCTCATTGAAGATGCACCATGATTTGGCCATGCAATGCCATCTGCAATCTGCAATGGACACGAGGGAAACATATACCGATACGGAAGCCAGCGCACAGAGGCCAACTGGTTTGGTGTATAAGCGCTCAAATACGTTTGTTTGGCCAGCATACGTGGGGTGGCGACCATGAAGACAGTAGTGTCCAACGCACTAGTTTTATGTGGTAGGTTGGTGTCCCGTTTACACAATGTTACTGTCGTTGTTTGGAAGTGCATGGAGTCGAAGATGTTGTGAGCCTGTAGCCTGTAGATGCCGCGTCAGGTCTGATGTTGTTGTTGTTGTTGTTGTTGTTGTTGTTGTTGTTGTTGTTGTTGTTGTTGTTGTTGTTGTTGTTGTTGTTGTTGTTGTTGTTGTTGTTGTTGTTGTTGTTGTTGTTGTTGTTGTTTTTGTTGTTGTTGTTGTTGTTGTTGTTGTTGTTGTTGTTGTTGTTGTTGTTGTGGTTGTTCTTGTTGTTGTTGCTAATATCACATTCAATCGCATAAACAAGTCACAAGACAGGCTCCAATCACTCTGTCTGGAGCAATACCCCACGAAAAAACGCAATATATATGCAACAAAAACGCTCTATCGAAAATGACAATAAAACTCTCTCACTCACACACCTGATATAGATGAGACACGGTCCGTAGATTGCTCTGTATACCGCCCAACGGTCTGGATGATGTTATCGTGCAGTTCACTTTGGTTTTTTACTACCACCGCTCCTTGATCCACCTTAAGACTATACAAGCTTGCGTGGGAGGCTGTTCTTCGATGTCCTAAACCAAATGGATGGAGGTGGTATGATGGGTGGATGCTGTAATGAAATACGTTGCATTCGATCGCCAACGTGTCTCTCGGTCCGTTTGTTCTTGCGTTCGACTGTATTGTACGCCATTTTTTCGATTAGCGCAGAAATCACAACGCTCCGACATTTTTTCGCTTTGACGTTTTAGGAAGCGTGACCCCGCTTCTTGTTTTTTGCGTGGTTAATCACATTTTTTTTTTTTTCTTTTCTTTCGCACGCTTCTACTTTCCAGCTTCTGGACAAGCCGTGGTCACAGGTGTCGTCCCTTCTCCCCCCCGGTTATTGCATTCAATTCTTATCGCGCATAGGGTTCAGCACTCCCACTGCACGTCGATTTTTCATCGAGTGTTGCTAACTCACGCTCTCGCGCTTTCCGCAAGTGAATTTGTGCACATATAATATGTCCCAATGAATTTGTACGAGTATGCACTCGGCGGGGCTCGAACTCACGAAACTGACCTATACCAGGCTCGAGGTTAACCTGATACGGCACCGGGCCGACCGGCATTATAAAACATTACGTCCAGATACGTACGTATTCGAAAACGACACTTCAAACCCACCCCACATAAGAGTTTATTTTTTTATTTCGTTGTTTCACACTTCTACTTTCTAGCGTCTGGACAAGCCGCGGTCACAGGTGTCGTCCCTTTTCCCCCCTGTTCTTGACTTCAATTTTTGTTGCGCATAGGGTTCAGCAATCCCACTCCTCGTCAATTTTTCATCGAGCGTTGCTAACTCACGCTCCCGCGCGTTTCGCAAGTTACTTTGTGCACAAAGGAAAAGAACCTACGAATTTACCAGTTACAGTATGCCCTCGGGGGGATCCGAACTCACGGAGCTGACCTATAGTACCAGGCTCGAAGATAACCTTGACATGCCACCAGCGCGACCAGCCATATATTATGATATAATTTTTAAACAAATCACTCCACCAATCCAGCTCTATGATCGAAAGTTTTCCTGAAACTCATCTCTGCAAGCTGTGTGTGATTCTTCGATCACGCGTATTACGGGTTGTATGTCCTCATTAAGGATAGGATGCAATACGTTATAAAAAACATGTACTATACTTCGAACTGGTTCCAGGAAAAAAATATTGATCTTACAGCAGTTCAGAACGGAATACGTTGAATACGTCAAAACTCAAGATATCGAAATGACCGCGTAAACTAGGCGATCGGAGTATCACACACAGCTTGCAAAGATGAGTTTCGACAAAATATTCGATCTCACGGCTGGAGTGTATTTAAAATTTGTACAAATAGACTAGCAGAGGAGCATATCGTCGATTCCGCGAAGATATTTTGGGCATGCGAGCTGTACCTCGTGAGTTATGGGCATTATTCGTATTCCTTAGGGGAGGCGTTATTTCGTAGGGTGTTTAAGATTCCTTTATTTAGTGAAAAAAAAGTATACAGTCTATATATACAAATAAATATACACTTTTGGAAGCTGTGTGTGATACTTCGACCGCGCGTATTGCGGGTTGTGTGTCCTCCTTAAGGATATAGATCGGCGACTTCCCTTGCAACTGCAGTACAGCTATCGGGGTCAACATGGTGATTTTAGTCAGTCTGTGCGCAGAAACTATAAAACCCGTTTCTGAGGGGGACAAAATCTGACAGCTTTGAAAGGAAATTCATCAGTTTACCAAGTGACTCCCGTAAGTGGATTAACATGTGAGGGGAGGGCGGAGTTTTCAAGGACGTGCGGGCCTAGGTTTGATCAAGAGGGTGGGGAGCGGGGAACGGGTGGGGCAGCTCAATCTGGTCGTGGAAACTTGAATTCCTATCCTGTAAGTCGTGCAACCAGTAGGGAGAGGGCGGAGCGTTCGAGGGGGTGGGGGTGGGGGTGGGTGTGGAGGTGAAAAGGGGGTGTGGAAGGGACGGGGGGGGCGTGCAGAAAGGATTTTTTAAACCAATATCTTTAGGTCGCATGGATACAGGGGTTTGCTATACGCATGGTCGTAGGTCTAGGCGATGGTGGGGGTGGTGGCGAAGGAGGGGGCGTTGGGGGCAGGGGCGGTGCAGAATAAAAGCTACGTAATGGATGGCTAGAAAGATAGTGACGTGATATCAACTTCGTCGAAGTGTTTCTTACTGTGGCCGATTTCGATTGGAGGTGGGACGCTTGAACTGAAGAGCGGTGAAAAAAGGGCGGGGTTCTTAAGGACGTGGAGGCCTCGGTTTGATCAACATGGGTGCGGGGGAGAACGGGCGGGGCAGCTCAATCTGTGCGTGGAAACTATAAATCCTATCCTGTCGTCGTGCAACCAGCGAGTAGAGGGCGGAGCGTTTGAGTGGGTGGGTGCGGGGGCGGGGGGGGTGAGGCGGGGGCGGGGGGGTGCAGAAAGGCTTTTAAAAACCAACATCTTTAGGTCGCATAGATACAGGGGTTTTCTATACGCGTGGTACGAGGTCTAGGCGAAGGTGCGGGTGGTGGGGAAGGAGGGGGCGTTGGGGGGGGGGGAAGGGGGGGGGGGGGGGGGATGGAAGCTGCGTCATGGATGGCTAGAAAGATAATGAGGTGATATTAACTGCGTAGAAGTGCGTATTGCTCTGGCCGATTTAGATAGTAGGTGGGGCATTCACACTTACTTGAGGACGGAAAAAAATGAATAAAAGAGGGGCGATGAATTGTACTTACGGTGTGGATAGCTACAAAGATGATGAGGTGATATCTGCTGGCTTGTAGTGTTTGCTACTCTTAGTCAGGGTTTGATTTAGGCGAGGCGTTTGAACAAGAGGGATCGGGAGAGAAGAGGGGGGCGGGCGGGACATTTCCATATGTGCGCGGAACCTGAAAACCATTAATGGGACCAAATCTGACGGTTGTAGCAAGAATGCGTCCTTTCATATCACCTGCCTGGTATTGTTATTTATTCTACAGATTGGATGTTAGATGGACAGGAAGAGAATGAGGTGATTTCACCCCGCTGGTAGTGTTTACTACTCTCTGGGCAGATTTTGAATATAAACAAGAGGGATCTGAGGAGGGGGCGGGGGGGGGTCGGGAAACTTTAACACGCGCGCGGAAACTTGAAACTATTTAATGGGACAAATCTGACGATTGTAGCATGAAGACATCGCTTTATATCACCTGCCTGATATTGTAATTTTTCTATAAGATTTGATTTTAGATGTGGTATGTAACACAGTCTTTAGGTGTGGTCAAGAACGTGTTGAAGCTTTAAATGTGTTGTACGTGGATCGCAAGATGGAATATACAACCATGCAAAGTTACCTACGGGCATGCGTTGGACCCAGTTCCCTGATGCTCAAAACCAATTGCAACGAAGGTGATGTGGAGGGCGAATGCTACAACGACTTGCGCTGCTCTGATTACACCGTATCTCGTTCTGTTTGTTCTTGCGCTCATGATAAACCTGTTATCTGGCAACAAGCAGTTTTGACCCATTTTAGGTTTGTGTAAACATTATATGTAGACTGCTGTGTGATGTTTCTGACTCGTATGTATGGACCTCTAGTTAGGAACCGAGGGTATACCGGTTCCGTCGTTCGGCTGGATTTCGTGTATGAACGTAAGTGTATGCGGGATTAGTGTGCGGACATCCTCAAGATTTGAAAATGTTGTGTCCGCGTGGTTGTTGCTACACGTGTATTTTTGGTTGATGTTCTCGACTTCGTTATCCTGTTGTTCCAGAGTGCTGTTTTCGAATACATATTGGTTTACAGTGGTTAGGGGGGGGGGGGGGCAGTTGTGTATATCTGCCAAACTTATTTCTGCACGCCGTGAGAACTGGTTCGGGGAGGTACGTATATATATGTGGTTTAGGTATCGGACATCGTTAAGATTTGAGAATGTTGAGTGCGCGTAGTTGTTGTTACACGCGTATGTTTTGATTGATATTCTAGATTTCGTTATCGTGTTATTCCAGTGTGGTATTTTGGAATACATATTTGTTTACAGTGAGTGGTTTGGGGGGGGGGGGGGGGGGGGCTGTTGTGCATATCTGTAAAACATATGTGTGTACGGCGAGAAAACTGCTTCGGGGGCCTAAGAACGAAGTTGCGAGGGAAGGTTGGGAATTTCAATGTGGCTTTTGTCCAAATGTGGTTAAATGCATGTTTGTCTCTGAAGATGAGCATGCAATAACCAACATTGACAACTATGGGTTATAGCGGTATCATTATACACATCTAATACCGTTACTGCTCGAAGTTTGACCCAGTGTGAATTCATTTTTTTGCTAAACGGTGTTGGTTGCGTACAAATACTGAGCGAGGCTAGGGTTAAAGCCTTAAAATGAAAGTTGACTAGAAGTTTTCGTATATATTATAAAAAGTGAAAATTCACTCCATCCATCTGTGAGATCGAGGATTTTGTCGAAATTCATTTTTGCAAGCTGTGTGTGGTACTTCGATCGCGCGTATTACGGGTTGTGTGTCCTCATTAAAGAAATAGGTCGGCGACTCCCCTTGCAACTACAGTGTAGCTATCAGGGTCAACAGGGTAGTGTTAGTCAGTCTGTGCGCAAAAACTATAAAACCCGTTTCTGAGGGGGACAAAATCTGACAGCTGTGGAAGGAAATGCATCCGCTTATCAAGTGAATCCTGTAAGTCGAATATCCGGTGAGGGTGAGGGCGGAGGTTTGAAGGACGTGGGGGCCTGGTTTTATTCAAAAGGGAGCGGGGTTGGAGGGGGAGGGGGGGGCGGACGGGCGGGCGGGTGGGCAATTTGTGCGTGGCAACGACAAATTTTTCGAGGGGATAAATATGACAGTTTTGGGAAAAGCACCAGTTTATCGTGAAGGGGGGAGGGATGGGGCGGGGTTGGGGTGGGTGGGGCAGCTCAATATGTGCGTGGAAACCATACATTCTTTCAAGGGGAAAAATGTGACGGTTTAGGAAAAAATGCATCACTTTGTCATGTATATCCTGGGGTAGGTAGTAAAATAAATGAGTAGAGGGCGGAGTGTTTCAGGGGTGGAGGTTGGATGGGGGGGGGGGGTTGGGAGGCACGGGGTGGGGGCGGGGCGGGAAGGGGTGGGGGGTTGGGGGCGGGGGGTGGAAGGGGCGGGAGGGGGGGGGGGGGGGGGGAGGGCTTTAGGTGGCATAGATGTAGGGGTTTGTTGTACGTGTGGTACTAGGTCCAGGCGATACTGCGGGTGGTGGGGAAAGAGGGGGCGTTCGAGGCGGGGGACGGGGGGGGTGAAAAGCAGCGGCATTGATGGCTCTAGAAAGATTATGAGGTGATATCCAGTGGGTGAAGTGTTTATTAATCTGGCGAATTTCGATATTTGGTGGGGCGTTTGAGCAAGGGAGAGCGAGAAGAGGGGGGGGGGGGGGGGGGGTTGGAGGTTTGGGTCACATATAAAATTCAAATACACTCCGGCTGTAAGATCAAAGATATGTAGGGGCTTGTTATACGCGTGGTGCTAGGTGTAGGCGATCGTGCGGGTGGTGGGAAAAAAAGGGGCGTTGGAGGGGGGGGGTAATTAGTCTGATTTTTGAATGCATTGATGTGGACAAAGTAGTAGGTGATTCATCAGTTCGATCGCTGGATCCCGACAATTTTGCGGGTGACATGTGATGGGCTGTGAAAGGTTTCAACACGACGGATATATATGAAATACGTGCGGATAAAGCCTGCGACTAGTTCTTGCATTTGGGCGCGATGTTAACTTAGAAACGTTCGTTGTTTCTGTTGACCTACCATGTCTTGGCACGATTGTCGGCGTTGCTAATTTTTCAAAATACTTCGGTCCTAGGTAGCATGTTTGATGTGTATATCATAAATGCATGTTTTGGGTTATTGTAATTGAGAGTCTCGGTTGCAAGTTTCATTCCTCAATGGACTTCGTCGAGAGGACAAAACATCCCATGGAGATAACAATATTAAGAGCCAACATTACATATAGCTAACGTTGTTGTAAGTCTCAGATGTATCGTAACGTCTTTGGTCACGTTCGTTGATGAAGACGTTGCAACCTACGTACGTAGCTTGGACACCTCCATGCTCATATGCACCCCCTTTTCAACCCACAATTTCCCAGTAATCGACGTGCAGAGTCTATATATGTCACATACACCTGCTTCCCAACCAAAAAAATCCAAACGTAGCATGCGTAATTTACACACATTTTCCGGTTAACTCGAATTCACGAGTCCATGGCATCAATTTACCCACACGTAACTCATATCTCAACGTGCCCACACACATAGTTTAGTCAGGTACGACAGTGCATTAGAATCTTGTACTCTATGGCTACAGCTAGGCCTACGTCACTACGTTTCCAGTTATATAAGCCAACACCCTGCCCCCCCCCCCCCTTCCCCACTCTTGTATCGATATATTCCCACAAACGGCGGTTGCTCATTTCTCTATATGACACTTTGTAACAATATAAATTTGAGGACAGGCGAAGTGACCATTCCCATAAATCATGTATAGCTTCCGTAATTCAATCGATCGTTCTTAAAGATAATGAAACGTACAAAGACGTACCCCAATCATCACTTAGTAGTTTTTCATACCAGGGTGCTTGACCTTCTGCTTCGATACATCTTCAAACCACCATAGTGACCAACCACCAATACTTGTCACCTACAACCGGGTCATGCACTCTATATATGGTCGGCTTTATCGCCGTGTTTTTTCAGTATATAAATAAATGGCTTAAATGTTGGAGTTTGCTCGGCAAACGATCCTTGACATAGCCATATCGAAGCATGTCCATCATCAAGTTAGCTGCTGCTACCTGGAAGAAATGAACTTCCGAGCACCAAATTTCAAATCGACAAAGTTGGCTATGAATGGTGGGTTGCATACAAACACTCCTTTGAAAACCGTGTTTCAATGTGGGGGTATCTACGGTACTGTTTCAGTGTCTCCATGTGGTCCCATTTATCATACATTCGAATTTGCGACGCTCCAGGCGTACTTTGAAGAATCTCCGTATCGAGGAAAGGCACTGTTTGCTCTCTTTGTTCGTTGGTGATAGATACAGGGTTCGTAAATATCTCAACCTCGTCATCGAGGATGTGTTCCGGATACAGTCTACCATAACCCCTCCCCCCTCCTCACTTTCTCGATTATCAACTTGTTAAAAAATAGAACCTTTCCTATTTCAAATTTCGGTAGGTCTGGTCCTACCGTAGTAATTTAAAAATTAAAATTCACTCCTCCAGCTGTGAGATCGAATATTTTGTCGAATGTCATCTTTGCAAGCTGTGTGTGATACTTCGATCGCGCGTATTACGGGTTGTGTGTCCTCATTAGAGATATAGGGTCGTCGACTCGCCTTGCAACACTACAGTGTAGCTATCAGGGTCAACAGGGTGATACCGTAGTTATTATGTTATTTATTAATCTCTGAGTGTTACTGCCGTACTGTTCAATAAACTCTTAAGGGGGTAAAGAGGTTCAATGTCGTTCCTCGTACGGATTTTATTTTAGGCAATTGAGTTCATGAATGAACGCAAAATCGTTCGCTAAATCGGGTGTGGGTGCAGTGCCCATGAATATGCCTGATAATTGCGTATATACCACTCGTCAAACATCGTACAAACCCTTCGTCTAGTACGAAGTTAATCCATTATCACAGTTTGGTCTCCTCTTCACGATAATATGCGTGTTCATTAATATCATGTTGCTCCCCCGCCCCGCGGGGGAGGGTGACGGGGGTGGAAACTGACGGCTCACCCTCGTCCGGTTTTCTTCTCGTCCCTCCCCCTCCCTCGCTCCCTCTCCCAGCTATTGTACGCGGCTGACCTGTCGCCTACCAGACAGATAACCTCAACAACCAGAAGCCCCCTCCCCCTTCCGGAAGGACCTACACACACCGGAAGATGAAGGAATCAATCCTTGCCCTTCCTTCTTTTCCTCCTCTCGCCCCCCTCCCACTCCCCTCCGCTTGAGCTCTCCTGCTCGTGAAGCAATCGGGTGGGAGGGTGGGAGATTGCGATTGGTGTCTCCCCGTGCCGCCTCTCTACCCCTATGCTCCTGCCGACGTCTTCTACCTACTGATACTGCTGCTGCTGTCGCTGCTGCGTGGGCGCCACTCCCTTCTTCCTCTGCCGGTTGTTGTGTCCGATACTCGCTGCTGGTGTGCTGCTGCTGTGCTACGTTGATGCGGCTGAGGTCCTTCTATTTTTCCCGCTATTCCTCGCCCATGCTACCCGGTTCTCCGATATTTCCTCTTCGTCCCGCCAAACTCCAGACTGTTCCAACATTCTAAACATTTTGGTCTCCTCTTCACGAAAAATATGCATGCGTATAAATATTATGGAGTTCCCCCGCCCCGCGGGGAAGAGTGGGAGGGGTGGAAACTGACGGCTCACCCTCGTTCGGTTTTCCTTGCCCCCCTTCCCCTCCCTAGCTTCCTCTCCCAGCTATTGTACGCGGCTGACCTGCCGCCTACCCGACAGATAACCTCACCAACCAGAAGCTCATTCGGAAGCCGCGTTCTAAGCCCGCGCCTACCCTATTCTACCCCCCCCCCCCCCCCCCCCCCCCCCTATCTCGTCCCTTGTCCCGGCTGTCTGCCCGGGGCTCCTGACCTCCCTACCAATATCCTCGACAACCAAAGGGAGTCTTCCATATTCGATCTCACGTACCCCTTGCTTGCCTGCGACGCCTACCTTCCTTCCTTCTGGACCACCCACGGCTGTGCTCCCATCTCCGCCAGCCTTGTCACTCCCTCTATCCTTCCGGAGTGCAGCGCGAACCAGCTCTCCCACTGCCCTCTTCGCTCGCTTCTTGCATTTCCTCTCCACTCGCTCTAGCCCGCTCCTTAGCAAAACGTCGCTTGACCTTTCGTCCAGACCTTTCATCTTCCCCCGCTCCTGTATGTCATCAGCGGGGCGTTTTCCCCCCTGGAACCGTCTTCCCGTAGTAGCCTACTAGCTCCACCATCAGGTCCACTACGTTCCCTTCCGCCCCGCCCCCGACCCCCCCGGATCCTTTTGTTCTCACGGCTACCGCGCCTTTTCTCCCCTGATCTCCCTTCCCCGCCTTGAAACGGGTCTCCACCATATTCGCGGCTTTCCTCCTTCCCGGTCCCAGCTGCACCCCTTTCTCGACGAAGGCCACATCTCCCCTCACCAAGCAGTGAACTCCATGCACCTTTCATCCTTCCTCCGCGAATAGTTCCGAGGCCCTCAGGAGCATTTAATATGTCAGTGCCAGCCCGATCCACACGATGCTCCCCCCTACCCCTCACGCGCCGATACTCTCCTCCATCACTCTGATCATCTCCCACGTCAGCGGCCTCCTTACTTGTGCCTGGTTCCCCGCCTCCGCATGGGCCCTTCTGATCCTTTCTTCACTGCCTGAATCCTGAGGTGCTTTAGCGGCAGAGGCAGCCCCCCCCACTGCTAGTGATGAAAGTTAACCGCCATCAACTTCCCTGCCACTGTCGCCTCATTCCTTTCCGCGCAGCAGTATGCCACAAACTCTCTCAGCTCCTCCACCAGCTCCCACTCGCCCAGTTCCTTCCCTGACCAGTTCCCTTTTCCCCTCATCATTCTGCAACTTACCCACATTCTCCAACCTTGCGCATAATTCTTTTTTGTCAACTTCGCAACCCGCCCAAGTCCGTAGCCGCGTGAAAAATCTCCGAACACATCTCCTTTCCTTCCGATCTAAGCTCCTGGGCCTGCCACGGGACGGGGAGGCATTCTTTGGTCAGCCTCGATTGGATTTCGTCTTCCTTCCACCTCGTTATCTCGTCTGCTAACCCGTTCTCCACCCCCCGCACGTGCTTTGCCTGGAAGCACCACCCTCATCTCTGCTCCAACACCCCCACAATTCTCATCACCCCTTCCGATATCAGTTCCCCGTTTCCTCCTTGCAATTCTTTACCCACTGAACCGCGGACGAGCTATCCCCCCTCCTCAGTACTGGCTCTCCCACCCTCCCCGGCCTATCCTTCCTGACAACGATCATCACGAATGCCGTCATCACCATCTCGAGCACCTCCAGAACATTGATGGATATCCTGTTCACGTGCTCCCTTCTCCTTGTCCTGACTGTCCCCGCTCTCTCTTCCTCGATCAGGTGGTACCTCCAATATCCCCCCGTCTCCAGCCATAGCTCCCCTATTGCCTCGAATGATGCGTCGGAAAACCAGGTCCTTTTATGAGGCTGTTTCACGAACCGGAAGAACGGTGGCGCCAACTCCTCCCCCCGCCCGGCCAAGCCCTCCGTCATGCACCATCTCCACCACTCCACGCCCGCCATGAAATCTTCCGTCAGATATATCACCCTCCCTGCCTCTGCCTTCTTCCTGTCCCTTCCCCAGCCCCCCCCCATTTTCTCCTGCCCATTCAGATGCAGCTTGCTCAGCTGCAGAAGCCGCCGCACGAAACACCGCCCTGGTCTGATCACGTACGCCACGTGGTGCAGTTTACCTGCCAGCACGAGGACCTCCCGTACAATCGCCCTGCTCCTCTCCTCGGGCCACTCCTGAAGCATCTCCCGTAGCCCGATGATCTTCCTTCCCGGTAAGGATATCGTCATTCTCTCCGTGTCTAAGTCAAAACCCAGCACCTCCTGCCGGGGGGCCCAATCCGTCACCTTTTTATGTGACAGCAGAGGCTCCTCTCCCACTGCCCTCTCTCCCATCGTTTGATGGTGATTCAACGCCAGTGCCTGTGACATCACTAAGCACCTCTCCCCGCCTGCTTCCCGCTTCAAACCTCCACCGAAACCGCATTATCCATGAAAAAACTACCCACGCTGGGTCCTCCTCCCCTCCCCCTTCCACCTACTCGACTATGCAGCCCGGTGGCAGCGGTTCTACCGCTACTCCCGTATGCCCCGCTTTGGACATGTGCTGTGGCCTCTTTGCCAGCGGCTAGGATTGTCGCCGATGCCTTCGTCGTCTGCCGCTGTTCCCGCTGTCTGCCTGCTGGATCGCGCTGGCGATCACACCCCACCACCCTGGGATCCCCCTCCATCCGAACAGCAACCGCAAGTCTATAAACAAATACCCTCCCAGCACGTACCCGAAGTTTGCTGCACCTGCTGGACGCACTCTTCACGCCCATTTTCTGTATCAGGATCCTTTTACCTGTCCCGAATTTGTCCCGCAGCCCCATCAACCCTCTTGATAATTTGGCCCATCACACCCGCCAGGTGGCATTCTGGAATCTGGTCCCAGTACGTCGTCTCGTTCACCGGCTGTCTCCCATCCCCCCGGTTTGCTCCGGTTCTCTGCTGAACGTCGAATCATGGACTATCCTCTTCTTAACTTTTTCTTCCACCACCTCGACAGGATTAGTCCGCAAACCTCGCACGCCCCGCGCTACTTTCACCGGCATCACGATCGCTCTCCTTTTCTTGACGTCTCCCACTGCATTCCCCCACACGTCGGCCACGTGCTTTCAGGCGCTGCTATGATTCCCGTATGCCAGTTCCCGCTCGAGATTACCTCCGGGTCCCACATCCACCGGCACGCCTACCCTCGCCATCTGTTCCAGCAGTGCGAACGGGTCGACCTTGTGTCGTTCGCGGAACAATTTTCTTCACGCGCTCTGGCGTCAATATGTGGTGCGCGCAGCTCTCCACCTAACGCCCACACCACCTTCCTTACGTTCTTTACTTTCCTTAGTGGCATCTCTTCTCCCAACCGAGCCACGACTCCCAGCAGTCGATCTCTTTCGACTGCGTCTTCCCCTGTCTTCCCGACGAGCCCCATTACGCTCCTCCACCTTAGGACCACCTCCCGTTCCTCGCCCTTGAACTCGTGCGCCGACCCGTGGCTACGCCCTGTCCCGCCCCCCCCGTGGGTAGCTCCTTCTCTACGCCCCGCTCCTTCGGCCCCGTTACCGAAATCTCCCCGTTGCTGAGCGTGTACGGCCTCATTGTCGTCCGCTCCCCCTTTGTCTTTGCGGAGCCCCGTCGTCGCGCTCCCTCCCAGCCTGGTTTTGTACGGCCCCGTTGCCGCCCGCCCTTCACCCCCTTTTCCCCGCAAGGCCCCGTTGCCAAGCCCCTCCCCCCCCTTGGTCTTGTACGGCCCCATCGCCGCCCACTCCCGCCCCTTTTATTTTCGCGGCCCCGTTGCCGCGTTCTGCTCAGGCCTGGACGTGTGCGAGCCCGTTGCCGCCGCCCCCCCCCCCCCCCCTATCTTTGCGCGGCCCCTTTGCCGCGCTCCCCCCGGCCGGGTCGTGTACGGTCTCGTTGCCGTACAGCCCCCCCCCCTTTTTTCGCGACCCCTTTGTCGCGTACCCCGCGTTTGTTTGATCCCGCGGCCTGGCCGCCGTCGCTCTGCGCGGCCTCGTTGCCGCGTCCCCTCCCGGCCTGATCTGCGTGTGCGACCCGGTTGTTGCACCCCTCCCCCCCATTTATTTGCGCGGCCCCGTTACCGCGCTTCCCCCCGGCCGGGTCGTGTACGGTTCCGTTACCGCACCCCCCCCCCAACCTTGTGCGTGGCGTCTTTGCGTCGCACCCCTCATTTTTTTGAGCTCGCGGCCTCGCCGCCATCGCTCCCCCCTTTTTCCAGTTCGGTACTTATTACTCCCGGCCTTCCCGCCTCGATACCACTAGCTTCTCCTTCCTGTTCCTGTACAGTTCGTTTCCTGTACCCTCCTGCCCCCCTTCCTCTCGCGCGCCCTAACCCCCGTGTTCCTATATTTTCTTTGCAACCCACTGCCTTTCCCTTTCCTTTCCTTTCCTTATGTCTCACCTTCCTGTTCCTGTTCCCCTCTGGTTCCCCACCACTACCTCCTCCCCCCTTCGAGCCCCTCATTTTCTTCACCTGGGTTGACTGGTCTGACCGACCTCGGTGTCGGCCCTCCCGCGTTGTTGGTCTCCCAACCTGTCTGGTTCGCCCGGTGGCCCTCTCTGTGCTTGCATTCGCCCCCCGGTCCCCGTTGGTCCGTGGCTTGCCCTGCGTTCTGGCAGGGCCCGTACCTTCATTCGTCCTTCTTGCCCTTCTTCTCCCTCGCCCCCTCCCCCCCCCAGGGCAGCTCGCTTCTCACCCCTTCCCCCCGCCACCCGCTCATATTTCCTTATTTCTCGCCCCTGTGCTCGAACTTGCAGTCCCCCCACTTTTCCATGTGCGGAAAGGGCTTGCCGATCTTAAAGGAGTAACACTCCCTGCTTCCCCCCCCGTCCTTCCTTTCTTCACCCTTGCGTTTTCCTGCTACACCCCTCTCCCCCCGCCTGGCTTCCCACCGCCGGTTGCCCTCTTCGTACTCCCCCACCCCCCCCCTTTCCTCCCTACCCTAGCCCTCCACTCACCCCCCCCCCTCATGTATAGCGGCGCCACGTCCAGCCACGCCCGTGTTGCTTTAAACTCCGGGACTGGTAGAGGCCGGGCCTCGTCTGCCGTCGGCCACGTGCTCTCCCTCCACTTCAGCCCCAGCACTTGCGTCCGCACCTCTTCCCCCAACTCCGCTAAGTCCATATTGAATCGCGTCACGAACTCATCCTGGAAGAACTCCGACTCTACCACCCTCCTGTTCGTCACGAAAAAATGATTTAGCCCTTCCTTCATGCTGTGGAATGGTCTCCCTCATTGACTCCCCACCCGTCCCAACGCTTCCCGCCCCATCTTCGTGTGCACGTCCGTCGCGAGCCTTGCCATGTACAGAATCACCCCCAGAGTAGCCTCCACCCTGTGTGGCAAGGCTGTCCCCCCCGCTCTCCAGCGCAACCCCGACTTCTTTGTCCTCGAATACATGGTCATGTCTAGGTCGGAAAAACGCATCAGGTCCCCTTCTCCTTTCCTGTTCATAAAGAACCCTCACTGCACAACGAAGATATCGCCCGTTTCATCACCGAACCCAATGGCGGTAGTCCCCCGTCTGCCCTGATTACCCCCCACATGACCATCCCCATGTCCATCACCTCTTCTCATTATGATGGTTCCGGCTCCCTGAAGTACCTGCTGGGCCCTGGGCCCCTGTCCGCTCGCGTTTCTCCCCACTTCCGCCCTTCGCCTCCGACCCTTGCTCATTTTTCCCACCACGGTGCCGCCTCCTTGTCCTCCCATCCTCGCTTCCCATTAGCCCTTCCTCTCGTCGTCGCCCAGTAGCCGTCTTCGGCCATTTGCCCCGTCCATGCGCCTCTACCCTTTCGTCACTAAACTACCGGCCTTCCTCAGCTGCTCTAACCCTGTGCTGGCATTTCCCTTTTCCCCCCTCTATATCCGCCCTCCTTGTTCCGGTCCCCCCCTCCTGCGTCCCCAATAGCCGCCCTCGGCTGTAGGTTTTGTGATCGGATCTCCACCCCTTCCTTCCCACCCTCTCATGTCTTTCAGTCCCAAATGCTTCCAGTAGCCGTCCTCCGCTGTGGGTTCTTTTTGCGGGCCCCTGCTTCCTGCTTCCCATCTTCCGACCTTTTGGCTGTGCCTTCGTCGTTCGGCGGCATTATTTGAGAGTAAAATTTGTCTCGTTCTTCCCCTAACCACCCTGGCCTCCGTGTCATATGAAATCCCCTGCGTTCGTGGGGGTGGCCCATGTTTTTATGTTCCTCCGGCTGGCGGTCGCGGTCCTGCCTCCTCGGCTCTTCGTACCGCTCCTGCTGTTGTTTGTTACTCACAAGTTCATCCATTTCGTTGGTCATGTCCTTACTCGTTTCTCGGGCGCGCATCCTTCTACCAACCTCCTTTTCGAACTCGCTCTTAAGTATTGTCTTCCACCTCTCTCCCGCTCCTCTACTTTCACTTTCATCTCTCTCCTTTCCCAGGTCTTCATGAATTTGGTTCTTACCGTTGCCCTCCTTCCGGGAGCCCGCTGTTTGGTCCCCTGGCTTTCGTATCTCCCGCACGCCCTCGACGCTCCCCTTTGATCTCCTTGCTTCTTCCCTCCTCTCCAGCTCTTCTTTCCTCATGCACTCCGTCTCTTCCAGCTCCTTCCGCAGCTTTCTGATCTTCGCCTGGAAACCTGCTTCCCGTTCCTGTGAAAATGACATATCCTCGTAAACCTCTCTCCCAGCCATTATTCAGATTGCGATTGGTGTCTCCCCGTGCCGCCTCTCTACCCCTATGCGCTCCTGCCGACGTCTTCTCCCTACAGCTACTGCTGCTGCTGTCGCTGCTGCGTGGGCGCTACTCCCTTCTTCCTCTACCGGTTGTTGTGTCCGATACTCGCTGCTGGTGTGCTGCTGCTGTGCTACGTTGTTGCTGCTGAAATCCTCCTATTTTTCACGCTATTCTTCCCCCTGGAACCATCCCCCCCTGTGCTACCCGGTTCTCCGATATTTCCTCTTCGTTCCGCCAAGCTCCAGACTCTTCTGACATTCTTACGTCTCAGCTCGACCGACATTCAACACCTTTTATTGTTGGTCATTTCGTTAGTATTACAGGAAGTCTGAGAGACCAGTGTATTATGATGGTGTTTGGTTCCTGTTCATCATGTATGTTTAAACCTATAATTAATGTACATCGATGTGGAGCCATCTTTTGCTTCTTGGTACTGGAATACTAAGTCCAGTAACTCGCCATTGATACGTTTAAGACATTTGACCTGAATGTTAAGGTACATGGCTACAAAATCGAAAGTTTCCAGGTGGTGAGGCAGTCCGTTTTTTGCCATCGCTGCTTTGTGGTCCAAATCACTCATAACATTCACTATCTCAGCCCAACCAGACGTAATAAAAACTTGTTTGCAATCGAGCCGATACGAATGCATCCTTCACGCCACAAGGCATCTTGTACTGGTCTGATGCCAACGAGTACTGAATCCACTATCTTCGATACTCCTTTTGTGGTTGTGCCGCAACACGCTGTGATACCCTGGAAAGCTGGGATCGCCTTGTGTAAATTTACCATGAATGAAGTATCTAACCGGTATGTATTTTTTGACAAAATTGTGTTTGTGTGGATTTTGATGGTCTTGGATTTTGACCATGACTATAGGTACCGGTAAATGTTCCTTAAGCGAATATGAACTTTGCCTCGTCGTTATTTTCCCTGGAAGGTCTGGGAACAATTCACTCTGGACTAGTGTGTATCCTGGACCACTCAACTCTGCTGTGGTTACTCCCGCATAACAGGGTTTGCGCATGACGCTCAGGCAGTTTTCTGTTTTATCCTCTTTGGTGAGAACCACATTCTTATGCGCCTGATTGAATGCGCGTCTGGCTGCAGAAATGTCGATGTTGTCTGCTACTGGACGTGTTTCAGCAGCATCTTCTGCGTATTCTAAACACCTACATATTACTTTAAATAACGTGTTCCTTCAGTCTAACTTATCCACGTAGAGCTGATTGCTAGAGTGCTGCAAATCTCGGCTACATGTTCCTCGATGGCCGTGACCAGTTATATTTGAAATGTTGAAATACACTCCAGCTGTGAGATCAAATATTTTGTCGAAACTCATATTTGCACCCTGTGTGTGATACTTCGATCGCGCGTATTACGGATTTGTGTCCTCATAAAAGGTATAGGTCGGCGACTCCCCTTGCAACTACAGTGTAGCTATCAGGGTCAACAGGGTTTGAGATGTTAGGCAGTCTGTGCGCGGAAAAAAGGAAAAACGTTTCTCAGGAGGACAAAATGTGACAGCTAACTGTGGAAGGAAATGCATCAGTTTATGAAGTGAATCCTGCAAGTCGAATAACCTGCGAGGGGAGGGCGGAGGTTTTAAGAACGCGGGGGCCTGATTTTGATCAAAAGGGGGCGGGACGGGGGGAGCAGGGGAAGGATAGGTGAGGCAGCTAAATTTGTTCGTAGAAACTACAAATCCTTCTTGTGGGGGAGGGAGGGTGTGTGTGTGGGTGGGGGGGGGGCTTCAGGTCGCATGGAGGTAGGGGTTTTCTATACACGTGGTCTAGGTGATGGTGCGGGTGGTGGGGAAGGATGGGGCGTTGGGGGCGAGGGGGGTGGGAATTGTAGCAGCGGCATGGACGGCTCTGAAACGAGAATGAGGTGATATCCAGGGCGTGGAAGTGTTTATTACTCTGGCGGATTTCGATATTATTAGGTAAATCGATTGAGCAAGAGAGAGCGAGGAAAAAATACTAACGGGCGGGGGGGCGGGGGGGAAAGGGTTTTCAAGAGGTATGATCATTCTTTTTGGGGGGATTATGTTAGGAGAATTTCCGTCTCGGCCTCAATGTGCGCTTCTCCGAACTGGAATTCTTGGTCTAATTGTATCGTTCGAGCGCCGTCTCCGGGGGGCGACTCAAACGCCCCTCGCCCTGCCGTATCTGTTCCGCACCTGGACGGGATCGGGTACGTGGGCTGAGCGAGACAAGCCAGAAGTACGTGCGCAATTTTTTGTATTTTGGGCGGTGTACGCCCGAGCTATTGTTGGATTTTGGCATATATATGCGGAGCTTCAAGGAAAAAAGCAAACCAGGTATGAGAAAACATTTATTTCCAAGTTGGCATTTTTTCCAAATTGGCTTCTTGCTTCGTGCCCATCACACTTTTTTTCATGGTCACACCTCGAAGCGTTTGGCCAATTGTGCACATCGTACGACTGACTGCAGTGTCGTTGCTTTGTTCGAGCGTTCGTTGTCTTCGAAAGGGGCCGTTCGCTACCTAACAACATGTTTACACTCAGTGTCCGTGCTGATTCTCCGTCCTAGAGAGATACCTGGTGTGTCCGTGCTGATTCTTCGTCCTAGAGCGAGACCCGGTACAACAGCTCAATGTGTTGTGGTCAAAGACTGTGAGACAGAGCAAACCAATCAATCGCGGTTAATCAAGGTATAACGCAAGTGAAATGCTAGCGGCGTACCGGAGGCGAGAACACAACAAAACAGGCCAGACCATAAAACGAGTAGAAGAAAACGAACACAACGAACGGAGTCGCTATTAAAAAATCGCAGTACGAGAAACAATGTTTTGTCAGTCTTTTCAATCGCCGCTTCAAAGAGTCCTTCCGCATGTATTGGTCCACGATCCACCATCATCCATGTTTCAGGATCGCAAAATGAGCGTTGGGTTGCGGAAGTAACTGAGTTGAATCGACACACGACGCGTATGAAAATACGTGGAAGTGTGGTAAGCTTAAGCTATAGTTTAACCCATCTGCCGGAGGATAACAAGAATAAAAAAAAAACATAACAAATATTCTACACTAATTCCATGTAAATTTATCCCCACAAACGAAACGTGGATGCACTTCTGAATATAGGTGTGATTATCAAGGTAGTAGTGTTTGTATCGCGTTGTTGTGTGGTTGCAATAATTGCGCTGGCTATTGCCGTATCTTAACAAATGCTGTTGTTGTTGTTGCTGGTCAATACATCGTGTGCGCCAGCGATTAATTAGGGACAGCTCGAACGCCCCCTTCTTCCCCATCACCCGCACCTTCGCCCAGACCTAGCACCACACGTACAACAAACCCCTCACCTAAAGCCCTCCCCCCCCCCCCCCCCAGCCCAACCCCCCCCCCCCCCCCCCCCCCCTCCCCCCCCCCCGCCCAAACCCCCCCCCCCCCCCCCCCCGCCCCAACCCCCCCCCCCAGCCCCCGCCCCCAATAATATGCTGGTGCCAAAACCGTCAGATTTATCCCCTCGAAAGGATTTATAGCTTACATGCACAAATTGCCCCTTCCCCCCCCCCCCCCCCCCCCGCCCCCTTCCAAACCCGCTCGCTTTTGATCAAAACCAGGCCCCCCTTTCCCTCCACAGCTGTCAGATTTTGTCCCCCTCAGAAACGGGTTTTATAGTGTCCGCGCACAGACTGACTAAAATCATCTTGTTGACCCTGATAGCTACACTTTAGTTCTAAGAGGAGTCGAGGACCTATATCCTTAATGAGGACACACAACTCGTAATGCGCGCGATCGGAGTATCACACACAGCTTGCAAAGATGAGTTTCGACGAAATCTTCGATCTCACAGCTGGAGGAGTGTATTTTAATTTTTATAATAAAATATATAAGGATCTTCTTGAAAATGTCATCTCGTTCGCCCGGAAATAACCGATGATACAGATAAACAGGGAACTTCTTGACAATATCTCCTTTGCGCCACAGCAGTCAACACCTTGGCAGTATCACGAAAATTAGGGATCTTCTGCACAAATACCTCGTGGTACCCATCACTACGCACACACACGTCAGACGCTCAAGTCAATAAAAAAAGTACACAAGTAGAAAAGACAGAGAAGAAAGGCAAGGGGTATTATATTCCGAATCAAGATCACCCGGCGTCGAGCCGAAGCGGGCGCTCATAGCTCTTACCTGTTGTGGGTAAAATATAGACCTGTTAGTATGCCGGGACATACATACATGGCGATTTGAACGCTCTTCTTATCAACCCGAACGGCTTATCGTGACGCTCTGGGCACCAACGGCCTCGATTCATCCCGAGGTCGAGCGTTTGCTACGAATTGCTACTCGCGTAGGGCAATATTTTGCCCTAGTAGTACGCGAGTAGTATGCAAGAAAACCCGCGACAATATTAGCGAGCTTAGTTGGGTTTCTGACCCAATAAGCGAATGAAATCCGATTTTTCAGCGATTTTCTTCGGTGGCGCATGAAGCGGCAAAGAGGTGATTATTCGGGCACAGCAAGTATTCGATGATTATTCGACCATTATGCCATTGAGTGAAACTCGCACTTTTCTTGTTTTGTCCTAATTTCAGTTTTTTTTCCACAGTTGGTTGTTATTCTCGGGTCGTGCCAGCCTTAGTTCCACATACTATTATGTAGGCTTTCTTTTACCACCCCATTTTTGTTAGAAATTAAATGTGCTAAAAACCGGAGGGGCCTGAATGCTCCATACGAATGGCTCTTACTCGTCCATTTTAATCGCGTTTGGTGCTGTTGCTGCTGTTTAAGATTTTTTCATAGTCATGACACCTCATTTTGAGTGTGCTTGCTCATCACGCCAACCTGATACAGGCTCAATATCGTTTTTTTGGTGCGACCTTCCATGCAAATAACTCATTGAACTGCGCTCGCATTGCAAATGCATCCCGTACGCGAGAAGTATGCTAGAAAACCCGACTCGGTAGAAAAAATTGTGGGTTTATTGGGTCAAAGCCTACCAGCCAATCACGAGAAATAAGCCAATGGAGTCGGGGTTGACACGCCGGGCGAGGAGGTATATCGACTCGGAGATAGTCGTTATCGTTCCCGTGTTGCTGGGGCTGTAGAAATTCAAAGGATTTCTTAACCGGGAACGGGAGCCTATCTCTCCCGTAACGGAACTGGAGCCTTTATCATCCTCCTACTAAGGTAGAGGGCCGCTGTCGAGCTCGAACCAATCAGCGATTCTAGCCAATGAAACTGGGGTTTCCACACCGTGGGGGGCGGTTTCGACCCGAGAAAACTCGGTTTTCTTCCCCAGTTTGTCAATTTTTGACATGTATGGAATGACCCTTGGACCGTGGATGATACCTTATATTCCCCCCCCTTCCCCCGCCCCAACCCCCCCCCCCCCCCCCCCCCCCCGCCCCCAATAATATTTATCCCCTCGAAAGGATTTATAGCTTACATGCACAAATTGCCCCTTCCCCCCCCCCCCCCCCCCCGCCCCCCTCCAAACCCGCTCGCTTTTGATCAAAACCAGGCCCCCCCTTTCCCTTCACAGCTGTCAGATTTTGTCCCCCTCAGAAACGGGTTTTATAGTTTCCGCGCACAGACTGACTAAAATCATCCTGTTGACCCTTATAGCTACACTGTAGCTGTAAGGGGAGTCGCCGACCTATATCCTTAATGAGGACACACAACTCGTAATGCGCGCGATCGGAGTATCACACACAGCTTGCAAAGATGAGTTTCGACGAAATCTTCGATCTCACAGCTGGAGTGTATTTTAATTTTTATAATATTCCCCGTGTGGAGCTGGCTCTAAAATACACGAACCCCAGCCAATTAGAGATCGGCCGGTCGGCGGCATTGGGGACTGACTGGCACACAGCGCGGGGAGGTGTCAATCCTGGTGGTATATCAGTGTTCGTTCCCAGGTCGTCGGAGTTGTATATGTGAATGGATTATGATTCTGGCAATGGACCCTATCGTCCCCAGATAGATGACGATTATTTTATGTGCGATCTCCGGCCAATGAGCGACCAGCAATCAGACAAAAATGTCATACGAGGAGTATTTGTGTTTATTTTTTTTCTAAAACTCGATCGAGCTTGAAAATATTTAGTACCAAACTCTTTGTTCAGTGCTATCGCGTACTACTAATGTTCCATCGACGTGACGAGAGCAGTCTACAGCAACAAATAGCAACGACTCTATCTAATATAATAGCATTTAAAATTTGAGAAATTGAATGACGAAGGCATCGACACTGCTGTTTTTCACGCCTAGAATACCGTCAGCAAGTCTTTACACGACCACTATGCACAGAGACACAGTCGGTCTGCAAGCCTCGGATCTAGAAAATATATTAAAAAAAAAACACTCCAGCTGCTGTGAGATCAAATTTGCCGACACTCATCTTTCTTTGCGAGCTGTGTGTGATACTCCGATTGCGCGTAATATTTTATCATGTGTAGTAGCAGAAGCTGGCTCAGTGCGCGCCTGTCAGTTGAGACGTAGCGAACATACGACAAACCTTTGGCCATCCCTCTGCTGGCCTTGGATGCTTGGTTGAGTCGAAAAGTAAGTCAACAAACGCACCATAAATGTCTCTTAGTGGCCAGACTGGAATGTCAGCTTGTATGGGCTCGGATTCATCCGATCGAGATATTATTAAATAAATGAAAAACTACTCCAGCTGTGAGATCGGGGATTTTGTCGAAACTCATGTAGTTGCAAGCTGTGTGTGATACTCCGACCGCGCGTTTTATCATGTGTAGTAGCAGAAGCTGGCTCAGTGCGCGCCTGTCAGTTGAGACGTAGCGAACATACAACAAAAATTTATCCATCCCTCTGCTGGCCTTGGATGCTTGGTTGAGTCGAAAAGTAAGTCAACAAACGCACCATAAATGTCTCTTAGTGGCCAGACTGGAAGGTCAGCTTGTATGGGCTCGGATTCATCCGATCGAGATATTATTAAATAAATGAAAAACTACTCCAGCTGTGAGATCGGGGATTTTGTCGAAACTCATCTAGTTGCAAGCTGTGTGTGATACTCCGACCGCGCGTAGTACGGGTTGTATGTCCTCGTTAAGGCCATTTCTCATACGGTAGGATTTGTCTGTCGAAAACAGACGTTTTCGATTGAAGCTCAAATCGGGCCTTCTTACACAAGCAGTCGAAAAAGGGCTTTTTCGACTCAACTTGTCAAAACTGAGTTTTACG